>JAEAOA010001569.1:600000-1074936 GCA_016746295.1 Potamilus streckersoni | reverse complement strand
GGAAAAGGTCTCAGATTACCAGGGAACCCGCCTTCGTGGTACGGAGAAGGTCTAAGACTTTTCCGGGACAGTTTACTGATATCGCCTATGTCTAATTTTGATTTACTCAATGCTGTTAAAAAACTAAAAATAAAAAACTTTAGAGGTGCTTTTATGCGCGATAACTTACCAAAACAACCGAACACTACTGAAACAGGTATTATAAATCTCGATAAAAACTCTGGACCAGGTACCCATTGGGTAGCGTATGCAATTGATCCACGTGGAATTATTTATAATGGTAGATATTTATGGAAGATCTGCTCGTGGTAAAACTCAGCAGCCAGGTGATTTATCTAAATATGCAACCCTTGATCAACTGAGAAATGAGATTGATGATTTATTAAATATTACAAACGTGGATCAAAATGAAGTAGTTATTTTTCAGGACAAACAATGACGATTAAAGACAAGTAATATACGACTACCAGACGTACTTACACGAATTCCTACTGCAGTTGATGATAATATCGTAACTTTTAGAGATCAAGGTAAAATACAGGATTCCGGTAAATCAGTTAACGATTATGTCAGAAAAGCTGGCGGTACATTTAGTGGAGACGTTATTATGAACAAAAATAAAATCACAGATATTGGAAATCCAACTACAGATAGTGATGCTACAACAAAAAGATACGTCGATGATAAACAGACTCCAATCGTTAATGGAATAACCAAAATCGAAACTGAATTTACCGGTCACGTGAACACGTTTGTAAGTTTTTGTAGCAACATAAAGAGAATTAACAACGAAATTTTTGGAAATCCATCTAATGTTGATATAAAACTTACTGATATTATAACAAAACTTAATGATATTATTCAAAAAACAAACCTGATTAAAATTCCTCACAATCAGATAAGAAATATTGTGAATACAGTTGCATATGGGTTTGGATCGTGGACTCCAGAAAATAATACCATTAAATATACTGCAGAGATTACTGGTATATATAGGATGTCCGTACTTAGCGTTGCAGATTTTAGAATATCCACTACAAATCCATCGACTAAGAATTCATTTAAAACTATATCTGTGTTGTTAGATAAAAATTCTGAAGGAACGTTTACGCTGGCATCATCGAGTAGAAATTTACCACAAGCTTACTGGTGGTGTTTGGAATTTATAACTGAATTAACTACTTAACATCATAGTATAATGGATCAAATAACTACTTCATCTATCGACGTTCAGCGTCACAGATATAATCAAGCATGTGAATGTCTGGCCAAACTAAAAAGTACCATCGACCATTATACAATAAAAGTAAAAAAAAATATCGTAGACGTATGGTCGTTATTGATATAATTGTGTATTCAGTTTCTGCTATTGTTGCTGGATCCGGATTAATATTATCAACATTAACGATGACAGCTCCAGCAATTATAACAATTATTGTTTCAACTTCTACTACTATAGCAGGTATTGTTAATATTATTGCTAAAAAGATAGCTACATGTGCGAATGATAAATTGCGCGAGTATATGATAAAATTACCCACAGCAACAGCAACATACTCTAAACTATCTGGATATATTTCCACGTATCTCAGTGATGGTAAAATATCTGACGAGGAGTTCGTAACGATAATTAAAACCTACAATGAAGCATTCAAAATTGTTAGTGATTCTGCTGACACAATAAATGGAGAATTAAACAATAATAATAACAATATTGTCAGCACCTGAACATCGTTTGGATATTGAGTCGAGAGAGTTATTACAGTAGATCGTCGCTAATACAACTCCTTCAAAAACTACTATGATATCAATAAGTTAGACCAATCCTGAATTCAGCGTTAACTTTCCAACTGCAATTCCAGTAAAAGAGATAGCATTAGCTCAGTTACGTGTTTATTATAGCTGGCCTAATATTAGATCGAAACCATTTGGTGGACAACAATCAAATAATTCATTAGTATTCACAAATAAAAATAAATCTGATGGAACTCCCGATTGGCAAGTTGTTAGTATTCCAACAGGCAGTTATGAGTTTATAACACATTAATGAGGAATTCTAGCGCAGAATTAAGTCCTTAACCGGGAAAGAGTCTAAATTAGCAATTACTGTTTACGAACCAACATTATCGTCAGTGATTGAAATAAATTCTCCTGACTCTGCTGTAGATATTTATCAAAGTTCGATTAGATCAGTATTATGTTGTCCTGAAGTTGAACCTGTTTATAATGAAGTTTCAAAACCAAATAAAGATGAGTTTAAAACGAGCGAAGAAAAATTCACTAAAAATCCACAATATCGAGAACATCATCCATGGAATTTATTAAAATTTAAATTTGATCCAAATTACGATAGATATTATTTGACAGATTTTGACGGTAAAAGGATCCCAAATATATTTAAATCAGCATTTAATTTCGCCGTAGAAACCAGGACGAAGAATCGGCAGATTGTTGATGAAAAACTTATAACAGAATTTCTGAATACTCTTAAGCCTGAATACGATAAAACGTTTAATGATTCAAGAAACTTACTTATTTCATTATCATATCATTATGATTATAGTGTAAAGCAGCAAATAATCGATTCAATAAAACACTTAAATGAGATCCTACTCGATTTATACGTCGCCAATTGAAGTATTGTAAATGTTGCAACTAATCTTAGTGAAGATTATTTTACTAATCAAGAACGTAATCAATTATTTCTCGATCATTATAAAATAACAGAAGGGGACTTACAAACATTTACTATACCAGATCTAAATAACGCTCAGATGAAGAGACCATTAAATGATCTTATTGAAGAATATTGTCCGGAAGTAATTAAATCGTGGGGAAAAAAGCACCACCACCAAACATACTTAAACATAATAATGACCCATATGGAACAGGACGACATATCTCACCTAATACTGTTAATATAACATCCACCATTGCACTAAATTTAATATGCGATATAATTGATAATAACTACCATTTTGACCTCTCTAAGTCTAATCAGACTCAGCAAGAATATATATTATATTCATCCAGTATTAAAACACCACAAGGGTGGCTTATTGTATCTGAGCCACTAAATCAAGTCTACCTGCGTGTACATAATCCATTATTGTCGAGAATGAATTTCAAACTCACAAATCAAGATGGAAATATAATTGACTTAAGAAACGAAACTCTATATATTAATTTATACAGACGATCCTAGATTGGTCTGGATAAAATATTTGGTTAATCCCTGATAAAATCAGGTGACAAAGTCAGGAGCAGCAGGGAGGGTGAACCTCTACAAAATTTTGCTCGAGTTTTTAACGAAACAAATAGTTCGAAAAAGTCAATAATAGTATAACAAAACCGAGCTAACCTCATGCGGTTTATTAACCGTACGGAAATATAAAAGTTAGAGATTTTGTTTTAGGGTTATTGACTTTTTTTCAGCCTCTGTAGGAAACCTTATTTTAGGTTAATGACACCAGCAAAAATTTTGTAGGGTTCACCCTCCCTGCTGCTTATCAGATTTAAAAGTGACAGTAGAAAAAAGATAACATATTGTCAAATTAAACTGCAACACATCAATAGACAATATGCAAATGCACAACTTTCTTTTTGATTTTATAATTATGAATAAACTTGAATGAAATATAATAGAGAGGAGTATGCCTAATAATTTAAATAGGCATATGACTATATTATTGTTTAAAGCACGCACAATGATTACATATGATTAAAAGACAAAATTGTATATTGCATACAGCCAAATGCTGTTCCTTGGGTTAAAAACATGATATCAAGTCAAACTAAATGAAGTTGCTTGCTAAAAATAGGCGTTATGGGAATATTTCAAGTTTCTTTTGTTCTTAATTTAGTTTGATAGAGAATCGTGAGGTAAGAAAATGTAAATATGGGAGAATGTGGAGGATTGCATAATAATTCATTTTCATTCTGATGTCCGATCACTTTCATACCCTTTTCAAATATTTAAGTAATTTTATTACAGCTGGATCTCTCTCAGCCTCAATTACAATGACACGATTGACAAATAAGAAACATTTAACTTGGGAATTCGTTATCGCTCAAATGAATGGCTTAGTATATTAAATGGTTAAATTCAACCTAAGACTACTTTATTCTATTTCTGGCACAATGTTGGTACTACATGAGACACTTGCTTTAAGATAATTCCTTTTGAACCACCATTTCTGTTTGGGATCAATTTGAAGAAATTTAGAGGTAATTGGCTTAGGAACTGCCCATCCTTCAAATCCTCCATCTATATCCATGATTACAAATAGTGGGATGACAGGAGGACATAGATTTCAGAGATTGAGTTCTTGCATTGAGGCATCATATTTGAACCCAATTGGGCAACTTTATAAGTGCCAATTATAAGAGATTTTCTGGAACAATTCACCCTCAAGAACCTGATTTTGTTTTAAATTTTGCTTGGTTTGCTCTATAAAAAAATATAAATATCTGCACCAATTGGTATGTTGCGACACATCATTCATATTAATGGGTGTTTTTTGTGGTATTTTATGCAATAAATAAATGTTTACACCTTCCTCATTGAAAATGTATTTATTAGTATGTAATGTGTACAAATGAAATGTTGGGAGCTTGAAATGTAGTGTCCCATTAAGAATTCATTGAAAGTTGATTTTTGTATAAAAGTACACAAAAATCTGATGAGTCTTCACCGGAACTTGATTTATGGGTTTTTTTTCCATCGTACAACAAGCATATATTATGTAAATGTAAGAGTTCATTACATTCAGGACAGTTGTATTCAATTCTAACTAAAATGTTAAAGAAAAGGATGTGATGTGATTATGATTTTTAGCATAGTTTTAACAATATTTCAGTCAATTCCCTATGATGTCCGCAGTGTGACAGTTTATAGTGATGTCTAGCACATGGACATCATGCTACAGACATGTAGCACGATGTCCAATCCAGTCACATTATCCTGACACCAGGCCAACCAGTCCTAACAATAACCTCTTTATGCTGAGCGTCAAGCAAGGTAGCTGTTAGTACCATTTTTGAAAGTCTCTAACAGGACTCGACCGGGGATTGAACCCACACCCTCCTGTATCTTAGGAAGATGCTCTAACCACTAGGCCACTGGAGTGGCTTAAAGAAAAGGAGAGTTTAGAATGGGGTTTTAGCATTATTTTTAAATTTTTTCAAGATAAAGTGTTGTGATCCACTGGGGTTTACTTGTGCCTGAGATTTTGCACTAAACAGATAAAGCTGCATGAAAATGTACCTATCGATAATGTCAAGGGAGGTAACTTTGTGTTTGGTACTTATTTATTCATAAAATAGTAGCACTGATAAAGGAACCCAACCAGCTGAGTCCCAACAAGTTTGCACAGTTAAACACAATTTCACTATTATAACATTTGCAGCTCAAATTGGCCAATATTCACAAAGAACAAATATCTTTCATTGTTATTGGCGTTTATTCAGAACAAAATTTATACCACTACTGTATTGGGATAAACAAACAACGCAAAAGCCAATAATTATGTGCAATTAGTTTCACATTTAATACATGCTTCTTAAGGCACAAAATGTTTTGAACGAAATGGATGACATCTTTTTTATGTTAAAATAACAATTACGTCACATCATAAATGATATGAATCATCATAACAATTATATATATATATATATATATATATATATATATATATATATATATATATATATATATATATATATATATATATGAATAAATGACAGGATCTAAAAGAAGTAGCATAGGGAAACAAGTTTATCAACTCAAACCCTTATTTTGCCCCTCCAAACAAACAAAAGTATTAGTAAGGTTTTTAGCTCACCCCCTCTCTATTATTACAGTGTTAGTGAATCCAGGTAGAGATTGTAAATGATCGGTATCCAGGTAAGCTTACAGAAGCTCCGTCATTATACTACAAAAGGTGATAGCCTATCCTGATTTCACAAAACAACAGGTGCAGGCAGGTGTTTTGTAGTGTTACAAAACAACAGGTGCAGGTGAATCATCCAGGTAAGCTCGCGTCATACAGAGGTTATGGACCAATGAAATCTCATAATATTCACACGTGATCGCCCGTGTATAAAAGACCTATACATTCTTAATTACGCAGTATTCACCAGGTAGAAAAGCGGAAATTAGAACGTAGCGAGAAAGGTAAGTAATATTATTTTATACCCCATTACCAATGATTAATGTTTCAATTGTTGATATTAGAAATACTTTATTATCACGATTGTAGAGACTAAATTTTACTTTTCCGCTCACACAGCGACGGGACTTGAATAATTCTTTTATTTGTGGTTTGTTTAGAGGATTTTTTTTGTCGATAAAATATACCTTTGACCGATCGAGATCAATTGTGAGTTTAGTATATTTTTGTTGGCTAATCGGACTGTGAAAGTTTTTAAATTCCGCTAGCAACTTTTGATATAATTGTTCGAGATAATTGAAGCACTCGCTGTTATCAGATCTGATGAGTGAAAGTTTTAGCTTGTCACGTGTTCCACTAAAACATGTACCTGATGTTTCATTATTAAATTCAACTGTCAATTGTTTGCCATCCATCATTAGATATTTGATTTTACTACTGTAGCTATTTGTCATTGTCAAATTTTCAAACATTATTTTATAAGTTTAGATAAAATTTTAGTCGGTCATCATCATGACAATACCCAAGGGCAAGTGTATCTACCCCATTTTCGCAATAACGTTTGTCATCAAAATTACTCAATCCACGTTTGATAATGACATCTGTTTCAAGCTTATCATGATTAGTCCGAATTGCCATAGCTCTCACAAAACTATCACCGCCATCAAGCGCGTACTTGTAGTCATCAAATTGCATAAACTTTTTAACAAAATCGCGAGGCAGACCTTTTGCTTTATTTGTTATTTCGTTATTGTCTAATAATACGGCATACATTTTGCTGCGTAATCCGATAAAGTATTTGATAGCGCTCGAGTTCATTTCATCTTTGAACTTGCAAATAACCTTTTTATTTGTGTCGTCATGAAATTTACTGTCATGTGGGTAATCAGAAATATCAAACAGATGTCGATTATCGTACATGTCCTGATAGATGTCCTCGCATTCGGTTTCATATACGAGCGAATCAGTATCAGTAAACAATAATCTACTGGCCGGCCACTGATTTTTAACAAAATTATAATGAAAATCGTACATCAGCCACTTTGATAAATCTAACACTGAAGCTCCAACGTAGATCGGCTTGTTTAGCTTTAGATTTGTTTCTCTTTTTTGTATCGCAACAAGATTCTTATTAAAAATTTTTACGATCACAAAATCATCGTCTGACACAAGTTTGTTTCTGCGATGGATATCATTAACTAGTTCGATATTTACGCGTTTCCTAATATTCTCCATCGTCTTACCAAAAACGGAATTGTTCATCAGTTTGAAGAAGTTTTTCTCAAAATCTGTTTTTGCTGCAGCCCTTCTTAAAGTGTTGGAGTTAATGTAACCTCTCATCCACGGCGACTGATTAAATTTTAGTACACGATGAACTTTTCTCAACATAAGACCAGCATCGACTGCTTGTTTTAAAACTTTGTAATGCAAAACATAATTTTTCTTATCGAGTAAATTTGGTACTAGTTTCTTGACCAAGGAATGTTGCCTTGGTGATGCTAACGCTTGTTGTTCTTCTGATAACAAACTATAATCTATAACCATCGATTCCGCGCAGAAAAGATAATCGTTATGTAATTTGTGTAGCCAAGTTGGATAATCAAGATCAACTTGAACGAGGTATGAAACATCTTCGGGTATCTTTTTTTCTGTTTCAGATAGTAATCGATCAGCCGTGATCCAGTGAAATCCACCAAGAGGCATTGGTTCTATCATTGAACCACCGTAAAGATTATTGCAATCTAGATAAATTATATACTTCGAAGGGAGCTCAGGATTATAATCTTTCAAATATTTGTTGTTTGCTTCAGCATATTTTTTCGTTATCACTATAATACCGCCTCTGATAACTGTACCTATTATATCTGTTGTTACACATTGACAGTATGCGACAATTTTATTTTGCTCAAGACACAAATCTGTCAGAATCACAGTTGCATATCTTTCTATATTTATAGTCGTCTACTAAAATAACCTCCCTGACAACATTAGGATAACCAGATCCTATCGACACTGTCACTAGGGACGTTTTCTTTAAAAACATTTTTTCTTTTTCGACAGATTGCACAAGTACTCTTTAATATCACCCTGTTGTTTTTTGTTTTTTCTGTAGTTTCATTAATATTTTCTGTTTTAGTTCTACACTTGAGACAAAATGTTGATATTATTATATTTGGAAGTTTAGATAAAATTAATTGCAATCTCATCATTAGCGTGAGAAAATTGCTTGTCAAACTGTAAAATAAACTTTAAAAAATTGAGATTTCTGCTCATCTGTCGGATAAACATTATACAATAATATCCGCAAGCAGACGTTCCAACAGGCTGGAGTTGATTTGATGAATAATATACCTTTTTATATTTTTTGTTCATATACCTTTTTATTACATCGCTTGGAGGAAGTCCAAACGATTCGAAATAATTATTATTATAAACTGCTACCCAATGTGTACCGGATCCGTCATTGAAATCTTGCAAATTTATCACACACGAACTTACAGCTGACGGCGATTTTATTGCTGCGAGTTCATCTTTAGAATAAACTCCGTGAAATCCTGGAACCGCTTTTAACTTATCGATTATATCAAAATTACTCAGCGGTGTGGTCGTGTTCCTGGTACTGTTAGGCCACGTCCGATTCCTAAAAAATTTGGCAGCAGACTTCCCGCTAGTCCCGCCAAAAGTGGAGCGAATGGAATAATTCCTCCTTGTTTCGTTTGATTGCATATGCATTTGCATTTTGGTGTTGGCGATTTTGTTGTTTTCTTTTTTTTTTTTCATTTTTTCTGAGAGATTTCTTTTTCTGTTGTGGCATAATGATATATCATTTACATAAAATTTACAATTTTTTTATTCCACTTCCACGATTGACACCATTACCCTCAACAGCTTTCTTTGTTGAGCCAGAGACTGCTCCTGACATTGCTGCTAGTCCTAATGTTCCCAACACCGGCAAAACTTTAGGTATTATTGTACTAGCTAATACTGATAATGCCGGACCAAGAAAACCACCTTTGACGACAATGTCGTTTACCATCGCCGTCACTTTGCAGCACTCAAATTTAAAACAAAAGTTTTTTTACGATCATACTTCTTTACTTGATTTTTTGTTAGCATTAATTTTGTTAAAACACAATTAGAAATATTAGGATTGATTTTTAATGATACCTGTTCTCGCTTTGCAATAGCAGATGCTAATTTTTTAACCTGGCCATCGGTCAAATATACTTCTTTTACAATATATTTTGCCATTTTATATAACAACTGTAGATTAAACTTGAACTGTCATTTTACCTCCAATAGAATCTACGGTGATAAATCTATCACTAATCACTAATACGTATACGTATAACGGCGCTACTGGAACCTCTTCATGTGTTCAGATACATTCAATATCCGCTGTGCTGTCTAGAGCTCGCTCGTTATGTTTACTAACATCAAAATGAAATATAGGATAAAGAGTACGAAATTCCTCTGCTGATATCTGAGTTCCATCTTCAACATCTTGATATTTTTGCATTGCGTCAAGCAGATACATGTACGGTCGAGAAATATTTTTTTTAGCGTCATCAGCAAAATTGCACTTTATAGCACGATCTGGATATTGATTTGAATTTAATCTAGCGTATATTCGTCTGACATCAGCGTGGTCAAATATTGCATTATTTTGTTGTTGGTTTCCTCGTCGGGCGCGTTGTTGAAATACGACAAATATTTGTCTCGGCAGTTGTTCGCTTGATGTTGTTGTGACCCTCCACGTGTAGTCAGTAGTATTTGGAACCTCTGTCTGATATATTTTATGCTGCTTAAAATAAATTCCGTTTGCGTGCTTATCAAGTGTTCTATTTATTTCTGACATTTTAGTGATCGACGGTGTTATACATAGCATCCACAGAGCAAGTTTGTTTATGATAAACTGTACATCAACCCCTCCAGATAAAAACAAGCAATCGTTTTGTTCTGCTCGATCTAAAATAAGCGTATGTTTTACTCCGCGAAATACTTTATCATGATCGCGACAAAAGCCGAAAATCATACTTAGCAGAAGCATCATTGTAATTTGACTTGATCTTGCTGCAAGTTCTCTTCGCCTAGCCAAACCTTCGTTATAAAGTGTTTTTCTCACGTCAAGTGTGTTAAGAAGCAAATTTAACATCGCAGTACCGTTTGCACCTGCAGCTGGTGGTGTTATATTAAGATTATTAAAAGCTGCTGTACGGGAAACTCTTGTAGCGTCTGCATTCGCAGCTGCACCTGGTGCTGATATACCTAGCGCGTCTGCATTAGCAATGAGAAAATTTCTTACAATTACAACATTTGCATCAGCATCAGCTCCATGTACTATAACACCTCTCTTCAAAAATTCAGTTGATTCAGCTATACCCCGTCCAGTATCTTTAAACCACATCATATTGGTTGCAGTTGATCTCGAGTAATCATCTGAAAACGAAATATTTAAAATTGTACTTGCAACTTGTAGATGACCTGAAATATTTTCTTTAGTTTGATTCGCCAGTTGATATAAAGCACTTTTGAATAAACACCAGCCGTTATTTATAAGAGCTACTTCTGCTCCAACTGTAATTGCAGCAGTTGAATTGGCTACCGTCATAATCTAACCACGAACTTCTAACATAGCCTTGTGTGGCAGTAGAAATACATCTTCGTCTCTGGTGTTAAAGGTTCTAATACCAGCTTTATTTGGTTCGTTAGAATTCTCATCGAGATATTCAACATACTCAAATTATGTCACAGCGTTTTCGATGTCATAAGTTTCTGTTAACGCTAGATAATTTTAGCAGACATTTTATTTATTAGATTATATCAAATTTTATTGCGGCACTGTTACTTTAGATATTAATTTTTGTATGATCTTCTCGCCCTTTGGTGACAATAGTTTTTTTGTTGTTGTTATCATAGCTCGCTGAGTTTCTTTTGTTGGAGCGATTTCTGAGATAGCTTGTTTTATTTCAGATGTAGTCGGTGGATCTCCTTTTATTTATCAGCTATTTTTTGTCCAACCGCAGTCCCAACGGCAGATGCAACCCCAGTTGCAAAAGATTTACCCGCTTCAATAGCAATTGGTGCAACTTTACGCGCTATACCCGGTATATTTTCAATACCTTTAGTGAATATATTTCCAAAAAATCCTCCTACTATTTTTCTTCGATAATTTTTTTTCTTTGTTTCATTATATTTGATTTTGCATAATTTTTACTTTTGCTCGCGTAGATGTAAATAATAAGTTACAACTTCATTATTCAATTCCAACTGTTTTCCTGACTGGTCTCTCAACAGCATTATCATACTTGATATTTGATTTTCAAGATTTAAATGATAATAGATAATATGTCGTTGAGTTATTTGCATGAGAGAACCTGGCGAAACTTCTGGTGAAATACTGTAAATCGTTTGACCATTGCTACCTTTTGATGTATAAGAGTCAGAAGCAATAGAGCAATTTACTAATGTCGTATTTACTTCTGTTATATTTACTGGCAGTTCACTGTCATACGTAATAGCCTGATCAAGTGCATTGTAACTTATTTTAGTAAATCCTAACAGTTGTGCAATACTTCTTTCTCTTGGTTCAAGACCGTTTAACATATTTTTAAAGTTATCCTAGCTCGCAATGTGTTATAATTCGCTGCCAACTCATAATTATCAGCCACACCGCCAGCTTTTGTTATGAGCTCTTTGATTGTCCTGTTTAGATCAGTAATATTATAAGCTCCTTGTGGAATTTTTATTTTATTTTTTTGTTGTAGATATTGAAGATGTTGTAAACGTAGTAAACCACATTTCATCTTTAACATCAGTTTTCACGTTAGGCATAGCATTCCAGCAAGTACAAGAAATTAATCCAATCTCATACTGTTTTGCAAGATCTAGTTGTATAGGAGGAATATACTTTACTGAAAAATTTGCGCTATCTATCGCAGACTCACTAGAGTTTATCAATAATGTTGTTTGCATTCCTTTTATATTAGATCATTTTACAAACTTAAGTCACGGTGTAAAGTTTCATATTCGTCAGATGTTAATAATTCGCTCGATCTTAGATAATCAAGTATGTCAATGATTTCATTATCCAGTTCAACACTATCATTCCTAGCTTCTTTTGATTCTTTTAATAACATTAATCTACCTATCATTTCAGTAGTTGATGTAAATATTTTTACACCAGTTCCTGTTTTTACTTCTCTACTTTTTTCTACACGAGTTTTATCGAGTATTAAATTTTCTTTCAAAACTCCACCCCTACCAAAAGGTTTTGCTCTACTATTTTCTGCTGTTTTTTTAAACATGAAAGCGATAATACTATGTCTCATCCTAGTATAAAATGGATTCATATCATCAATTTCTGTAACCGTGTTTAATTCATCTTTAGCAGCAGCTCCGTCTCTTAATATTTCAACTAATCTATCGATTAATATTTGATATTCTGCATCAGTCCACTTACTTATATTATCAATATCTTTTATATTTTCTTTCTTTAAAAAATCATCATACACTTTATTATCTATCGTATTATTTGCTCTTCTTATAAAATGAAGTCTTTGCTCTCCAACCTCCATAAACCTTACAGTAAGATCACCAACTCTTTGTTGCTCCTCCCTGATATATTTTATGTCTCCTGATAAATTTGTTATAATATATTTTATTCCTATTGTTGTTAACTCTGCTAATCTTCGCTCAAGTTCCAGCGGATTATTTATCAAACGATCTGTTTCAGCTTGTCTAGCAGCAGGATCAGCTATATTTGCTGTAAGTGCTTCAGTTAGTTTTCTTTTTTCTTCTTCAGATCTAGTAATAATTTTTGCAGCAGCTGCTTCCTGTTGTTCTTTAACAATTCCAACCAAACCTTTTTCTTGCAGTTGTTTAAGTTCTTCTTCTGATAGTGGTTTAGTTTCGGTTGTTTACATAATAGTGCTTCAGTAACTGGTTTGTAAATCGTAGCTGTTGCTTCTGTAGCAGTCACTTGTACACGTCGTGCTTGTTGTACTTTTGCCTAAGTAATGCCTGAGATTGAGCAAGTTTTTTTTTAGATCTTCTATATTTTGTCTATATCTTGCTCGTTTGTCCATTATTATTATAAATTTATGAAATTGAAACCCCTTACTGTAAGTAAGTGTTAATACAACAGCGAAACATTTTAGTTGGATCATGCGTAAGTTTATCAAACAAGAAAAAGTTGTATTTAATCTTTGTAGCATTACGATAAAGTTCAATAAACTTATCTTTTGTCACGTCACCGCATTGCTCGCTTGCAATATTTCTAACGTCAACATTGCCCAGTCCTGGAAATAATATAAAACAACCAGTATTTCGCCTAATAAATCTGTCAACATTATAAAAACCTTGAGCAAGATAAACAGAATTACACTGTTTGTTACGTGACGATCTTATTTTATTCATCTCCATGTTATTTAGCGGAATATCGTCAAAAACTACTATCTAGTGTTCCTCTGCATCAAGTTGATTAACTGGAAAAAAGATCTTCTGGCTGATTAATTATAAAAAAAAATCTTCACTAGCTTTAAGATCATCACGAAGCTTGTTATTATACTCGCTTAATAACTCATACTTATCTTGCTGTGGATTGATTGTGTAAATATAAACTCTATCGTAGTTAAAATTATTACCAAGAAGCAAGTTCATAAGCAAATTTGTTTTTCCTGATCCAGTTCGCCCAACAGTAAGACAATGACAATCAGGAAGTTAATTGTTTTGTTTGTGCTTCACCAATCTTTCTGTATCAAAGTTTAATATCGACGATTTTGCCATTTTGTATAATATTAAACTAGTGTTGATAATTGTATGTAGGACAGTAAATAATGAGTTACTATACAAAATTTGGAACAATATCAGGAGATTTATCCACAGAAGGTTATCAAGGTGATTTATCCTAGTATGCAACTCTTGATCAGCTCCAAAATGAAATCAATAATTTACTAAATGTTGCCAGTGTAGATCCAAATGAAGTAGTCATTTTCCATGACAAAGAAGGACGATTAAAGACGAGTAATGTAAAACGGTCAGATGTACTTGTACGAAATCCTGATGCGGTTACTGATAATATCGTTAATTTTTACAATCTAGGTAAGATACAAGATTCTGGTATGTCAGTTAATGGTTATGTTAAAAAAGCTGGTGATTTATTTAGTGGGAATATTGTTATGAACCAGAACAAGATTACAGATCTTGGAAACTAACTGATTACGGTGACGCTGCCACTAAGAAATACGTCGATGATGAGGACGTTTCAATCAGTAATGAAATAACAGCTTTCAAAACTGATTTTACCGGTCACGTAAAAACGTTTTCAAATTTTCGCAGAAACATAAACACGCTTAAAGATTATTTTTGGAGATCCATCAATTGTTGACATTACACTCGCTAATATTAACACAAAACGTAATGATATTAACACAAAACTCAATGATATTGTTGACAAAACGAGAATGATTAAAATTCCTCACAAACAGATTAAAAATATTGTGTATACTGTTGCTTCTGGGTCTGGTACATGGACGAGACAAAACAGCTCTATCAAACACACTGCAGAAGTCACTGGTGTGTATAGATTGTCAGTGTTTAGCGTTACAAAGTTTAAATTTTTTATCAAATATCTATGGTATTATTCAACTGATGGTTTTTCTGTAGGAGTATCTGCAGTATTAAAAAAGGGTGTTGAAGAAGAATTTATGCTCGAACCAATTGATACAGGTTTAATCAGAGCGGAATATGAGTGGTGTTTGGAAATTATATCTGAAACACTGTGATTACCTACTATTTAACCAAGCCTGGGGATTATGTAAACAAATATTATATTGAAAACAAATATAGTTGATTTCAACCATATTTCAAAAGATATTCTAGTACAGGATGTGGATGCACTAATACAATACTATAAATATTATCACAAAAAACTTTGGTGCGTAAAAAAAAATGTTACAAATATTATAACAAGATCCTTCGAATAATATCATATATACCGTTGTTAATGACTAGTTCTGGTATAATTTCACGTGGGGCATTATTAAATCCGTTTTTGCTAATTATATCCGGTATTGGTGTCTCTCTTACAGCGGCGTGCAAAAAAGTAGAACCAAGACTTTTAATAAAAAAAAGCATGGCTGTTTAACATCTATTATAACTTACAAAGAAACTACTTGATCAGATCCGGTCTTGCCTACAAGGGGTAAAATATTATATGGATGATTTAATACGTCAATTTCGCATTATTGACAATATGTTAACAGACATTCTCCCAATGAGGGTTAGCAAGTATGAAAAAAGTTATCAAAAGAAATATAAGTAACGTAAACTTTTATCTAAACTTAAGATATAATATCACTTACCTTCCTTTAATGCGTAGTTTAATTTCCACCCTGCACAAGTTAACTGAAATCGCCACGCTCTAATGCGTGCTAAGAATCTACACACAGTTGATCACGTGTGAGGTAATAACATCCTTGTTTCACTACCTGTAAACTGATACTTAATTGCGGTATAAAATCAAGGTAAACCGATGACTAACAGTCATCTGTTAAATATATAGAGAGGCTAAACTAATAGATCTTATCTTTTCCGACTGAAATTTTATCTAAACTAAGGAAATAATGTTTGAAAAATTTAACAGTAACAAATAGCTACAGTAGTAAAATCTAATATCAACAATTGAAACATGAGGTATAAAATAATATCACTTACCTTTCTCCCGCTTGATTCTCTGTCTGTCGGCTCTACTGCATAATTAAGAATCTATAGGTCTTTTATACACTGGCGATCACGTGTGAATATTATGAGATTTCATTGGTCCACAACCTCTGTATGACGCGAGCTTACCTGGATGATTCACCTGCACCTGTTGTTTTGTAACAATACAAAACACCTGCCTGAAAATGTTGTTTTGTGAAATCAGGATAGGCTATCACCCTTTGTAGTATAATGACGGAGCTTATGTAAGCTTACCTGGATACCGATCATATACAATCTCTACCTGGATTCACTAACACTGTAATAACAGAGGGGGATGAGCAAAAAACTTTACTAATACTTTTGTAAAAAAAGGGTGGGGGTATAGTTTAGGACTATAGTTGTATTTGTTTGGAGGGGCAAAATAAGGGTTTGAGTTGATAACCTTGTTTCCCTATACTACTAAAGATACACGAGTCTCTAATGAAACCTGAATCAGTATAATATTTAAATAAAATAGAGACAGAGAGTCATACATATGTATTATTATAAAGAATATACAGTTTATCAATCTTAAAAATTTTAAAATTTTATATAGTACATTGGTATTAAGGCTATTTGGATACAAATTATCTAATTTATGAATCCATTACATTTCTTTTATGAGCCTATTCATGTTTCCATGCACAATTTCTATTGACATGAAAGATAAATCGAGTACAGAGTGATTATTAGTATTACTGTAGTATTCTGCATGTCTTAAAAATGCTTCATTGAATAATGTAAGTTTTACAAATGTACAGTGCATTGCTGAATAGTAGAGTTGTAGAATAAACTTATAAAATTAGCACTTAGTCAATTCCATATTCTTCTCAAATCTCAGAATACAACAATGGAACATACCAGCATATTACTTCACTTAATGGTTTATGATTCTCAAGCGCCATTTTGTGTTTTTGCTTAAATGATATTTTGGGGGCCTGTATGAGAAGCCTTATGCAACAAATGAGCCTAGAAAAAATCCCACTAAGAACAATGATAGCTTAAATTAAGAATGAGAGCCCATTTCCTGTGACTTTCAGAATTACAGATTTATTTATCGGCTTTAATGGTATTTAGATCAAACTTTATATGCTTGTATTTGAGAATTACATCTTTATGACCTCTTGTTTTTTTTGTCTCAGCATTTATGAAAGAAATACGAACTGGTAAGTTATATTTATAAACAAGCTTACATATAGCATAACTAATGTATTTCTAGTAACTTAATGATTATTTTGACCTATCAACAATGGCCAACATATCACTTTTTCCATATAAAAATCTAACCTTGTTACCTGTACCTCCCATATGACGTTTATGACATCACTCTCTGGTTTCCCATATAAAAAGAACCCACCATAAACTGTAAGGCAATGTCATTGTGTTGAAATTCCAATGCAAATTACTTGTATATAGGTAGGCCCATGTCTTGATTTGGTCCATTCAATCTTTATGCTAATGTCTTTACAACACTGTCCATCCATCCAATCTTACAGGATGTCCATGATTCTCGAACCTTTAATCATGTTGTGAATCAGGGTTGTGAAGAAAATCTGGAGGGTTGCAAAGGGTAACCAATATTTATTTTGAGGGCTGCAAAGGGCCACCAGGATTTATTTTGAGGGTGGCAAAAGTTACCAAAATGTGGAAACAAGGTGATGAGGCTCAGAAAAAAATATTTTAGTGTCATTCTGTCCATGCAAACATCATGGGAAACTTGTTAGCAGGATGCTAAACACCAATCAACATAAATATAGACAAATGAATTTGATTGACATATTTGTATGAACATGTAGATAATGGATTTCCCTCCCAGATCATTACTTCATCTTTTGAAGTAGTTTTAATGTTTTCTGATCATTTGTAATTTTGATGTTTTTGACAAGAACACTTTAAACATGATTAAGTAAAAGAAACCAGAGATAGAACAATGAAATTTGATGTATGCATATTTGTATACAATCAAATATCAGGTAGGTATATTTTATGCAAATTAAATTTGTTGTAGGTATATTTGTATAAAAATGAAATTTTTTTGCTTTAATTTCCTAAACAACTTGATTGATTTTATTTATATTTAAACCATTATGAAACAAGGACACTTCTTTGTATGACATAAATGGTCACACCCTGAACCATAGGATCAGATTTAGTCAAACAAAAAGTTTGCATTTGGGGTTTACTTAAAGTTTTATCTTTTGGTTATATGTTCTTAGCCCTACAAGTAAATTTGAAATACCAGTTATTGTACAGCCAGAAAACTGTTCTACTATTTGGGAGGAATAAAAAAGTAAAGTTGGAAATGTTTGAGATGCTCTCTTTGCCTAGCAATGGATTTACTTTATCTTATGTTATTAATTTTACAAACTTCAATCTGTGCACAATCTATACAAAATATTTGCTTTTATTTTGATATATAGTATCTATCTGTTGCAGCGGTCTAGTATATTTGCCCATGATTGTTAAATTTCTTGGTTTACGCCGCTTCGATTTCAAATTATCTGTACAGCTTCTTTGTCATCCAATCCAATCTATGAAGGTTGATAATATTGTGTGCTTTTCAATTTCTCTGACATAGTGAAAACTACAGATTTTACATGTGATGAGATAGACTACATTATCTGTTTTGCACATTTTGTTTAGTTTTTCTCTAGTCCCATCTAGCTACCATCCAGACAATCCCAAATTTAGGTATCATCATCACTAAAAAAAACACTGGCCATTAAACAAACCTGTAGTAGTCTACCGACACCATAAAACCTCAAGGACATCCTAGTCAAAACTAATCTAACACCAATCACTAGTCAAGGCCAACCTAGTCAATCTGGCTCCTGTGGCATCAAATATGCAAAACCTGTAAACATATGAAAGACCAGGACATTTACTAACACAGTGAGAAACTAAACATATAAAACTTGCAAAACAGAGAATGTAATCTGTCTCATCACAAGTAAGATCTGTAGCCTTAATTATGTCAGATAAACTGAAAAGCTGCACAAGAGGATCAATCTTCATAGATCTGATTGGATGACAAAGAAGCTGTACAGAATCCCAGTCGCAGAACACTTCTCCACCCCTGGCCACACTTTCAGTGATATAACACTTATCACAATTGCTACCAACCACAGCTAGATTTTTGAAACCAGGAAGGAAAAAGGAATATTACAGTTGCCTTAAAAGACTGAAACCAAATGGTTTAAATTAATATGACTAGAATAAGACAGCCATGAACAAGATAAAGTTATCCTTTGCAGCCAATGCATTTTCTCTTCTAAACTTTTCTAAATTTCATTATTAGCCTTCAATTACTAATATAAGAATGAAATATCCGGGATATCATTTGTGCTTATAATAAATGTACACAAAGTAATAAGTTGCTATGGCTCATCGAATTATAAAAAGTTAATACAAATATTATCCAGTATACACCACAAATTGATATAGGCTGGTTGAGACAAAACATTTAAAGGTTTAATTCATGTAGAAACAACCATGTAAAGTTTTGCAAACACAATGTTTCTTGTGTTTTATTTGTTTGCTTTGTCTGTGTTTTGTATATGCCTTTGAAATAGACTCATTAAGAGTCAAAAGTACTCAGGCTAGGAAACTGCACTAACAAATTAAAAGATGTTACTGGCAATCTAGTTTTTATTTGTATCGTCTTTTCAGTATTGCAAAATGCTAAGAACTTGTATTACTTGTGCTTAGCTGGTACATAAATAAAATATATTATTCCAACATTTCTCTATGTTTGAATTAACTATAAACAATATTAATATAAGTCAAAATAAACTGAATTATCTCTTAAGCATGGCAAAATATTTCTACAAATGTCTTTTTATCCTTTTCAATTTTTACAAATATTGTACATGTTAGAGAAAAAAATGAGCTTTTTGGCATAAAGGAAATTCTTTAAGTGATGAACACTCAATTAGCTATGCAGTCATTTTGTGATGTAATGGAAGAGGGGGTAAAGATTCCATTTAGTAAAATCCTGTAAAACAGTAAGACATAGTGCTGATTGCAAAGTTAATTAAAGACTAACTTGATACAGAAAGATATTTGATAACAAGTACTTGTGAATCTATTTACCAATAATGTATGCACCATGAAATATAGTTTCAGTAAATCTTGTAATATTAACTTCTGGCATTATGTTTATGAAAGAACTGTCATATATTTGTTTCAATGACAATCTGCTGCCAAAAGAAAAGAAATAATTGTCAGTTATTTAATTACTAAATAAAATTTACAAATATATAGTTTTGGTTTTTCTTTGAGAGAGAGTGCATCCCATTCTGGCAGCATTCTATAAATAAATGAGCTTTGTGAATTTTGCTTGTTTGAAAAGAAATCAAATAAAAGCATGCAAGGTGAAATGTGGTTTCTCGCGACAGAGACCTAATTTGGTATCGAGTCATAAAAAGCGGTTATGTTCCCTGTTTACGGGTGTTTTTTAGTAGACTGGTTTACGAACTGTAAATATACACGGAACATATTTGGAATCAGTTCACAATTAATAAAATCCGGTTCAGCGAATGTAGTCCCAGTCTATTTTTAGATCACTTTTTCCTGTCTGAAATTGGTGGTGATACTAGATTTAGATTTTGGCACTCTTGGTAAGGATTTAAAGGCAATTGTTTATTCTTTAAAATGTGAGCTTATGGTGTGGTTGTCTGTGTGTATTTCGGCGACAGTGCACATTGAGTAATAAGGTCATGGTGATGATCCGGAAGTGAAATCTGTGTTCCGATGCCTGGTGCTTTGTTTACAATTGATCCTCTCAAAAAAATGCAGGTCAACCCTTGACAAGAACTAAACCGTAAAGTCATCTTTGAAGGTGTTTTAGATTAACATATGATTTGTATTGATTGCCACACAGTGGAAAGTTCAGTATTGAGAAACAAATGTAGAGAGAATATAGTAAAATTAATTGTTCTTGGCCTGTCAGTAAAGCATATGAGTAAACTTTAAACTGATATAAAATCTTTATTATTAATGATATACACATGAAATTTTAATATGTTATGTATATTGACCTTACAAATATAAAAATGAAATTAAAAATAAAAAATAATTTTAATTTTAAAAATTTGAATGAAATTTAAAAAACAATTAAAACATAAAAAGTTTCCACCAAGCATACACATATATAATATTTATTGGGAATGATATCAAATGATATCAGCATATACACCATATACAAGCTCAAATGATAGATATTTGTCACATTTTGTCAGAGAAAATATCTTTGTTATTGAAAATAAGTCCCTCATTTAAAATACATGATGACAAAATTCAATTTTGCTTTGTACCTTTAGGTCATTGAAACTATTTAGTTGGGGTCCAAAAAGTTAATTTATGTGTTTATGATTGGGTGACTTCCTGTGTAACACATATCTGCTTGAATAGCTATCAGTAATTGTTTGCTAACATAGTTATATGGTATTTAGTGAGAGGACAGAGATGAAGACTTTATACTAGAACCTGTTCAAGTTCTCTGCAAAATCATATTATGCTGTCAGAGAATGAAACACAGGTCAGAGTGGTAACATATACTTTACCCAGTTATATTTACCATTGCATGTAAAAAAAAATAGCAAAATGATGTAAATTGAACACAGAATGCATTCCATTTTATTGTTCAGTTTCTTTAAGATGTTGATTGATGTAGTGCGGCATTGTGGCCCAGATGATATTATGGAAATTATAATGATCCATTTTGCTTTATGCATTATTAATGACTAATAATGTTTGTTATATGACACTTTAAAGATTACATAAGTAATATTTAAACAGTTTATTTGAAATAAACTTTCTACAACTGATCCTAACATGGTGAAATAGCTGACATAAACAAATATGCATATATTTTGGAAAGTTTGGAGTCAAAAGTTGACATTGTTAGGCTGACATAGTACCTACAATGAATCTGTAAGGCTCAGTTCTGACTGTGTGCACTTAAAATATCCAAGATGTTATTTACATCATGAATATGCCTCTGTATGGTAACACATTTCAATTTAGTACTTTGACACAGGGCGATATTGCAGCATCAGCTGATGTCTGATTCCATTGAATCATTGAATCATTGAGCTTAATAACTTGGTAGCCAACACTCTTAAAAATAGACTAAAAATGTTCAAACAGATTATTTGAATCATGTTTGCACATGTGATTTTAACAAGTGCATATGTTCCACACATGCAAATATCCATCCTTGTTTACAAGTTTTCGGTATGAAAATTTCACATTTCGTTGATGATATAGAATCTCTCTATTGGTACCTATAGTTGATCTGTGGGGCCACATTTCGCTGTATTCACTTGCAATATCTAACAAATTTTTTACTTCATGAATAGGATTGCATATAGTAATAAATTTTAATTTGGTACATTATAACTTGACTTTCCAGTTTACCGGTATTTATCATTGTTTTCACCAATGATCAAACCTCACCGTTCCAACATTGCCTTAAACTTTATGATACATACTCTGTCTGAGAGAATATAGTAATATTAATTGTGTTCTATGGCCATTTAAGTCAAAAGAACATAATATAACCATTGTGGCATCCCGTTTATGCAGGCGCAATTTTCAAGGTTGATTGTTAACAATTTACCTATTTAATTTGATAAATTTCATTGCCCGCTGAACTATTATACGTGCAGTAACCGATCCTATAATCAGAGAGATCATCTGAAATCACGGAGTTACAATATCGGTGAGTACATTCAAAATTGTGTCGTACTTGGCAAGTTTTTCATGACTTTAGTTCGGCGGTAGCGTTTTTCACTTTCATGATTTAAATATGTTAAAATATGACTTTGTAATGTTGCTTCACCCAATGATTGAAATGACAATGCTGCAGATAATTATTATCTATTGCTACACTTGCCAAATCGATGCAGTGCTATCAGTTATCGACAATAGGGTTACGGGATTAAACGCACGCTTAGGAATCTCATTTCCATTATACTTAGGGTATTTTTCCTCTCGCATATCAAATTAACAATTGTTCAGAGGTTGTGATATTTAATTCTTTTCATCCTCAAAGCAGATCACCGTTATTTTATTTCAAAATGTCTTAAGGTACGTAATCAGTTTCTTCGAATTTTTGTTGTTCAAAACTCACAGGTGCCATTCATCTGACATGTGCCATTGACCTTTCAAAGTGAATAGTAAAACTAGAATTTTATGCTCATTAAAAGATGATCTTGAATAACTTTGACAATTCCTGGACTTGTTATGTGATTTTGGAATAATGATCTAAACTTGAAATGTTTTTGCCAACGAGGTAAATACTCGTTTGTTTTTTTTCCTGATTACATAGTACATGTTCCTGTAATACATTTCAGTGGATGATACCAGACTCACACAAGAAGCAGAGGAGGATGTAGTCCGAGTTTCCTCTGACCATTGACACCCCATTTTTGATATTTGGTTTTTTATGTTGGGGTGTAGGGTCAGAGTCTATTCCCTATCAAAAACTTGGAATTTGCCGACGCCATTTGGTGTCGGCATAGGGTACTCGCCAACTATCAGGCCTAGCAAACTTAAATGACCTTACATTGACCCATAATTACATTAAATCGATAGGGAAATCATTTATCTTCTCAGAAATTACCAGCATAACACCGATTTTGTCTTTAATCCGTTGTCAGACGAGACGTAACTACAGGGTTGATGAATTTTGACCTCGTTCGCGCCATTTTAATTGCTAGTCACATGACTAACTAAATCTCGCAGCCCATGTGCATAAACGTCGTAGGTCAAATAGTCACGTGATAACAACAAAGTGCGTTGACATGTAGTTTCTGCATGATCAGTCAGCCTCTTTCCAGGAAGATGCGACAGTGACATGTTTCGGGCTGCTGTTATCCCAATTAATATGTTGAATAATACGTGTTTTTTTCTTGTTATTGTATACATTGCGTGACTTTCATTCAATATTTTCGAGTTTATGTCTTCTTTCTGCAATACAAGAATGGAAGGTTTTGTGCATAAACCTATATTGCCAATGAGATACTTTAAGAAAAGGGATACTATTTTACTATTAAAGAACTACAGTATGATGTAATAAAATCAGTTATCAATGAAGGTGACACATTTGCCGTCTTCCACAAGGGGTATGGGAAAACGTGGCTTTTTGTTGTTATCACGTGACTATTTGACCTATGACGTTTATGCATATCGTCTGCGAGATTTGGTTAGTCATGTGACTAGCAATGAAAATGGTGCGAACGAGGTCAAAATTCATCAACGCTGTAGTTACTTCTCGTCTGACAACGGATTAAAGACAAAATCGGTGTTATGCTTGTAATTTCTGAGAAGATAAATGATTTCCCTATCGATTTAATGTAATTATAGGTCAATGTAAGGTTATTTAAGTTTGCTAGGCCTGATAGTTGGCGAGTACCCTATGCTGACACCAAATGGTGTTGGCAAATTCCAAGTTTATGATAGGGAATAGACTCTGACCCTACACCCCAACATAAAAAACCAAATATCAAAAATGGGTTGTCAAGGGTCAGAGGAAACTCGGACTAAGGAGGATGCAGAATTTTATTCTGAGGATTTCGTTTAGCAGAAGTGATTTAGAGTAATTCTAATGGCATTCTTGTTTTCACCTGATAATTTATCATCGTGGCAGATGAGAGGGAGTCTATTTGACACCATCCTCCCCCAAATGGATTTCCACTTGGAAGTAAATTAGTGTAACATGTCCAAAGCAATACATAACAAAAGTATAAGGAGTTTGCACACACAGATCCCATTCTTATGCTATTAATTTCATCTGATTAAATATTATTAAATGATTTGGTGACTTCAATCATTTTTATTGTGACAGTAAGATGTCATTCTAATTGATGTTCACCACATATTAACATTTTCATTTCAATATTTGATATTACATACTTTTGATTCATCAAGAGCTAGAAAAATGGAGGTATGTGACCTTGTATAGAATAATTAAATCAATGCCATATCAGTTGTTCTGATGCAGCTTTGTTTGCAAGTTTGCGCAAGCTTCAAATCAGTGAGCTTGTCTCAAGCTTGCCACAAGCTTGGTGTAAGCTTTCCACAAGCTTGCTGCAAGATTCCCTATTACTAGCTTGTGCAAGCTAGCAGTGGTTTCAAATCTAAGCTAGCCGCAAGCTTGCAATTAGCAAGCTTGCACATGCTAGCCATGGTTTCAAATCTAAGCTTGTCGCAATCTTACAAAACAAGCTTGCAGCAAGTT
Organism: Potamilus streckersoni; assembly: GCA_016746295.1. Taxonomy (NCBI): domain Eukaryota; kingdom Metazoa; phylum Mollusca; class Bivalvia; order Unionida; family Unionidae; genus Potamilus; species Potamilus streckersoni. Next base: position 1,049,778 of record JAEAOA010001569.1, on the reverse strand, counting down.
TTCCGCAACCTTATAAATAAGCTTGCAATTTTGGTTTGGGTGGAGTCAGAGCTTGTGGAATTTGAGTTAGGGCATGTGATTATTTTAAAGTCACTAGCCCTGAACATGCATATGAAAAATACAAAAATGAAAACAAAATCTGAGCAGTTATATACTTTGAGTACGTATTTCAAACTCTACATCTTTATGTTAAGATTCTTTAAAGGTACTTACAATATGTACTCAGATCTTTTGTTGAGCTGATATCAACACAATATCAATATAACACAATGATATTCTCCTTCATTAGCTGTGACCAGAGAGGATATAGTCAAGTTGAATCCAGTGGGATTTATTGTTTGAGAGTATCTGCTGGATGAAATGTCCATAATAGAACCTCTTCGATACCAGGTAGCACTAACGGCAGTAATCGGAGGTGTGTCCTGACATTGCAAAACAATACTTTCTCCAATGTATCCAATACTGTTAAAACCAATTGTTACATTACCTGTAAAAAAATAAATCAAAGACTAAAAAGTATTCATCCTTATAGAACCGTTAAATATATTCTAATATGCATTTCATATTACCACCAATAGTCACATTCAATCCATCATATATTGAATGAAATTCAGTCACGAACTGCAGTGTGATTAATAATTTAAAAAAATAAAGACTGTTTGGAAAAGGTTAGGGTTGGCTAAGCATTTTACTCATGATACTCTCTCTATAATCAAAAAAGAAACAAAGTTTAAAATTAACTAAACTTTTGTTTTCACCATATCTTCCAGCAGAAGTAAATTATGTAACTCAAAGCCTACAGTTAATACAGCCATCAATTCCTTAGTACAAATAAAGCAATAAGATGGTAGACAACATCTAAATAAACAACTCAACAAGTAAGCAGAAATAACATTTTCCATGAAAAATACAGAAAATATATCCAGTCAAATTTTGACTGATGGGCTCTGAATAACTAATCATCCCCCAATGCCCACTACTCAGATAAATTTACATTGCATATATCATTTTAACATAATTGTATACTGCGATGTATATCTATACTGTACATTTAACTTGTGTCCGTGATTGTAGATAGCACTTGTGCATGATAATAGTCATTTGTAGCAACATTGTTACTAAAATGTGTGCAGGACCGAACCTTGTTTACAAACTTAGAATGTTCTGCAAGTGAAATTGTTGAATCATTTTTCATGAAATGCTACTGCAATATGCATGGTGGTTACGTGAGGACGTATAGTAAGATTATGATACAAAACCTTCATTCCTATTTTCACATCAGTCTGTGGAAACAGTTTTCATTGTGTTCATATATAATTTAAGAAGAATAATTTGTGATTATTTAGGACTCATTCAAAGATGTTATAGATTATATTTTTATTATATCTTAAGACATTCAGGAATTAATTCAGAAATTTATATACTTTTGGACGTGTGAAAGAACATTTATAATCATCTGGAATTCAATTTACAATTCTGGTGTTTCAAATTTTCATTTTGTATTCTAATGAAACAAATTATCTATTGAATTTCACTCAACTTATTGGTTTCGCTTCTTTATTACTTAGCTTAAGACCATAAAGTTATAACAAAAATTGGGGGCTCATCAGGATCTTAATTTCTCAAAAACAGTTTAGATTTTAAAGTTTCCTTGAAATTAAAGTTTTTAAAATTTTTAATTAATACATTTAATTAACTTTCAGTGAAAAGAACATGTATTCACATTGTCATCTTAGGTACTGAAATCAAACCTAGAAGGTGTTTGAGTCTAAGAAAAGGGATGAGTTGCTTGACTTTGCCAGACATAAAGTTTTGAAAGTAAAAACATCTTCAACAAAGCCTGAACTAAAATCATTTGGTTTACTATTTGGTCAGAAAGGAAATTTTAAATGATAGTACCCTTTATTTGATTAGTAAATCTGTCTCTAGCTTATAAGGTAACATATGAAATCATGCTTTGCTCCAAAATAAAACACATCTGCTGACTTTTGGCCTGTTGTAAGCAAATAACAGAACTTCTGGAAGCTGTTTGAGTGGGACCATGAAATTATGCCTCTTGCAAGCCCATGCCATTTGTGTAGCCTCCACAATGAATGGCATTAGAGCTCATTGTTGCATTCCATCATATTCCATCATGACCTCAGCAGCCTAGCAGAGTTGACTGGTTGATCATTGATAAGTACTATCATGAAAAGAACTCTAGTTAAAGGCTTTGTAGGTGAGCTGAACAGAGTCCACAGGAAACTGGGTCCCCATGTTGTCAAGGTAAACCTTCACCTTTCAGTAACACAAATGTGAAGCCTTCTGCTTACCAGGATCTGTAATAAAAGGGGATTTGCATGCATATCATCATTTTTGAGACTGGAAAGGTCTTGTGGAATATTGGTAAAAATGATCGACCTTCCTTTGACTCTGACTTTGATCCACAGAACTGTGGTTTTCAACAGTTGCAAATTTGGAATCATGTACTCCCTTATGAGTCAGATCCCTTTACTTCTAAGTGTCACTAAGTAGTGTGTCACAGGCTTGAGGGCAATGAAGTCATAGTCTTAAAACATATGCTCCAAGATGGACATCATACACCAAACGTGTCCTCAGGCACTATGCAATTAAGATTGATCCATGAAAGTGCCTATATAAACTGTATGTCTCTCCCATATGAGCAACACTATGCACATTAGATTGATTTCTCAGAGTGCCTGTATAGACAGGGCTTTTTCCACAGGAAGTATTTAGCACCACAAAGCAGGTTAGTCTGCTGTATAACTGGTTCTAGGAAGTGCGTTCTTGAGTATTATGTCTTTAAACTGGGCATTATACTCAAGAAGTGCTTACCACCTATATGCAAGTCAAAGAACTGGACATTCAAGTGCATTTTCTTGTGACTGATACAGTATGATTAATTGTGGTCATGGCCCATTGTTATCAGAGTCAAATAACTAAGTCTGGTAGTGGAAGAACTTGACCATCTTGGCTTGGATGTCACTGTCCAGTTCTTGAGGCTGAAACAGAGCATCAGATATTAATCCATGTTATCAAGTAATCTTGATTTGTGAGGCAAATGTTGTTTTTCTCCATCTTGCTGCCCATTATATGATATAATTTTGAACTCTTGCATGCAAGCTGTTTTGTCCCTCAAGCTATGATTGACTTCTGTCCATGTGCAAGTCCAACACAACTTCAAAAAAAGTCAACCTGACAAAAAAAACACTACACACATTGAGTGTTTGTCAGACTCCAGGTCTCTCAAATGGTCGAAACCTTTGACACAAAATAGAGCAGAAGTGAGACTCCTGTTTATGAACTTGTATCTATACAGTTACCCTCTATGATAAATATGTGTAAAAGAGAGTACATGGCATGAACAGGTAGATAATTAGAGCATACTTATTACCCTTTAGAGAATGGATATTTGATAATCAATTCTAGTCACAAATAACCTGTAGAAAGGGAAGTTTGACTCCATATACAAGTAGGATCACCAGAGGGTCATGTGACTTTAATTTCATATACAAACTGGAAGGTAACTAATTATAATAGTTACAATTTACCCATAGGAATTCTAAATACGTTACTAAGCAGTAATGACATTCATGATCAACATGCATACATTGCCAACAAAGCAGAATTTTTCATGTGCACAAAAACTTATTTTCTACTCACCTAAATATGGCAAATTGAGAATTACAAAATAGACAAAATTCTGCACAAGGTACTTCATTGCTCAAGCAGTAATCTCTGAAAGAAAAGAAAATTAAAACTGACTGCAATTGGTCTGAGAATGAAACAGTGCTTTCAAACCAGTGCACAGGTTTATAAGCTAGGAACTAATTATTGCACATCACTAATATTTTCATTCTCACTTTGAAAAACACAATAAGAGCTAGAAAGGAAAAGGTGACTCCCCTTTATTTCATACATTAACTCATTTTATCCAAAAAGAAAAAAAGAAATAATTCAGTTGCCTAAAGCAAGGACTTTGACGTATACAAAAAAAACAAATTAAATAAGAATTGTCCAAAACTATTTTGTCATAGTTACTGAATAGTTTTTACGAAGAATTTCTTTTTAAAAATAAATTCTTGTTAAAACTGTTGTCAGTTGTATTATTAAGTTGGGCCAAATTGTCTTGAATTGTCCATAGCCACGAGAAGCATTGTGAAGTCAAAGTTTTTTTCTGACTTGACTCGTATTTGTGAAAATACAAAAAAGATACAAAACAGATATTTAATCAATGCCTAAAATTAATCCAAGTACATAGATGAATAAATAAACCATAAATGTTCAATCCTATCATGGACTGTTGTAATGAAGCTACATAAAGTGAATGATTACATTAAGATAACCCCTCTGTCTAAAAATAGATGCACTCATGCTTGTGTTGACTTGGGAAGAAGGGTTTAGTTCATATACCAACTATATATGAACAACGTCTGTATTTTTATGCATTTTAGTGTGTTATGCATGAATAGTTATGGTAATGTTTTACCAGCAAAAAAAGAAATGAGAAGATGTATGAATTTCCCCTTATATACATGGTACAGGGGGGGGTTGTCAAAAGCTCTCAGAAATCTTTGAAAGTGCCATCATTGTGAGTACAAAAATAGTTATAAAAATTGATTAAGAGTAGCTGATTAAAATTTTTTACCAACTTGCAATTACAATAATGTAATCTAGTTACCCAGTTAAATTTTGTTACAGTGAGTCATATGGCCAAAGTAACAAAGAAAACGTTCTGCTAGAAAATACTTAAATTGAATGTTCAATGCAAATATGAATACTGGGAAACAGAGATTTTAAGTCAAGCAAGAGAAACACACAAACACACACACAAACACACATACAGAGAGAGAGAGAGAGAGAGAGAGAGATAGACCTGATTGCGCAGCTTAATATGCAAGTGACATCCCACGAATGAAATACTATACTCTCATTGATTATAAGACAATGACGTCTTGCATTAGTTTATAACTTATTTTCAATTGGCCAATGAGAACGGAGTACTGCATTCAGCGTGTTGTTCTTGCATATTAGGTCTCACCGGACAGTTGTTTTGCCAAATTTTCATCGGACAATGACCTATTGTAGAATAATGATCATAATTTTACAATAAAGATACAAATAAAAACTAACTAATGATTTTTGTTGAAAGGATGCTTGTAAGATTCTGACTACGGTATTAAGGTTAATTCCTTATGCAACTGGTGGTTTTGATACTGAACCTATACTACCACCAACCCCTCTTTTTTACATTGATTTTTGACAGAAAAGAGCTATTTTCAACCTGTTCCTGTGAGAAGCAGGCTCACAGAGTCAGTATGTACCTTATTGATCTTGAAAGTTCACTAGTACTATAACAAATTAACATACTTTTCATCACCCCTCAACCATGTAGATTTTTAGATATTTACCTCTGAAGCAGACACATGTAAATACGTAAGCCAAGTCGGATGCACATTTGCAGACTAAGTTACGCATTTGATATCCAATGCTAGTCTAACTGTGACAGGCAGTCATTAACAAGGCAACCCATTTACAAGCCTAACTCAAAGTAAATGTAAACCACATTACAGATTTAGCTTATGTGTGAGTTTATAAATGCTAGGGTTGTGATAATTAGGCTCATGCCTTCTACCTTAAAAATTAGGGGGGGGTGTCAAAATACGAAACTATCCAGTGAGACCTTAAGCAGCCCAATCATGTCAATGTCAGACAGTACCGTGGGAAAATGGTCTGGCATTCCTTAAAGATATGGTAGTAAACCAAACTTCGGATACGCAAACAAAGACTGAATGCCTGAGCTAAACAGCAGTATCAAATTTATTCCGTTACGCGAATGTAGCTTGAAATATTAGCATTTATTTTTAAATAGGTCACGCGAGAAAGGTGAGAAGTGTCCTCCCTTGTAGTTATTATATAGTACATGTATGATGGTAAATTAAAAGCAACGATATGAGCCCCTGTGGTCAAACAGAAATCATTGCAGAATGTAGCCCATTTTGCCACGAGCTAAATAACGTGGTGAAACTAATTTACAAGATAAAATGTTTAACTTGTTGTTTTTTATATCAGATTGTATCATTTGATAATTTTTGTATCAATTTCCAGAACATAAATATGTAGTTACAGTTCGGATAGTACAAATAACGGTTGATAACGTCGTCACATTTCAAGTATTAAAGCCTAGATAGATGCTGGACCCGGAAGACTGAAACACGAGACGTCTGGAAACTATCAGACTGTACTAACTGGGTCACAGTGGCACACACGCACCTATGAGCTCTTTGATTGTCTGGTTTAGATCAGTAATGTTATAAGCTCCTTGTGGAATTTTTCATCTTCTTATTGTAGATGTTGGACATGAATGAGATGAATGTTGAAGCAAATGAAATTTCATCGTTGACCCCAGTTTTCACGTTAGCCATAGCATTCCAACAAATACAAGAAATTAATCCAATCTCATCCTGTTTTGCAGGATAAAGTTCTATTGGCGGATTGTAATAAGCAGAAAAGTTTGCGCTGTTCCTGTTGCCTGCAACGAACCAAGCAATAATGTTCTTGATGTTAGTGACATTATATTAATATTTTAGATAAGATCGCCGTGTAAAATTTCGTACTCGGACGATGTTAGTAATCCGCTCGAACTTAGATGATCAATTATATCAATAATTTCGTTATAGATCTCTATACTTTCATTACCAGCTTCTTTGGATGATATCAATAGCATTAGCTGATCGACTATTTCTGTGATAGATGTAAATACTTTAACGCCAGATCCAGTGGTTTCCTCTGGTAATATTTTATTTCTTTCGCGTTCATATTTACTAAGCAGTCTTTTAAAATTCCAACCTTTACCATAACCTCCTGGTTTATTTCGATATTGATCTTCTGTTTTTAGTAAAACTTCACAATAATCCCATCTTTAATATGATTGAATAATACTGAAAGATCCTTTTCATCTTTTTGATTTTTAATTTCTGCATCAACATTTGAACCAGCTTCTATAATTCTTTCTATTTTTTCTGTCAAATTATTATATTCTTCTTCTGACCCAATTCGAATATTGTCAATATCAGTGATATGTTTTTTAATAAATTCGTTATACTCACTATCAACTATTTTTGTCCTAGCTTGTTGTCTGTAAATTTGTATAGATTCTCCAAAAATTATTATTTTTATCACACTTTCTTGTAAGATTTCTTGTTTCTCAGATAAATCTTTAGTTTGTTCTGACACTTTTTATATCATCGTTTTTAATTCATTCGGATTAACCGTCATTCTTGTTATTGCATGTTGAAGTGCAAGAGGGTTATTCATTAACCTGTCAAACTCAATTTGTCATACAGCAGGATCAGCAATGTTTCTTACAAGTTCCTTTACAATTTTTACAGTTTCTTCTTTCGATCTTTCTCCAAGTAAACCTAATAAACCTTTTTATTTCATTTTCTTAGTTCTTATGGAGAAAATGTTGATCTTTCTGGTTGCTTGCCAAGCATTGCCTCAGTAACAGGTTTGAAAAGTTTAAGAGTTACTTCTTCTGTTTTAACTTGTCCACGTCGAGCTTCTTCCACTTTTTTCTTAAAAGCTTCTCGAGTTTCGAAAAACATTTTTAGCAATTCGATTTTCTGTTGATGCTTTTCAATTATTTTATATACGCTTTACAAAATTAGATCACAGAAACGTGTCAATAAAACAACGAACCATTTTAGCTAGATCAAGCGCTAACTTGTCAAATAAAAAAAAAGTTGTATCTGCCTTTAGTTGCATTACGATATAATTCCATAATTTTATCTTTCGTGACCTCTCCGCATTGTCCGTTAGCGATATTTCTCACATCAACATTGTACAGTCCGGGAAATAATATGAAACAACCCGTATTTCGCCTAATAAATCTATCAACATTATATAAACCTTGAGTGAGATAAACAAAATTGCATCTTTTATTACGTGATAATGAAAAATAAGATCTAATCTTGTTCATCTCCTCGTTGTTTAGCGGAATATCATCGACGACAATTAATTTATGCTCGGTTGAATCAAGTTCGTTCACTGGTACAAGTTCTTCTGGTTGTCTTATCAAAAATATATTCTCGCCAGCGTCAAGTTCATCACAAAGTTTATAATTGTAATCGTTTTATAATTCGTATTTGACCTGTTGATGATTAATTGTGTAAATATATACCCTATAATAGTTGAAGTTATCGCTGAACAAAAGATTTAATAAGAGATTTGTTTTACCCGATCCGGTTCGCCCAACAATAAGATAATGACAGTCTGGAAGTTCATTGTTATGTATATGTGTGATGTGTCGAATTTTGAAAACTCTTAGAAGCACTGGTTAAAGGGATTGTATCAAAGTCAACTTAATTAAAGTAGAATGGGCTAGAGATAGTGATATGATTATTTTCTTTTCATCTCTGAACGTCAAAGGGGATTCCTTCCACGCGACGAAACTTGACCACCGAGTCATATGCTATGGTATTAGGGTACGAAACAAGACCCTGTCCCAAAATCAACCAGTTAAAGGGGGAGGCTTGGCAATAAGTGATTGTTCAAAGCAACGTTAATTACGGCATGATTAGCTGTCTTGACAATCAAAAATTATATGTAGAAGATTTAGGAAACAGTCGAGTTTGATTGGTTAATAGTAATTTATGGGCGTAACACTGAAAGAAATTAAGAGTTTTGCTTTGGAGAAATTCTTCAGCCTTCAATCTTTCTTGAGAAAAGTTAGACGGGACTCCGAAATCGTAGCAAGTACGTTTTCGTTATTGAGTAAGAAGCCGGGTATTTGTCTCAGATAGGAGACAGACTATACGTGAGGTTCGTTGGAAACGAATAAAAAAACGGCAAAAGGTACGCAATCTTAGTTTCCCGATTTAATATGCTATTTCATTTGTTGATTTATTTGCAAATATATCGATGTTATGATATATGTATGTATGATTTCATTTTTCAGTGTTTTAGTGAAATGTTAGTCATGACATTTTATTCTTTAATTTTCTAATAATCAATTCATTTGGAGAATTGACAAGGTTGAATGTAATTGAATGTTCCTTGAAAGAATTAACAAGATTGCATGCAATTGAATCTTTAATACGTAGGAGTGCTTAGGATTTTCGAGACCTCAGCTTAATAAATGATGGGTAATGTTTCGTAGTTTATGAATTAACTGCATGTCTAGTATGGCATTATTGAGTGTATATCCATATACTAGTTTGTAATATTTAATTGATCACGTAAACTATTTTAGAATAGTTAGATTTGATGGGATAAGCCATATGTAATTTAACACTACTAGTTAGTTTAATGTAAGAATCAAGTGGTGTTAAATAGGGGCATATACGTCTTATCCATATGTGAAATTTAATGATCTCATGTAGCGTGACCAGAATTAAGGCCAGGACAGACAATGACCGCCTTTGTAAAACTCGCTAATATTAACACAAAACTCAACGATAGTATCAGTGGAATTCCAGATTTTGATGAGAAAACAAATCTGATTAAATTCCTCACAAGCAGAATAAAAATATTGTGCACACTGTTAGATCTGAGGCAGGAACATGAACACCACAAAATAACTCTATCAAACAAACTACAGAAGTTACTGGTGTGTATAGATTGTATGTGTTTAGCGGTGCAAGGTATAATATATTTAGCAAATATTCATGGCGTCATTCAACTGATGAGTTTTCTGGAACTGTATCTATAGTTTGAAACACAAATGCCGAAGAAGAATTTATAATTGAACCTTATTTTAAAAATAGAACAACAATCTCTTATTGGTGGTGTCTGGACGTTGTAGCTGAAACACCGCAGTTAACTGATTAATCACCTGGGACTATGTAAAAAAAATATTATAATGAAAAGAAATATAGTTGATCTCAATCATATTTCAAAAAATATTCCTGAACAAGATGTGGACGCATTAAGACAATACTACAAATATTATCATAAAAAAAACTTTGGTGCGTGAAAATATGTTACAAATACTATAACAAAATACTTTGAGTAATATCCTATCTACCATTGTTAATGATCAGCTCTGGTATAATTTCAAGTGAAGAATCATTAAATCCGTAATTGCTAATCATATCTGGTGTTGGTGTTTGACTTACAACTGCGTATAAAAAAGTTAAACCTCGACTTTTAATAAAACAAAATGCTTGCTAAACAGCCCGTATAACTTACAAAAAAACTACTTGATCAGATTCGATCTGATTTGAGAGATGTAAAATATGATATGGACGATTTAATATGCGAATTTCGTGTTATTGACAGAATGTTAACAGATATTTTGCCAATGAGGGTTAGCAAGTATGAAAAATATTATAAAAAAGTATTCTATCTAACAACAAAATATAATATCACTTACCTTTTCGCCTTATGAACATGTCCGCTTGAGCGCTCATCACACAATGACTGTAAGAGAATTTGAGCGCCTTATATACTACTGTTATAGAATATTATGGAACTTTAAAAATCTCACAGATACCAGATTTTAATTTTCTGTATGGGCGTTCATGTGATCTCCGCATGAAGTGTAGTATATGACTAAGACATTTACCTGGCTCGGTTTCTCACAGATACCAGGTTTTAATTTTCTCTGTGGGCGTTCACGTGATCTCCGCATGCCATGTAGTATTACTAAGAAAATTACCTGACTCGGTTTCTATAGAGATATTGATTTGTTTAGACGAGGCTAGGCTGATATTAATTAGGTGACATTCAAACAAAGTGCAGGTATTAGTATAAAGTTATAGGATTTGCTTTTGTGTAGGGGTTGGGATTTTAGGATATTAATTCGTATTTGTTACGTGATCGGGAGGGGGTAAAAAGAGGTGCTTGCGCTAGAACCAACATCTTAGTTTTGTGTGTAAATTTTTTGGGGTGGGAGTTTTAGGACAGAGAGGGGCGTGGTAATTTGTATTTGTTTTGATAGTTGGGGGGTGGGGTGAGACGGGGTCTTGCGCTAGAAGTAACACTTTCTTCTACTACTACACCAGTCGAGCATTTTTCAAAGCCCTCCAGGATGATGTTCTAACAACCCCTAACACATCCGCTTTTGGAACCGATGGAGCTGCTGCAGGTTAACAACATTAGAATCGCTGCAAATTGGTTTGCAATTGTATCACCCTTTATTTCAATAATTTTAATACCAACTATGTGTCATTTCATTTGGTCGCATTAAACTGCTTTAGATATTCGATTTAACAACACTGGGTCGATTCCAGTTAAGTTTGTTAGTTTTTGTTTTGTTTCTGTTTTCCCCCATCTGATTCATTTACAATGGCAGATTTTAACTTCTTGATAGAACATTATTATCTAAATTCGTAACAATTTCAATCATGAACTAAAGACATTCTATTGATTTTCTACAGGCGCATGAAATATTATTTGACTAACCGTACCCTCTAACAACAAAGTCTTGTCACGAAGAATCACAGCATTACATCTGCGAGCCGCAGCAACGCGTGCATGAAAATAAGTGTCATTAACGGACTGCCTAACAACTCCTGGTGTTCCAATAAAAAGTAATAAACGGAGTATAATTTACAAAAAATCGTGTTGGGAAATTTGCAAACCAAAGTTTTGATGTCGGCCACTATGCGGCCATAGATTGTTATACGCACGTGAAATATGAGGATTGCCGTATGCATTGTTTAAGCCTAATTTCTTCAGAGGGTTTCTGATAAACGTTTAGCAGCAACGTAAATCAGTCACTTTTCTGTTGTCAAACAAGACTTTACCATGGGCTTGACTATCATCTCGTGCTGTGTATGAAACGATACAAACACGTGCTTTGGTGAGGAAAGATTATGTTGGGTATTTATTGATGTGTAAACTGCCCCCGAAAAATACTTGGTGGATGCGCATTTGAGGTATGTACGAGACATGACTGGTTCCAGATTGCATAAAAGCAACAAACTTGTATTCTGTATAGGGGTTAGAATGGTCATTCACAGAGTCAATGTTGATAAATCAGGTCTTGCATCAGTTATAAAGTTAGCGTACCAAAATGCTTGGTTGGAGTTAAGTTTACGGGTTAATGCTACACTGTTTGACCCCAAAAAATAATTTTACGAACAAAACTGTAAAAATCAAATAAATGACTGAGAAGAATTGCAGATCAAAACAACATTGAATACCTGGTGGGTTGCAATTGAAGTTGCTGAAATTCAGGGTTAAAAATTAGTGGGGGTGGGTTAAAAATTACTCCGAACTTTAAAAGAAATGGACTACAAAATGCAAACCATATTGAACATTAGGAGTAAAAAAAATATATGCCATTTCTACTTTATAGAAGTTAATGGGACTTGAAAAGTATCGTGATCTAGAATATCAGTGCTCAATTTGTTTTGTTTGGGTAACATATTTTAGTTCCCATAAAATATTTTATTCCAAATTACAACAACAACAACAACAACAACAACAACAACAACAACAAAATATTTGCAGTCAAAACTTATTTTTCTTCAACATTACTTTTTTAACGATATTCTTCCCAAATATCATATTTTATGATTGCCAGATTTATCAACGCTAATGTATTTTTGGTACGGGTAATCATAGGGTCTTGTACAATTTTCCTGTCATACATGTAGTATATAATAAATAAATATTATTATAAATAATAGTTATTATATAGTACTTGTATGACAGGTAAATTATGAGTAACGATACGAGCCCATGTGCGGATAATCAGGTTTTCCCCTCGTTTTTCCCCTTGGTTAAAGTTAGCCTGTAATATTTATAGCATTAGTTGTGATTTTGTTGGAATATTCAGCGATTTAAATACACTTGCAGTCCATAAGTACAGAAATGATTAGTATCACCGATGTGGGGGATCCAAGGAGAAAACATGCTTCAGGCCTGGAAACACGGTAAATCAAGGCAAAACATGTTTCGCGTCTTTTCACTCAAATATACCTATATACCTATGATAAGATGTTTATTTATATAGAAGATTTTTTTATTGATGACAGATGAATGTCAAGACTTTAAGCCGCCACTATCACAGTCATTGACTGCAGATTTATCGGCTATTTCCTTCAAGTAGTGAAACAATATCGGAAATAGGCATAGTTGTTGGACTACACATCAGTTTGATGTTTTTCATGATTCGATTATATAAGAATAAAGAGAAAAAATACCCTGGGTTTTTCAAAATTCTTTTATAAATAAAACATTTGCAACATATCGGAGAATAAACACATGAATACATAAAAACCTTTATGTTTTGGCTAAGTGTGTGTGTGGGGGGCTCTATCTCTTTCCCCTCCCCCATGATTCGCTTAATTAGGTACGCCTAAAATAGCACCGGAAGGCAATGCCTAAATTATACACACTTTGTAATAATGTTGCTAACTCTTAATAGTTAGCTAAAGATTATGTTCCCGTGATGAAATTCTTTTAGCTTGGCCTATAATCGGGGTTGAATAGGGTGGTAACTTGAAATTTGACCATAGTTTTATTCTTGCGCACGGTTATTGGGTTTTATGCACACTTTGAATAAATAGACACATAGACTTTTAATTTGGTATCCTTTCAAGGAAAGCCAGTACCCTTTTGAAATTTCAGACACACACACACACACACACACACACACACACACACACACACCTCTTCCCGGCCAACTATTGAACTGAAGGGTCGTTATATTTTTTCCATAAAAGTTGACATCACATTGCAGTAAAATTATATTCATAACTTTAGTAGTTTAATACTTTATACTACCGTCCTACTAATACATACAATATTTCATATCAAACTGTCTGACATGAGGTATAAGTTTTTATTTATCAACTAAATGGTATATTAACTGTAGACTTTAAAAGGAAATCATGCTAGGGTTTATAGAAGTTTATTGTGTTTGTGATGAAATAATAAGTGTTTCTTTAACAGAAGTTACAGAAGAACTCTCAAGCAAAATGGTTCCATCATTTCTGCCAGCTTCAATATTGAGTTTATGGCTAGAGCATTTAAATATTGATTGAGGAACGTAATAAAAATGGCAGGCTTCATTTGAATTTTTGAGAGAATCTTGACTTAAATTAATCCTAGTTTCTTTTGATGCCCATTTTTTATATTTGGACATTTAAGGTCTAGAAATATGAGTGTCCATAATGACCCTTTAAATTGAGTTAATGATTCAAACTTCTATCTGCATAACCTGGTTGCTTATCAGAACTTCCAAATTAAATGTTCGTGACAATTTAGAGTAAACGTATGCCTTTTGCTGTTCTCTCTCCAGCCTCTTTCGGGTCATCAACTGTAATTTTTCACCTCTCCTGCATCTGTTATGGTATATATGGATCTATTTTCACTGTCACTGAACATGGGCAATCATGATCTGTATTGATCATCTGTCTTCAAATCACTTGTTTATGGGTCCTGAACATTCATTCAGATCTTCACTAATTCTGGACTTGACTCTCCCTTAAGCCTACTTGGGTCATCAACTGTAAATTTTCTCCTTTGGTTGTCTCTGTATGGGTACATATATATGGAGCTGTGCCTTCTCAAGACTTGCCCTCTTTTATGTGGCAGAATTTCTCTGTACCTTTAAAGTTCCATGTCCCTCACTTCGATATACCTATCATTTGAACATTGAATTTCATCACACCCTTTATTTAGCTTAGCCAATCAAGATTAAACATATATTTCTGCCAAACATTACCAGCCCATCAAGGTGAGATTCATTGTCTATTCCACCCTTATTACATAGGAGATGTGCCTTAATCTTCAGAAAAATTTTGTATTAGGATATAGGCAAATAGGTAAAATCAAGATGATATAAGACTAGGAGATAGTATACGCAGGATGTATTCTTCAACTGCTCCATAAACATGCTTAGTAAAATGGCCACCTGTTAAGTATCACAGTCAGGTGCACCATAGAAGGCGTTTTTTTATTACTCACTGTGTGTCTTTTAGGTAAAGTGTACCAGTATAGCACTCCAGGATGCTAAATCTCATTCCAACAGATGAGGAACAGAGAAGCATTAAAGGTGAGATTTTCACATGTAAACTATTTTATTAATAGTATAATGTTTGTATTTCCCATGAGTTCAAGCCAGAATAATGGAGATAATAAGCATAGCTCTCATTGCTTCTAGTGCATCCTGGACATTCTGATGAACCCACAGAGTTTTAGGATTGTGATGCTTTTGGACCTGCAATAAGTAGCCATCGACCCTCAGAATTATGAAACTCAATCCAGTGGATGTATGATTTCCATTGTACATCTCAAAGCCAGTTGACATCAAGGCCTATTATACATCTCTAAGCCAGTCAACATGAGACATATTGGAATTCTCAAATCCTGCAGAGAGGTGAAGGTGATCAAAGTACCCTGGTATAAAGATCATTAAGTTATTACAAAAGCCATGCTGATCTGCCATCACTGCATCTGTTACAAAATGTGAAGACAAAATCTTAGAATGACTTTTACCTAAATGTGCTCTAAAGTGATAACTAAATTTGAGGAAAGGCATTCTGGTTAAAAGGTGTTTAATATTTATACCAAAGAAACTGGTTTGCCATCAAATATAACCCTTGCTTCTAAAAAACATAAACATGTTAAAATGTTTTGCAAACAAAACTGCAAAAATTCATCAGCATCCTGTCGTGAAGCCAACTGCTAAAAGTGATATTAGTCTTACCTAATGTGGTCAGTTGTACTAAGAATAGAAACAAAACTTTAAATGACTTTAAACTGACTCACTAAAAGTGATATTAGTCTTACCTAATGTGGTCAGTTGTACTAGGAATAGAAACAAAACTTTAAATGACTTTAAACTGACTCACTAAAAGTGATATTAGTCTTACCTAATGTGGTCAGTTGTGCTAAGAATAGAAACAAAACTTTAAATGACTTTAAACTGACTCACTAAAAGTGATATTAGTCTTACCTAATGTGGTCAGTTGTGCTAAGAATAGAAACAAAACTTTAAATGACTTTAAACTGACTCACTAAAAGTGATATTAGTCTTACCTAATGTGGTCAGTTGTGCTAAGAATAGAAACAAAACTTTAAATGACTTTAAACTGACTCACTAAAAGTGATATTAGTCTTACCTAATGTGGTCAGTTGTGCTAAGAATAGAAACAAAACTTTAAATGACTTTAAACTGACTCACTAAAAGTGATATTAGTCTTACCTAATGTGGTCAGTTGTGCTAAGAATAGAAACAAAACTTTAAATGACTTTAAACTGACTCACTAAAAGTGATATTAGTCTTACCTAATGTGGTCAGTTGTGCTAAGAATAGAAACAAAACTTTAAATGACTTTAAACTGACTCACTAAAAGTGATATTAGTCTTACCTAATGTGGTCAGTTGTGCTAAGAATAGAAACAAAACTTTAAATGACTTTAAACTGACTCACTAAAAGTGATATTAGTCTTACCTAATGTGGTCAGTTGTGCTAAGAATAGAAACAAAACTTTAAATGACTTTAAACTGACTCACTAAAAGTGATATTAGTCTTACCTAATGTGGTCAGTTGTGCTAAGAATAGAAACAAAACTTTAAATGACTTTAAACTGACTCACTAAAAGTGATATTAGTCTTACCTAATGTGGTCAGTTGTGCTAAGAATAGAAACAAAACTTTAAATGACTTTAAACTGACTCACTAAAAGTGATATTAGTCTTACCTAATGTGGTCAGTTGTACTAGGAATAGAAACAAAACTTTAAATGACTTTAAACTGACTCACTAAAAGTGATATTAGTCTTACCTAATGTGGTCAGTTGTGCTAAGAATAGAAACAAAACTTTAAATGACTTTAAACTGACTCACTAAAAGTGATATTAGTCTTACCTAATGTGGTCAGTTGTACTAGGAATAGAAACAAAACTTTAAATGACTTTAAACTGACTCATTAAAAGTGATATTAGTCTTACCTAATGTGGTCAGTTGTGCTAAGAATTGAAACAAAACTTTAAATGACTTTAAACTGACTCACTAAAAGTGATATTAGTCTTACCTAATGTGGTCAGTTGTGCTAAGAATAGAAACAAAACTTTAAATGACTTTAAACTGACTCACTAAAAGTGATATTAGTCTTACCTAATGTGGTCAGTTGTGCTAAGAATAGAAACAAAACTTTAAATGACTTTAAACTGACTCACTAAAAGTGATATTAGTCTTACATAATGTGGTCAGTTGTGCTAAGAATAGAAACAAAACTTTAAATGACTTTAAACTGACTCACTAAAAGTGATATTAGTCTTACCTAATGTGGTCAGTTGTGCTAAGAATAGAAACAAAACTTTAAATGACTTTAAACTGACTCACTAAAAGTGATATTAGTCTTACCTAATGTGGTCAGTTGTACTAAGAATAGAAACAAAACTTTAAATGACTTTAAACTGACTCACTAAAAGTGATATTAGTCTTACCTAATGTGGTCAGTTGTGCTAAGAATAGAAACAAAACTTTAAATGACTTTAAACTGACTCACTAAAAGTGATATTAGTCTTACCTAATGTGGTCAGTTGTGCTAAGAATAGAAACAAAACTTTAAATGACTTTAAACTGACTCACTAAAAGTGATATTAGTCTTACCTAATGTGGTCAGTTGTACTAGGAATAGAAACAAAACTTTAAATGACTTTAAACTGACTCACTAAAAGTGATATTAGTCTTACCTAATGTGGTCAGTTGTACTAGGAATAGAAACAAAACTTTAAATGACTTTAAACTGACTCACTAAAAGTGATATTAGTCTTGCCTAATGTGGTCAGTTGTACTAGGAATAGAAACAAAACTTTAAATGACTTTAAACTGACTCACTAAAAGTGATATTAGTCTTACCTAATGTGGTCAGTTGTACTAGGAATAGAAACAAAACTTTAAATGACTTTAAACTGACTCTCCCATCCACTCCCAAACAGCTGATCAACCAAATATAATCCAACTTAATAGATAGGCTCTTGGCATAAAGACCATGTGTTATTTTTAGAAATGATATTAATTTATTGTCTAATATGGATGGTAATGTAAAACAATGTAAAACTTTAGTTTACTGTTTTATAACCAGTTAACAATATTTGAAGAAATTTTGGCAGTCTTACTACACACAGCAATTTCTTCACCATCCACTATTCAATCAGACTGTTAGACAGGTGTCAGCCAGGTGAACAACCTCATGTCCGCCTGGTGTTATCATTATTCTTGGAACTATACCACATGTCACCTTAGCAATGGTGTAAGCAGAATCAAATAAAAAGTGGCATCATTTGAAATACCATACACATCAGTATGTATGCCATAAGTTGAGTCTTTTGTTGTGTGCCACAAGATTTGCATGTAGCTTGATGAGAGTCCCTTGGCCATCATAAAATGACCAATTTTGTGTTTGTTATCAAATATGGTTTTTAATGCCTTGAATCAGTTGACACAAGTTAATCAAATGAAATATGTACATATTATATCCAAGGTATGCATATGGAAGTCCACATATAATAAGCAGCAAATGGATACAAGTATGCAAGGGATGTTACTGGTAGACTGTCGATGACACAGTTTGCAGACTCTGTCAGGGAAAAATGGCTTCATAGAAAATGGTAAATCAAGAGTGCTTCCAGAAGAATATAGTCCAATGATACGGAAAGCTGGACATTGAATATATGTAAGATTCTATCCATATAAAGTCTTGCACAAACTTTAATTGAACTCTGATCCCTGAAGTTATTCTGTTGAATCAAGAACTGGAAGGACAGAAACTCATGATACATTACTATTGAAAGTGTATATGTAGTAGCAGTATCCCTGTGTAATCAAATCATCTTCATGTATAAAAAATTGTATTGAAAGTGTATGTAGTAGCAGTATCCCTGTGTAATCAAATAATCTTCATGTATACAAATTGTATTTAAAGTGTATGTAGTAGCAGTATCCCTGTGTAATCAAATCATCTTCATGTATACAAATTGTATTGAAAGTGTATGTAGTAGCAGTATCCCTGTGTAATCAAATCATCTTCATGCATACAAATTGTATTAAAAGTGTATGTAGTAGCAGTATCCCTGTGTAATCAAATCACCTTCATTCATACAAATTGTATTGAAAGTGTATGTAGTAGCAGTATCCCTGTGTAATCAAATCATCTTCATGCATACACATTGTATTGAAAGTGTATGTAGTAGCAGTATCCCTGTGTAATCAAATCACCTTCATGCATACAAATTGTATTAAAAGTGTATGTAGTAGCAGTATCCCTGTGTAATAAAATCATCTTCATGCATACAAATTGTATTAAAAGTGTATGTAGTAGCAGCATCCCTGTGTAATCAAATCATCTTCATGCATACAAATTGTATTAAAAGTGTATGTAGTAGCAGCATCCCTGTGTAATCAAATCATCTTCATGCATACAAATTGTATTAAAAGTGTATGTAGTAGCAGTATCCCTGTGTAATAAAATCATCTTCATGCATACAAATTGTATTAAAAGTGTATGTAGTAGCAGCATCCCTGTGTAATCAAATCATCTTCATGCATACAAATTGTATTAAAAGTGTATGTAGTAGCAGCATCCCTGTGTAATCAAATCATCTTCATGTATACAAATTGTATTGAAAGTGTATGTAGTAGCAGTATCCCTGTGTAATCATATCATCTTCAAACATACAAATTGTATTCTTTCTTTTGCAGGCATTATGTCTTATCTTCACAGTGTTTATCAAGTCCATGGTTGCCATTCCATTGTATAGCAATGGCTTATATGAGCATTGGGATCTAGAAACAAACAGATTAATATACTGCAGAGAAGTCCTTGTTAAACGAGGTAATTGAAGATTGTAATATTTGTTCATAGGATGCTCTGTCCTGATGTTTAGAACAATTTAGTCATAACATAATGAACTATTTTTAATTTTGCAGTCTTAAACTTGAACACTATTCTGACATAGTAATATCAATTATGGTAGGTCATTGTGACACTGACAGAAATACTGTCTTTAATAGCTAATTAATACATTACTTGCTGCTGCTATTATATTATCTCTTTTCAAAAGCATAGTCCCCTGGAGTCCAAGGTGAAAAGTCCCACTTAGTTTCTGAACAAACAAGTATTAAATCACTAATAAGTAATAATAACATAGAAACTGTCCAGACAAATAATGTCTGTTTGAAAGAGATTGACACCTGGTAATTGGGATAACCAAGAGTTTTGTGAAATCAGATTGGATGGCCAGAGTTATGTAAAATCAGATTGGATGGCCAGAGTTATGTGAAATCAGATTGACACCTGGTGATTGGGATGGCCAGAATAATGTGAAATCAGATTGGATGGCCAGAGTTATGTGAAATCATTATTTCAACACCTGCATTAACCTGTTAACCTAGTGGATCTAGTTACAATAAGAATGCGAAATTAAAACTCAGACTTTTTATAATTTAATTGTGTATGTGTTTGTATGAGGTATATTAATGAAGCTTTTAAAATGCATGTTGTTGCATATGATCATTAGGGTGTGTAACATTTGGTTTGTGGGCAAGTCAATGAAAGACTACATGTCATTTGTAATTACCTTGCATTGTTAAATGACAACTGTCATCTTATAAGTGTACAAGAGCACTATTTTTTTGGTGATAGGTTACTTTCTAAGGAGAAATAATATCTTTGAATATGCAGTCAATTGCTGTTTTATGTCAGAGCCATTGTCACATCACAAAAAATGTCATTAATGTGTAATACCTAGACATTGGACTGAAGTTGGCTTTTATGTCAACAGTTTGTCAAATGACATCCAGGTGAATGTGAAATAGTCAAGACTTGATTGAATACAGATGATGGAATGATGAGAGTGAAATTGAAAATAATAAGTTGTTTCTTGCCATGCATAACAAGTGTGAAAGGTATAGAACTTAATGTCAATGCCTACTTCAACTATTTAATCAAACTGAGATGCACATACCAATATATATCAAGGTCTTGACATTATGGCAGCAAGAAACATGCAAGTATTTGCTTTCATGAGTTGTATAAGGGCACCAAAAAGTTTTATGACAGACAGTCCCAGTGGCAACATGAAGGGAGATAACTTTTAACATCCTCGGTTGATGTATGCAAAGAAGCATATTGTTTTTTTTATGATCTAATTATTTCTGATTTTGTGTTGTTTTTCTTGTTATTGGTTTTCGTGTGTCAAGAACCAAACAAAAAGTGCATTAAACTCAGTAAAGCAAAACTTGATCACTTTAGAGGATCCATACATTTTATAAGACCGTGATATAAATTGGGGGTTGGGTTGTAGTGAGGTTCAGACAAGTCATACAATTCATGATCTTTCAAAGACCCAATGTGTGATCCTACTCATTTATGCACACTTGTCAACTTATTTTTAGGAGGAAATGAATTGGTCTTTGGTGACATAATAAATTAAAGACCCTTTTGGGGATCGGGGAGAAATGCTTTCTCTAGTTAAGACACCAATATTAAACATTAGTGATTGATTGTATATGAAATTAAACAGTTTAGAATCACAATCTGAATCTTGTGATGGGTATGATGGGACAGGATAAGGAATGATGGGACAGAATATGGAATGATGGGACAAGATAGGGAATGATGGGATAGGATATGGAATGATGGGAAAGGATATGGAATGATTAGACAGGATAAGGAATGATGGGATAGATGGGATAGAATATGGAATGATGGGATAGGATGGGATAAGATAGATAATGATGGGATGGGATATGGAATGATGGGACAGGATATGGAATGATTGGACAGGATATGGAATGATGGGACAGGATATGAAATGATAGGATGGGATAAGATAGGGAATGATGGGATATGATATGGAATGATGGGACAGGATATGGAATGATGGGACAGGATTAGGAATATATGGATAGGATAAGGGTATGATGGGATAGGATAGTGAATGATGGGATAGGATAGGTAATGATGGGATATGATAGGGAATGAATCACTGTAGAATGAGCAAAGGCATGGCTTCCTAATTTCTTTATCTTTTTATTATTTTTATTTTATTCCTTGCTGGCTAGGATTTGAAGCGGTACATTGCACAGAGAATGAAGCAGAGGACACCATAAGGAAGTGTCAGATTGGTCAATATCAGCCAGATGAGACAAATTCTAGCAGTTCACCCCATTGCATTGCAGAACCTCAGTGTACAGAGGAGGGTAAGAATTAAACTCATCCAGGCCTTGATAAATCATAAGAAGAGAAAATTCAACTCATTCAGGACTCGAAAAATCATCAAATGAGATTATGTCAGTTTATCCAAGCCTTGAAAATCGTATGAGAATGATCAACCCATCCATGTTTTTAATAAATCAACAGATGTGAATGACCAAGTCATCCAGGCCTTGAAGAATCATGAAAATGAGTAATTCTTTAAGACCTTGAAAAATCATAAGATGAGAAAATTCACAATGTAACCTTACAACCCTAACACTGTTTTTATTCATGCAGTGAAAAGTTAACATTCTGACCTGCCCTATATTCAAGCCAACCCCTATGGCTAAAACAGTAAACAATCTAACCCCCACTAATACTCACCCCATCCTTGCCACAGTAACTATAAATATAAAGGCTTAATGCTTCAGTCACTGAATTAGTGTAAATGCATTATGGTTACAATCAGCCAATAACCTTTCTATGTCAGTAAGAAACTTGTCTGTCCAGCCAGGCCTTTTGATTGAACAGTACTGTTGATATCCGAACTGTCTTCTATACTGCCACCTTTAACGTCAACCATTTGCCAGGCAAACCAGCCAGCAATGTCAGACTTCTATATGTTCACTGCTTGTCCACAAGGGAGTGCTAGTGAAGTTTTGCTGAGGATTGAGTCTTTATACCACCAGTTATGCCTTATCTAGCACAGCAAGAATACCCCGTTAGGTCTCAACACTGTGTGTGCAATGGAACTTCTTTAAATCCACCATGGAATGGACTGAAGTTAGCTTTTGAGTCACCATCAAGGAGAATCTCATTTTTCTGGTGTTGGCTACTTTAGAATGCCACCATCCTTACTTCTTCTCTAAAGAATCAGTATATATTGCTGAGGAGGAGAAACAGAATTAAGCTGACAGACACCTTCAGAACTGATCTCCCAGCACTGGACAAGAATATAGTAGCAGTCATATGTAT
The DNA here is from genome assembly GCA_016746295.1 of Potamilus streckersoni. NCBI lineage: Eukaryota > Metazoa > Mollusca > Bivalvia > Unionida > Unionidae > Potamilus > Potamilus streckersoni. The sequence continues at coordinate 1,026,642 of JAEAOA010001569.1, read as the reverse complement.
GTTTTTTCAGTATTTTAGGGAAGACATATCTGATTCAAGCCCATCAGAGCTGGTTAGGAATGTCTTTAAAAACAGCCAGTAACAGCCATTCTTGTGAGGCAGCAGCCAGGATTGTTACCAGAGCTGCTTTACCATACCATGGCCAGCTCTTTGACAGGTTTGGCCAGTCTGGTCTTGATACAACATGTCACATGTGTGTTGTCCATGTCACTCCTACCTTATCATACACTCCCTTTCATGTTGACCTGGTTTTGGTCACCATTGTTTGGGAAGAAGAAAAAAGGAAGAAAGGAAGCAGGCATTTCAGAACTGCCCCTCCACCAAGCCGCTCAGCCAGTCATTGGCATTTGGACTACTCAGTCCCTGTCATTGTGAAGGGATGTTCAACAGCCTACTGTCAGGGGATCTTCTCAGTCACATGTGCACTGACATAGATACCTAGGATACAATCATACAGTGGCAGTATGAAACCAATTTTTAGCTAACTGGACTTCCTTATTTCCTCAGAAGGGGGAGTAGTCTAATCCAGATCATTCAGGGGCTGTTTGGGTTTTGGTCATCAAAATTCCCATCCAAATTCTTCATGAATACACCCCATCAGATCAGTAAATGGCTGCCTTTTATTAAACAGTAGATATGGTTGCTCATAAAAATACAAATGGCACAGGAGCTTGTGGGTATGGCATAATTCTCAGTGTTTTATTCAGGGCTTTTTTCATTTTGAATGCAAACAGCTGCTTGAGGCCCACCATTGACTCACACAATTCAACATGGAGACAGCAAGGTCAATCCACCTCTCTGTCATACATGTTGACTATGCCGTCAGTTTCAATTTGACAGATACATACTTTCTGGTCCCTATCCACCCTGTCACTAGTAAGTTTCTCCATTATACTTACTGCCACACAATTTATCTGTTCACTGTTCTTCCCTTTGGCCTCAACATCAGCCCCTGAGCTTTCACTCAGACTATGGAGTGCATTGTCTCCTTTATCCTGAGTGGCAATCTAGAAACACATTTAAAGTTATATCCTGCTTCAAGGCAGGAACAATCTTCCTTCTGCTCTAGATCATCAAGGCCTTTGAACGAACTGGGTGCATCATCAATCTGGGTATCAAGTTCTCAACCAAATGGAATCTGGTACGACTGCTGGTGTTTGCATTACCAGAATTGTTGAACTTGTAAGTCTGTTTCCAGCAGGACTTGGATTTTAGTAGGAGAATTCTTACAACTCTTAGCTTTATTAAATGGCAGGAGACTTGATCCTACTTGGCCTTCTATTCTGTGGGCCTTGTTGGCATATTGGTGGCCTGTTTTATGTCCTTTTAATCAAACAGTCATGATCTCACCCATAATTTTGTCATCCCTATGTCAGCAGGACAATCCATGTCATCTGAACATTGGAAGAAGTCCCAGGTAGAAATAATGTTAAACAATGTTACCAGTGCACACAGTGGAGATGTTCAACTGTAGCTGAACTAATGATTGCTGTCAGTAACACATGGAAGCCAGGGGAATGGCCTCAACACATCAACATCCTAGAAATGAAGGCTGTCAATCATCAATACATTTCATTTCCTAAAAGATTTCCTCTAAGGCGATAGCAGTCTTCATTCAGTCTGACAACTCTGTGGTGGTGACATTTCCCCTCAGACTTAGAGGCACCAAATCACTCAAACTGTGTGTTTTGTTTTGGCATTTTCTACTTGGGTGCATTACATTTTCCATTTCAACATGCAAATCAGACACATTCTTTTTGCAGCATCAGTGTTTTGGCCAAGAATCAATCGAGAAGTGTTCACTTCCTTCACATGGAATAGTCCCGCCATCAATCGGTCTTCATTGTGATCTGATTTTCACACTTTGAGGGCATCCAGTGATCAAAGTCTTGTTGACTAGGTTGATTTAAAGGCTACTCACCTTCATCAGTCCAGTTCTAGACTCAAAAGCTTGGGCTGTGGATGCACTATTAATCTTTTGGTAGGGGTTGTGGGCCATTGCAGCCCCTGCTGATACTCAAAATAACCCAGAAGTTACAGGGTCAGAATGGCAAGAGGATTCTAATATCCCCTCTCTGATGGGACAAGAACTGGGTCATTAATCTACTCTTCTAGTGATAGTATGCACAGGAAAATTCTAGCCAAACCAAATCTTCTTCAGCAGCCACTGTCATGGGTAGTCCTTCCTGCCTGGACCATCCTCTTCTTCCACATGCTCAGCTCTTTCCAGGACAGTCTTGAAAGTTGAACAATTCAGTTCATGAATTGTGGATAGAATCTTCAGAAAAAGCAGACCCTCCACTCTGAAGGAAAAGTAGTATGTTTTCAAGGGCTGGTGCCATACCAACTACATTGTCCCTCTGTGTACCTGTATCCCTCTACTAGCCAACTTTATTGAAGAGAAACAACTGGCTCCTATATTGCTACAGTTGGCCCCATGATCTTGGACACATTTTGGACTCATGACAAACATGTTTTTGAGTGGGATTGAGACCTGTTGGATGTTTTAGACAATATTGGTCTCAGCTGACTAATATTGCTCATTTTGTCTCGAAATATATCCAATTCTGGGTTTTATCATGTCTCAATAAGAATACCTTTAAACTTCTATCCTAAACTTCACTAAAGTCACTAACATTATAGATCATGATTCCTGATAGCTTTAGCTCCTACATGCAGGGTAAGAGAGCTGCATGTTGATCGGAATTCCCTTCAGTTCAGATTGGAGAGTTTGGTGGTTCTCATACCATCATCGGGCTTTGTAGCCCAAAATAGGATACTGTCTATTGGTAGTCAATAAATCATAATTTGCCCACTCTCTTCCATAGCCAGGTCAAGAATGACAACCATGCAAGATCCTATTCACTCTCTCAAGCACTTACTCGAAGTGCACAGAAACAAGTCATGGCATGTGAAAATTTTGGGTTTTCCTTTTGGTATCAACCAGAACACAGGATCTCACCCTTCAAGTCTCACCAGATTTAAGAGTTATAGATTACTACTCAGATGTTTCAAGCATTTTCTGTGTGTTTCAGCACAGTGTTCCAACAGGTTATTGTTCTCATGGGGATATCTGCCTTTCTTCCCTAGAAGGATAGTGGAGTTAGGCATCGGATGGGAATATCAGCCTTTCTTCCCTAGAAGGATACTGGAGTTAGGCATTGGATGGGAATATCAGCCTTTCTTCCCTAGAAGGATACAGGAGTTAGATGTCAGATGGGGATATCAGCTTTTCTTATCTAGAAGGATACTGGAGTTAGGCATTGGATGGGGATATCAGCCTTTCTTCCCTAGAAGGATACTGAAGTTAGGTGTTGGATGCTTAGGACACCATCCTCCTATTACTTATTCTCCTAATGTAATGTGATCAGAGAACATATTCAAATTAGAAGGCAAATTTTTAACTAAATTGTATTTCTCTTCCTTACCCAATCATATTACTTAAATACCCTCCCAATCAACCCACCATGCATGCATCCTCATCGGTATTTTGTGCAGCTATAAACTGGCAACACTGGTAGTATCAAGGTGAGATAGTGGGAAGAGTTACTTCCTATTGTTTAAGATATAGATGTACAAAGAATAATTTTCTTTTAGTATGGCTAGATTCACAAGGTAGTAGGTTACTATTCCTGATGTAATGTAATTGGGTATGTATTCTCGTAGAAACATAATTTGCTTAAAAATTTAAAAAAAAAGAAATTTATGCTGGAAAATTAAAGGTTTAAATTTTGGCATAGTTTACCATAATCACATGTCCTTGTATAGAATTTTCTTGCTTTAATTGATTGACTTTAATGCATAGAAATGTTAATTAATAAATGGAATAGCTATCCTAGGAAAACTGGAATTCCAAGTGATGTTTCTCCATGTCTATTTTGTCGTTATTATAGGAACCAGGAAAGACATTAAATGTATTGATGGGTACTGTTGGACAGTGTGTATCTGCAGTTTAGAGACTGGAAAATGTGGATTGGACACATCAAACTGCCTTCATATTAAAGACATTAAGTGTATAGGGAAAATTCTTCAAGACTGTTCTTGTGCATCCTCAGTGATTACTAGCACATTACCAACCAGGTAAAGTTACCCCAAGTTAATACTAGCATTGTGGAGTTATATCTTTTTGAATACATATATACAATAGTTCCTCTTCTTTATTTCTTTAATTTGCTTAGAAATATTTTAATTAGACATTGCAAATACTAAATGCAGATGATGCAGGTTTGAAATATTAAATAGAATAATCTAGAAAATAAAAATGGACAACAAAAAGTCTGTTATCTTGCTTCAAACACCAATAAGCTGATACTGTCAGGGACCCCTTGGCAACAATCAGCTTAGAAATTATAATTAATAAATAAAATGATTAAAGTTGTGTGTGTTATTTTATAAACTTGATGCCTTTCTTTTTTAAAATCAGTAGTGGAGTTCAAACACACAGGAGAGCATGCTAATGCTATAGATTTTGCTAGCACATTACCTATCAGGTAAAGTTACCTTAAATGTTTTGTCTTACATATAATATACATTTTAGTGGTGATATAATTGTAATTCATGGTTGTACTCCTGAAATACAGAAGATATTTATGAAAGATGTAAGGATTGTGTACAGTAAAGTTGTAAGCAAACATCTTTAAGTAATGGACACCTGATCCTAGAGAGCAACATTCATAAACTTCTTCCCTGATTTCACAGGTATATTGCTATTCCCCACAAAGGACTCCACAGCCTCCACATGGATTCATGAGCAGGAAAATTGTATGGTCTCTAATTTCATTTGAATCTTAACTTTTACTATTTTAATGAGTTTCTAGAGACATTCTTACTTTAGATTGATTCATTTTGATCACATTTGGTCAATAATAATTTTTTATTTTTTATAAATTGTACTTCAGCCCACCGACAAGAAGCAACCTCAGCACTATTTTGAAACCCATCAACCCAGATTGGACGGCAAAGACTTCATTACCAATACTAACAGATACACAATGGACTGGTATGTAGAAAAATTGCATAAAAAATACAGATCAGTAGTAAATGTTAATAAGCCAATTCCTGGAATTGATGTTTCCTGCTTTTCATTGGAAGTAGGAGAGTATCATTTCTAAATGAAGAGGGCAGGTGATGATGGTGACAGAATTAAACCTGATTTGAACAGCCAAAACTAGTGGTTATGATTGTCGGCCAAGATAATTGTTTTGGTACTGCTATAGATGACTGCATTGCAAAAACATATATGAAAGCTGCTAACCTTTATTTTTAATCCACTGTTACCATGATTACTGAATAGTCAACATGCATTTTCTGTAGAAATCAATGTTAACTTTGAGAAAATAGATCTGTTTTGTGCACTAGTTGACCCAGAATACAACACATTCAGTGAAATTTGCACAAAGTTTCTAAAGAAAGAAAATGGAGTTATTTTTTCTGCATCTTTTTAGATATATGTTCTGAAAGGGAAACAACTTTAAAATCTCATTAGTTGAGAGTCTTACTTTGGGTAGGCAAAAGAATGACTTGGTGGGAAAGATCAAAACTGTGTTCATGCACAGACAGAATCTATCTTAAAGTTGAATGCATTCTTAACAGTCTTGGAAATTTAAAGGACGAAAAATTCCATGTTGATAATACAGTTAATGGCTTGGATCTTGAACTGTTAAGTATGGTATATAGTGTTCCCCACTTCACGACTGGTATTCTGTACTTACACAAAGCCTGATCAAAACCACTAATTCATACACAACATGAGTATTGACTTGATTGGTAAATATGTATTCTGTATTTACACAAAGCCTGGTCAAAACCACTAATTCATACACAGCATAAGTATTGACCTGATTGGTAAATATGTATTCTGTATTTACACAAAGCCTGGTCAAAACCACTAATTCATACACAGCATGAGTTTTGACCTGATTGGTAAATATGTATTCTGTATTTACACAAAGCCTGGTCAAAACCACTAATTCATACACAGCATGAGTTTTGACCTGATTGGTAAATATGTATTCTGTACTTACACAAAGCCTGGTCAAAACCACTAATTCATACACAGCATGAGTATTGACCTGATTGGTAAATATGTATTCTGTATTTACACAAAGCCTGGTTAAAAACATTAATTCATACACAGCATGAGTATTTGTTATCACTTAATTTGTAATTATTATGCTATATTTAATCTAACTCTAAATTTTATGTTAATGACATAAAAACTAAATATTACTGTATCAATTTTTCAATTCATATACTAATTCATGTACACTTACTTGGCCATTACAAAGACAACAATTGGTCATTCTAGTCTTGGATTCCTGCAAATTCATTTTGCTAAGTAAAACATCAGGAACTTTAAAGATCTCTTTTAAAAATATATTTATTTTAGATTTAACCAAACTTAGCCTTGGTTTTATCTTAACCTTGTGTGAGGCATGTTGAATGATATTCTATTCAGGTTTAAGAACAAAGGCCATGACAAAGATTTTCTTTGTATACAACAAGTATCTTGTGACTATGTTAAATATTTTTTTTAAAAAAGTTTTTTCTAAATTTTGCATGTTGAAGTTTCTCAACAATATCAGAGATGGTTCATTGCTCTAGTTAAAAAGAAGAAATGAATTTATCTTGGACTTCCAAAGACTCTTTTTTTCCGATTAGGGACCGTCAAGCCAAGATTAGAGAATTATATTATAATTTGTTTTTTCCCAGTTTTTAATGTATTCTACCTTCAATTTCACTGTACAGTGTAAGATGAAATTTAAAAAAAAAACTATTATAGTCTTTCCTTTTGCAGACACAACAAAGAATAATGACAAGATTGGTGTTACAACGGATGGAACTGACACAGTAGATGAAGTGTATGAATACATGCTGTATTGTGTCAATCAAAATAAATCCTCATTTGATTTTTAGTTCCTCAGCTTTAGGTTGAGTGTATTATTCTGTGATGTTACCTGTCTGTCCATGTGGCTTTTCTTTTCTACACAGTACCTTCAAATTTACAGTTACAGTTACTTACCATTGCCAACCTGTATAGCCAAGTAGTTCCTGATTTTGATTCATAATTGTAAACAGTGAAAATCATTGGTCCGTTTCATGGACATATTCGGCTTGCATATTGAACGACTTTTTTAAAATTCATTTCCAGTGTGGGAATTATTGGTTTTCAGCTAAGTCAATACTAGAGTATGTGATAATTAACTTGTAGTTTTTTTTTCGTTGCTCATATTAAGTCATCAAGTAAGCCTATCACTTAGTCTATTCAGATGCAGGAGGTCTAGGGTTCAATCCTGAGCTAAGTCATACCAAAGACTTCTAAAAATGGTATAACAGCTGCCTTGCTTGGATCTCAGCATTAAGAGGTTAGTGTTAAGACTGGTCAGCCTGGTGTCAGGATAATGTCACTGAGTTGGACATCATGCTGTATGTCTGTGACATCAAATGCCCCAGTACCACTATAACTATCACTATAACTGCCACACTGTAGACATTATAATGATATGACTGAAAAGTTGTAAAAGCTACATTAAATATCCAAATCACACATACACACACACACTAAATGAAACCTGAACCAGACTATGTGGGTTTGCTTGACTTTGGGTAAGTAGGATGCCTTATTCATGTTTAACACACACACACTATATGAAACCTGAACCAGACTGTGTGGGTTGCTTGACTTTGGGTAAGTAGGATGCCTTATTCATGTTTAACACACACACACTAAATGAAACCTGAACCAGACTGTGTGGGTTGCTTGACTTTGGGTAGGATGCCTTATTCATGTTTAACACACACACATACAAAATGAAACCTGAACCAGACTGTGTGGGTTGCTTGACTTTGGGTAGGATGCCTTATTCATGTTTAACACACACATACAAAATGAAACCTGAACCAGACTTTGTGGGTTGCTTGACTTTGGGTAGTTAGGGTAAATTATTCATGTTAACACACACACACACACACACACACACACACACACACACACACACACACTAAATGAAACCTGAACCAGACTGTATGGATTGCTTGACTTTGGGTAGGTACGATGCCTTTATAAATATTCATGTTTAAGTCAGAAGGTAATAGGTAAAGGACTGAAAAGAAAACTTTTGCAACAAATCTTCATTTCTCAGTTGTGTATCTAAAATAAGTTTGTGAATGTCTTACATGTTGGGTAAGTAAGAAAGCTTTAGATTTGGGGTCAATAGGTCATTGGTAATGGTCACTGTGAATGAAAAATGACCACTGTTTTTGCATAACTTTAGTTCTAGACCTTGTGCCTTGAACAAAGCTTGTGGAAAAGTTGTAATTAAGGTATGGAAGAGGCCTATTTATTTTGGCACCAAAAGGTCAAAGGTCAAAGATATTGTCTCAAAGACAAATGAGTTTTGCAAGAATAAGTTTTGTTGTAGAGTAAGTTCCTTGACCAAACTTTGTGGATGGTTTACACTTTGGATAGTAAAGAAACCTTAAGATTCTGGGGTCTTAAGGTCAGAGGTCATGGTCATGGTACATTGAATATGAAAAGTACCTAATTTACTGAACCATAAGGGTAACTGAAAACAGACCTACCCATTTAGTTCAAAATTCAGTGTGAATATGGAAATAAGAGCCTACCCAGTTTGTTCAAACTTCAGGGTGAATATGAAAACAGTGGCCTACATAGTTACTTCAAAACTCAGGGTGAATGTTAAAATGGGTCTATCAAGTTATTTAAAATCATTATTGTGATGCAAAAACAGGCCTACCCATTTAGCAGTTTGATGAAGCCAAATGCAATTTTATATTAAGCCAAATACAATTTTATATTAGGCCAAATGCAATTTGATATTAAACCAAATGCAATTTTATATTAAATCAAATGCAATTTGATATTAAACCAAATGCAATTTTATATTAAACCAAATGCAATTTTATATTAAACCAAATACAATTTGATATTAAAGCAAATGCAATTTTATATTAAATCAAATGCAATTTGATATTAAGCCAGATGCAGTTTGATAAAGCCAAATGCAATTAATTGTAGGCAAATTTAGTTTGATATTAAGACAAAAGCAATTTGATGCTGCCATATCTAAGTTGGTGTTAAGCCAAAAGCAATCGGATGTTGCCAAAGTTTTATGTAGCCAAATGCATTGTTATGTAACCAAAAACAATTTGGTATTAAGTCAAAAACACTATTATGTTGCCAAATGTAATTTGATTTAGCTTGAGGCAGTGTTATAGGCAAATTTGTTCACATAAAATAGACTTCTGGGCCTTATTATGGTGCCATTACAGCAAATTGTTCATTATTTAATGTTTTAGATGTTATTGGATTTATATACATACAAATCTAATCAGCTTTACATTGTATGTTCAAGAATGGTAAGACATACAGACTTTGTATTAGTGTCACAGAAAATGAGCTTGTTTTCTACATATGATATTTAAATCTCATGAGTTTATAGAATTAATAAGGTATGAGTTTATTCAGTAAAATTCCATTACAATTGTGATGACTGTATGTTTAATATGACCAAGCTGGAAATGTGTATTTGTATCAAATATTTATTACAGGAGAAATCTTCTAATCATCATCAGCAGCAGCATATTGGTCATACTAGTGGTTTCATGTTTATGTATCAAGTTCCACAAACATTGTTCCAACAGACCGATAGGAGGTAAGAATGTACTAAAATGAATTAAAAAGTCAGTTATATTGTTTCATACTCATTATCATGAGAATAGTATGCTATTATCCAAATATAAGTGTTAACAAATCCCATATTCTTAAATGTCATAGTTTTTGCCATTGACAACAAGTCATAACTGACAGTGTTATAGTTATTGTCATTGATAGCAGGTCATAACTGACAATGTCATCATTATTGTCTTTGATAACAAGTCATAACTGACAGCGTCATAGTTATCATCATTGACAGCAAGTCATAACTGACAGTGTCATAGTTATCAACATTGACAGGAAGTCATAACTGACAGTGTCATAGTTATCATCATTGACAGCAAGTCAAAACTGACAGTGTCAAAGTTATCAACATTGACAGCAAGTCATAACTGACAGTGTCATAGTTATCATCATTGACAACAAGTCATAACTGACAGTGTCATAGTTATCATCATTGACAACAAGTCAAAACTGACAGTGTCATAGTTATCAACATTGACAGCAAGTCATAACTGACAGTATCATAGTTATCATCATTGACAACAAGTCATAACTGACAGTGTCATAGTTATCATCATTGACAGCAAGTCATATCTGACAATGTTATGCTTATTGTCATCAACAGCAAGTCATAACTGACAATGTCACCATTATTGTCTTTGACAAGTCATAACTGACCCCAGCTGCAACTGTGTGTAGATACAGAAATGGAGAAAAGCGATATGTCTCCATTCTGTCCAGACATTCACCATAGTGACAGAAATTCTAGTTGTGGGAACTTTTGTATTAAGACCAATTTAACTCAATTTCCTCTTTTAAGTTTTGCCTGAAATTAGTCTAGGAAATGTACTTTTTGCTATTTCTCTCATGCATTTGGATAAAGGTTAAAATTGAACTATATTTTTCAGTTGATTGGGTCTTGTGTTTTGAGTCCAGGCTCCTTTCTACCCCAAGCCTAATGCTTTCTTTTTGCAGAGATTCATCTTTTTGTATGTAGTTTAGACTGGTCATCTTTAGATTTTAGGTAAAAGGTAAAACCATCCAGACACAAACTCTGGTCCAAAAATAATGACAATTTCAACCTAAAATCAGGTCTCAAAACTTGTTTTTTCTCTATATTGTTTGGCCTGAGAAGTAAGTCTGTATTATTTAGTTTTTTTTCTGTATTACCATCCATTTTGGTGTAGCATGAATGCTGTTGATGTCACAGAGCATGGAACTATGGTATTACCTCATGAAGCATAAATATAGCATGAAGGGATAATGAAATAATGGCTTGTATGGCTATTTTCATGGAGTCTCAGCAAGATTCTGTGCTTTCCTGTCATTTGGATTTGTCTTTTAGAATGGAGGCATCTCTACAGTAATTATTTTATATTATTGACAATGCCTGTAAATCACAACAGTAATTGTTTGAATATTATTGACAATGCCTGTACATCACAACAGTAATTGTTTGATATTATTGACAATGCCTTTACATCACAACAGTAATTGTTTGATATTATTGACAATGCCTGTACATCACAACAGTAATTGTTTGATATTATTGACAATGCCTTTACATCACAACAGTAATTGTTTGATATTATTGACAATGCCTTTACATCGCAACAGTAATTGTTTGATATTATTGACAATGCCTGAACATTGCAACAGTAATTGTTTGATATTATTGACAATGCCTTTACATCACAACAATAATTGTTTGATATTATTGAAAATGCCTTTACATCACTACAGTAATTGTTTGATAGTATTGATAGAAAAGACAATGTCTGTTCATAGGATTGCTATGTAGGACTCATTCCAGTTGTTAGTACATTTTACATAGAGTAAGAACTATCCCCCCAAAATTGGAATTGAACATATTATAATTTGTGATTTAAGTCCTCAAATTCTGTTTTCTGCATTAAGTGCTAGAGCTAAAATTAAATAGTTCAGAATGTTTGCACTGACAGGTAGGGCTGTATAACTTATATGTTTTGATTAAGCTATTTGAATTGAATTTTTGATTGACTAGGGGTAAACTTGAAACATTGGCCTTTTTTCAGCAGCACTTGGGAGGGGAAAATCTTTGAATGATGTGGTTATTAGCCTTAAAACTAGGAGTAAACTCGTTGAATGTTGGGAATGCTTATATTTGAACTAAGGGTAAACTCTATAAATGTTGGGAATGCTTATATTTGAACTAGGTGCAAACTCTTGAATGTTGGGATTGTTTCAATTAGAACTAGGGTAATCTGTGAATGTTGGGATTGTTTACATCAGAGCTTGGGGTAATCTCTTTGAATGTTTGGATTATTTAAATCACCACAAGTTTAATCTCATCAGAACTAGAAGTAACTTCCTTGAATGATGGGATTATTTGCTTCATAGGTAGGGGTAAACTTGGGATATTGTATGGGATGCACAATTGTGGAGGTAATTTTTGTATAACAATTGTGTAACAAAATCAACAGAAGGGCTGAACCTCAGGCAATGGATTTTCAAGTTCTCTATTAATTTCTTCAGTAATTCATATTCAGAAAATTTCTCACAGTTATATCTAATTGTCAGGGACCAAAAGAGCTCATGGGATGGTGTGCTGTCTGTTGTCAGACGTATGTCATTCTATTAGGACCACACCAGTGGCCTAGTGGTTAGTGCATCTGCCTTAGATGCAGAATGTTGTGGGTTCAATCCCCAGCCGAGTCATACCAAAGACTTATACAAATGGTACTAACAGCTGCCTCACTAGAGGGTCAGCATTAAGAGGTTAGTGTTAGGACTGGTTGGCATGGTGTCAGGATAATGTGACTAAGTGGGACATCATGCCACTTGTCTGCGGCATCATGCCCCAGTGCTAGGCATCGCTATAAACTGCCATATAGCAGACATCATAATGATATGACTGAAAAATTGTTAAAGTAACATTAAAAATCCAAAACACAAACACACAAACATCCTGTTAGGACAAGTTTATTATCACTACTACTACTAAACTACTTGGAACATAGCAATGAAACTTTACACACACATTTATCTGAAGGTCTAGTTGATCCTGTAGGAAAAGGATGATGCTCAGACATCCAAAATGCCTGCCATCTTTAAAATCTTATTTGAACTACTCATGAATGGATGGTTGTTTCAGCATGGGCTTTTATTAAAAGACTTCTTGTTATGCCTGGTTTGTCCAAAATAAAAAAATGTCCCAGGGGCCATTTTTAAAATCTTTCTATTGCTACTCCTCTTGAATGGAAAGTCATATCAACATGGGGTTTTCACCAGAAGACATTTTGAATGAAAAGTCATATCAACATGGGGTTTTCACATAAAGTTCATCACATGGAACAAACACACACCATTATCTGGTACTGGATAAGATGTGTCACTTGATAAAGTACTTGAAGCCACACTCTTCAGTCTGTGCAAAATATTAAGGGAAAATTCCCCATATTTAGGCAAGCCAGATGGGGTAAACCTGCACATAAGTCAGAGCATGGCCTTCAAGCCAGTAATTCAAGGTGCATAGGATTTACAAATGATCAGCTGGACCCAAATAGTTATAAGATAGACTGCTTCTCCAACACCAGCCTTCCTACCAACACCGGCAGCTGCCTTGACATTACCAGCAGCCCTGCCATCCCAGCATGGAGACCTTTTGGCCAGAATGGACCACCTAAATGGCATTTGTAGTGATAGATTTGATTGTGTGGCTGGGCAGTCAGCAACATATCATTATTTCACAGGCAACTTCAGTGAGAAATCTGCCCATTCAGCCATAGCTTTGGAGCAGCCAGCACAGGTGATGCCAGACCAACATATATGAAATGACATTGCTTGAAAGGCCAATAGTACAGCAGTGCCAACAGTATGGGAAAGGCTGGAGAGACTGGCAATGCAGCAATGCCAACAGTGCAGGAAAATGCAGCAGTGCTGTCTTTACCACCAATGCCAGATATTGGAGTACTCATCGCTTAAACTTAAAGAGCTCATGTCTTGCACAGATACAACCGAGTGCATTTGTCAAGACTACCTGGCATGACTATGTAGAGTTTGAAGCCAAGCCAGATAAGAACATGGTGCACAGCAAAGGTGATAAGTCATCGATAGTCACATGACACCCACATCTACCCCTATCATGCAATAGTACAGTGGCTTTATGAAACCGATTTGAGCTCCCTGTTTTCTCAGAAGGGAGGGTGGACTGATTCAGTTCAGTCAAAGGGGCTTTTGGTTTTGGTAATCAACAATCCCCTTGCTCCTCCACATGATACACCTTCAAATTGGGAGATGGATGCCCTTCGATAACAGATGATATGGTTACTCATAAAAGATATGAGACTTTGTGCTAGGGACATCATTCCCAGTGCTACAATTATGGGGTAAGAATGACAAGATGACCAATATCACTCTTTTGTCTCCAGTCAAGGTTTTTAACATTGCTTGCTTCACACCCCTTTGAACTTCTAGCCTTTACATCACTAAACTATGATCATACAGACCATGTTTACTTATAGCTTTAGCTTCAGCATGCAGTGTAAGAGGTTACATCCCCTTTACTTATAGCTTTAGCTTCAGCATGCAGTGTAAGAGGTTACATCCCCTTTACTTATAGCTTTAGCTTCAGCATGCAGTGTAAGAGGTTACATCCCCTGTACTTATAGCTTTAGCTTCAGCATGCAGTGTAAGAGGTTACGAGGTTACATCCCCTTTACTTATAGCTTTAGCTTCAGCATGCAGTGTAAGAGGTTACATCCCCTTTACTTATAGCTTTAGCTTCAGCATTCAGTGTAAGAGGTTACATCCCCTTTACTTGTAGCTTTAGCTTCAGCATGCAGTGTACGAGGTTACATCCCCTTTACTTATAGCTTTAGCTTCAGCATGTAGTGTAAGAGGTTACATCCCTTTTACTTATAGCTTTAGCTTCAGCATGCAGTGTAAGAGGTTACATCCCCTTTACTTATAGCTTTAGCTTCAGCATGCAGTGTAAGAGGTTATATTCCCTTTACTTATAGCTTTAGCTTCAGCATGCAGTGTAAGAGGTTACATCCCTTTTACTTATAGCTTTAGCTTCAGCATGCAGTGTAAGAGGTTACATCCCCTTTACTTATAGCTTTAGCTTCAGCATGCAGTGTAAGAGGTTACACCCCCTTTACTTATAGCTTTAGCTTCAGCATGCAGTGTAAGAGGTTACATCCCTTTTACTTAAAGCTTTAACTTCAGCATGTAGTGTAAGAGGTTACAACCCCTTTACTTATAGCTTTAGCTTCAGCATGCAGTGTAAGAGGTTATATTCCCTTTACTTATAGCTTTAGCTTCAGCATGTAGTGTAAGAGGTTACATCCCCTTTACTTATAGCTTTAGCTTCAGCATACAGTGTAAGAGGTTACATCCCCTGTACTTATAGCTTTAGCTTCAGCATTCAGTGTAAGAGGTTACATCCCCTTTACTTGTAGCTTTAGCTTCAGCATGCAGTGTACGAGGTTACATCCCCTTTACTTATAGCTTTAGCTTCAGCATGCAGTGTAAGAGGTTATATCTCCTGTACTTATAGCTTTAGCTTCAGCATGCATTGTAAGAGGTTACAATCCCTTTACTTATAGCTTTAGCTTCAGCATGCAGTGTAAGAGGTTACATCCCCTTTTCTTATAGCTTTAGCTTCAACATTCAGTGTAAGAAGTTACATCCCCTTTTCTTATAGCTTTAGCTTCAGCATGCAGTGTAAGAGGTTATAACCCCTTTACTTATAGCTTTAGTTTCAGCATATTGTGTAAGAGGCTACATCCCCTTTACTTATAGCTTTAGCTTCAGCATGCAGTGTAAGAGGTTACATCCCTTTTACTTACAGCTTTAGCTTCAGCATGCAGTGTAAGAGGTTACGAGGTTACATTCCCTTTACTTATAGCTTTAGCTTCAGCATGTAGTGTAAGAGGTTACATCCCTTTTACTTATAGCTTTAGCTTCAGCATGCAGTGTAAGAGGTTACATCCCCTTTACTTATAGCTTTAGCTTCAGCATGCAGTGTAAGAGGTTACATCCCTTTTACTTATAGCTTTAGCTTCAGCATGCAGTGTAAGAGGTTACATCCCCTTTACTTATAGCTTTAGCTTCAGCATGCAGTGTAAGAGGTTACATCCCCTTTACTTATAGCTTTAGCTTCAGCATGCAGTGTAAGAGGTTACATTCCCTTTACTTATAGCTTTAGCTTCAGCATGCAGTGTAAGAGGTTACATCCCTTTACTTATAACTTTAGCTTCAGCATGCAGTGTAAGAGGTTACATCCCTTTCTTATAGCTTTAGCTTCAGCATGCAGTGTAAGAGGTTACATCCCTTTTACTTATAGCTTTAGCTTCAGCATGCAGTGTAAGAGGTTACATTCCCTTTACTTATAGCTTTAGCTTCAGCATGCAGTGTAAGAGGTTACATCCCTTTTACTTATAGCTTTAGCTTCAGCATGCAGTGTAAGAGGTTACATTCCCTTTACTTATAGCTTTAGCTTCAGCATGCAGTGTAAGAGGTTACATTCCCTTTACTTATAGCTTAAGTTTCAGCATGCAGTGTAAGAGGTTACATCCCTTTTACTTATAGCTTTAGCTTCAGCATGTAGTTTAAGAGGTTACATTTCTTTTTCTTATAGCTTTAGTTTCAGCATGCAGTGTAAGAGGTTACATCCCCTGTACTTATAGCTTTAGCTTCAGCATGCAGTGTAAGAGGTTACATTCCCTTTACTTATAGCTTTAGCTTCAGCATGCAGTGTAAGAGGTTACATCCCCTTTACTTATAGCTTTAGCTTCAGCATGCAGTGTAAGAGGTTACATCCCTTTACTTATAGCTTTAACTTCAGCATGCAGTGTAAGAGGTTACATCCCCTTTATGTTCACTGGAATTCTCTTCAGTTCAAATTGGAGAGTTTGGTGGTTTGCAAGATACCATTGGGATTCGTAGCCCAGGACAAATTACCATCTATTGGTAGTCACTTTCTTCCATAGCCAGATCTAGAACAGCAGCCATACAAGATTCTGTTTGCGCCCTCAGGGATCGATGATCTTGAACACACTGACTTCTTAGCACATGTAATATTGGACATAACAAAGATTGGTTAGAGAATTTGATCTCCAGCAACCAAAATCTATAACATTGTTTCCAAAATGGAATTTATCTTGGCATCTAACTGAATGGGGTCATATGCTTGGTGTGCTCTGACATCTCATAAGATCAGAGTAGCCTCATGTCTGCACCCTCAAGCACTACTTAAAACATGCAGAGTCAAGTTGTGTCATGAGCAAATATCACTTCCTCCCAGGCAAGGTTGGAAAACAAGGCATCACCCCTCAAGCCCTTGATTCATGGTTGAAGTGAGTTATATACTCATCAACAAACTCTCTCAAGGTCAGACTTGCCTCATGAGGATTACAGCTCAAGAGATTACAGCCATTTCTGCAAGCCTAACTTTCAAATACAATGTTTTGATCTGAGATATAGAAACTGTTTTGCCAGCATGCAGAGTCAACCATTTCAAGTTTTTACCTCCGAGATTTAGCCTTTCATAGACAAATGTTGGATCTGTTAGGGTTGATGGCATCAGCACAGATGGCCACCAGATACAACTAGACTAACATACACAGCCCATTAGCTTTGCTAGAATTGCCAGTGTAAATTTTGGCATTGAGAAGATCTCAACTTAATCTTCTCCATATATATATATATATATATATATATATATATATATATATATATATATATATATATATATATATATATATATATATATATATATATATATATATATATATACACACATACACCAGTCCTAGATCAAGGGATCTTGGGATTTGTTGCTTAGGTCATTAGGATTATCTTTCATATAGGGACTCCAGACACTCATCCCCAGAATAATACCCAAGGGAGAGGCTGGATGATCAGCATGCTCTACTACTCATGTAATGTTATTGGGGAAAGCATTTGAAGGAGAAAGTAAATTTTTAAAGTAAATTATATTTCTCTAAGAATACATGCCCAATCACATTGCTTATAAACCCTCCCAACCACACCACCATGCAAACATCTACATTATGTTACATCATGCTCAGCAAAAGACTGGCAACACATAGTGGTATCAAGGGGAGGTAATGGGCAGGATTTACTGCCCTTTGTCTATATTGGAGAAACAGACAATGAGTATATAATAAAAAAGTTACTATATTGTATGGGAAAATATGAACTCGTTTTGTTGGATGGATATACTGCACTCCCAAAGTCATGCAGTATTTCCATGCAAAAATCTTGTACATATTTTCCCATACAAATGCAGTAACCTAGAATAGAGATAAATAACAAAAAAAACAAAAAGTATACCAAACTTTCATTCCTACTGCAGCAACATAAGTCTGCTGAACAAAGTTGTCATGGCCACTTGAGCCTCTTGTTCTGAAATTATTGAATATCTCTACTTCAGATCATAAAGAAAGCATTGAGATGTTAGGATCAGGACCAGCAGATAGATACAATGGATTAGATATAGACAAAGTATCAAAAGCAACTGATTCAGGTGTGTGTGGCTTGAGTCAAGGATCCAATGAAAATTGTGAACCAGGGGTAGCTGATCCAGATAGCATCAATTTGAGCGGTGAATCTGATATGGAAAGTGGTAGAAATATGGATAACATTATTGAAGATGAATCAGTCCATGAAGCTGGTCGAGGTCGAAGCCAAAGTTCATGCCAGATAGAAGTACACAAGGATTCAAGACATAGAGAAGAAACCACATTATCTGAGGACAAGGACAGTTATCAAGAAAGTGATCGGCTTTTAAATTCAAATGAGTGTGCAGGTACATCCATTCAATTAGCTTTATATTGTACAGCTTGAAATAGAAATACAATATTGGTATTACATATATTAAATTTTAAACAAAGATGTAAGTAAACCTGTGAAAAAACATTTTGCATGATTACTTACTAAAAATATATTTTAAAAAAGCATACATAATAAGACTTCAGTCTGGTAAACAGTACAATTATTAACACTTTGCTATTTAGAACATTTTGCTTTTGTGGTTTTTATTTATATTCAATGACAACTGGATTATGGTCCTCTGTCATGAAACTTAATTTGATTCCAGATCGTACTTGAAAATATTCTGACCAATGAAGTGGCTGCATTTGCATATTGCAAGATGTTGCTTGTAATGCATCAACATTAAGGACATTTGAAGAATCCATATTGGTATTCCATTGTCATCTTCAGAACATTAAGAAAGGACATTTGAGGAAACCATATTGGTATTCTATTGTCATCTTCAGGTTCCGTTTTTACCAGCACCAACAGAATTAATCTCAAGATGATAACAAGCAGAAATGTAACTATTTGTCCCAAATTTTCTAATGCAGTTAATATGGTGAGACATATATATCTTTCCAGAAGTAACAGTGGTGTCCATGTTACAGATTTTGATTGAAATATCGGGTTTATATCAATGTGCAGATGTACAAGTCACCAGGTTTGCTTGGTACACTTGTTTTGTGTAGCTGGGTATTTCACAAATGTATAATTTTATAGCTGGTTTATAGATATATGTAAGAAGCATATACTGAGATTGTAGTTTCACACATGTCTTCATAACCAGTTTTTTAAATAAATTGGCTACTCTAATTTAATTAGCATTTTAGCATGTTTCATTCTTCACTTAGTGATATTTTAAAAAACTGGTAAATGACTTAGATTAAGATGGTATGAATAAATTTATGATTGTCCACATGACTTTGTAAGATTAAGATTGTATGCATGACTTTGTAAGATTAAGATTGTACACATCACTTTATAAGATTTCGACTGTACACATGACTTTGTAAGATTAGGATTGTACACATGACTTTGTAAGATTAGGATTGTATGCATGACTTTGTAAGATTAAGACTGTGTGCATAACTTTGTAAGATTAAGATTGTATGCATGAGATTGTATGCATGACTTTGTAAGATTACGAATGTATGCATGACTTTGCAAGATTAAGATTGTATGCATGACTTTGTAAGATTACGACTGTATGCATGACTTTGTAAGATTGGGATTGTATGCATGACTTTGTAAGATTACGACTGTACACACGACTTTGTAAAATTATGACCTTACACATGACTTTGTAAGATTAAGATTGTATGCATAACTTTTTAAGATTAAAACTGTATGCATGACTTTATGATTGTGTATTACTTTTTAAGATTAAGATCATATGGATGACTTTGTAAGATTAAGACTGTATGCATGACTTTATGATTGTGCATTACTTTTTAAGATTAAGATTGTATGGATGACTTTGTATGATTAAGACTGTATGCATAACTTTGTAAGATAAGGATTGTATGCATGACTTTATGATTGTGCATGACTTTGTAAGATTATGACTGTACACATGACTTTGTAAGATTAGGATTGTATGCATGACTTTGTTAGATTAAGACTGTATGCATGGCTGTAAGATTATGACTGTACACGACTTTGTAAGATTAAGATTGTATGCATGACTTTGTAAGATTAAGACTGTATACATGACTTTGTAAGATTAGGATTGTATGCATGACTTTGTTAGATTAAGACTGTATGCATGGCTGTAAGATTATGACTGTACACGACTTTGTAAGATTAAGATTGTATGCATGACTTTGTAAGATTATGACTGTATACATGACTTTGTAAGATTAGGATTGTATGCATGACTTTGTTAGATTAAGACTGTATGCATGGCTGTAAGATTATGACTGTACACGACTTTGTAAGATTAAGACTGTATGCATCACTTTGTAAGATTAAGATTGTATGCATGACTTTGTAAGATTAAGATTGTATGCATGACTTTGTAAGATAAAGACTGTACACATGACTTTATAAGATTAAGATTGTATGCATGACTTTGTAAGATTTAGATTGTATGCATGACTTTGAAAGATTATGACTGTACACATGACTTTGTAAGATTATGATTGTACACATGACTTTATAAGATTAAGATTGTATGCATGACTTTGTAAGATTTAGATTGTATGCATGACTTTGAAAGATTATGACTGTACACATGACTTTGTAAGATTATGATTGTATGCATGACTTTGTAAGATTTAGATTGTATGCATGACATTGAAAGATTATGACTGTACACATGACTTTGTAAGATTACGACTGTACACATGACTTTGTAAGATTAAGATTGCATGCATGACTTTGTAAGATTAAGATTGTATGCATGACTTTGTAAGATTAAGATTGTATGCATGACTTTGTAAGATTAAGACTGTATGCATGACTTTGTAAGATTACGACTGAACACAACTTTGTAAAATGAAGATTGTATGCATGACTTTGTAAGATTACGACTGAACACGACTTTGTAAGATTAAGTTTGTATGCATGACTTTGTAAGATTATGACTGAACACGACTTTGTAAGATTAAGATTGTATGCATACAAACACGACTTTGTAAGATTAAGATTGTATGCATCACTTTGTAAGATTAAGATTTTATGCATGACTTTATGATTGTGCATGACTTTGTAAGATTATGACTGTACACATGACTTTGTAAGATTAGGATTGTATGCATGACTTTGTTAGATTAAGACTGTATGCATGGCTGTAAGATTATGACTGTACACGACTTTGTAAGATTAAGATTGTATGCATGACTTTGTAAGATTACGACTGAACACGACTTTGTAAGATTAAGATTGTATGCATGACTTTGTAAGATTAAGATTGTCCACAAAATGTAAAGGATGACAAATAGAATTGTAGATTCTTCCATATGTTGCTACTTTTGAATATGCTAAAGATTTAATGTTCAGATTACTGAATTAAAGATTTAGAATTTGGTTAATAACATTGCAAAATATTAACAATCATATACATCTTGGCTAAATTAACAACTCCATTAGCAACCTTGCTTGGACCAAATTATACATATATAAATAGATACAAGAAATTGTGTGATTAGTGTTGTTTTTGATTAGTGTAGTGTTGTTTTTAATTAGTGTAGTGTTGTTTTTGATTAGTGTAGTGTTGTTTTTTCTTGCAAATCAAAGATTAGCTGTAATAAATTCAAGTTTCATATTTGTCACAGATCATTCTATTGAATTCATATTTGTCACAGATCATTCTATTGAATTCATCTTTGTCACAGATCATTCTATTGAATTCATATTTGTCACAGATCATTATGTTCAGACAAATTAGAATCTTTTTCATCCCAATTAATTTGACTTATTTAAACAAGATGTACATCTCAAACAATATGCAGATAGATATATTATTAACTTGTTCACCAAATATCCCACATATCTACATATCTTGTATCACTAGTGGATATAGACTAGAAAAGTTTATCTGATGGCCTGTTATTTCATGCATCTATCATGGAGGTCATTTTGCAAACCTTGCTACTGCAAATTCTTCTAAATGGATAGCAATATCAAAACTGGGTTTAAAGACTTCATATCATGTTTAATTGGTCCAAAATGAAAATAGTATGGATATCCAATATGACCAATATGGTTTTTACTTTAAAATTCCTGGCATTGTGACCATTGTATTTACAGGAGGGTTTTCACTTTAAGATTACTGGCATTGTGACCATTGTATTTACATCTGTGTTTCCACTTTAAGATTCCTGGCATTATGACCATTGTATTTATGAGAGGGTTTTCACTTTAAGATTCTTGGCATTGTGACCATTGTATTTACATGTGAGTTTTCACTTTAAGGTTACTGGCATTGTGACCATTGTATTCACATGTGGGTTTCCACTTTAAGATTCCTGGCATTGTGACCATTGTATTTACATGTAGGTTTTCACTTTAAGATTCCTGTCATTGTGACCATTGTACTTACATGATGGTTTCCACTTTAAGATTCCTGGCATTGTGACCATTGTATTTACATGTGGGTTTCCACTTTAAGATTCCTGGCATTGTGACCATTGTATTTACATGTGGGTTTCCACTTTAAGATTCCTGGCATTGTGACCATTGCATTTACGTGAGGATTTTCACTTTATGATTACTGGCATTGTTACCATTGTACTTACATAGTGGTTTTCAATTTAAGATTACTGGCATTGTGACAATGGAGGTCTTCAATTAAAGATTCCTGGTATTCTGACTATTGTATTTACATGGAGGTTTTCACTTTAAGATTACTGGCATTGTCACCATTGTATTTACATGTGGGTTTCCACTTTAAGATTCCTGGCATTGTGACCATTGTATTTACATCTGTGTTTCCACTTTAAGATTCCTGGCATTATGACCATTGTATTTATGAGAGGGTTTTCACTTTAAGATTCCTGGCATTGTGACCATTGTATTTGCATGTGAGTTTTCACTTTAAGGTTACTGGCATTATGACCATTGTATTTACATGTGGGTATCCACTTTAAGATTCCTGGCATTGTGACCATTGTATTTACATGTAGGTTTTCACTTTAAGATTCCTGTCATTGTGACCATTGTACTTACATGATGGTTTTCACTTTAAGATTCCTGGCTTTGTGATCATTGTATTTACATTTGGGTTTCCACTTTAAGATTACTGGCATTTTGACCATTGTATTTACATGTGGGTTTCCACTTTAAGATTCCTGGCATAGTGACCATTGTATTTACATGTGGGTTTCCACTTTAAGATTCCTGGCATTGTGACCATTGTATTTACATGTGGGTTTCACCTTTACGATTCCTGGTATTTTGACCATTGTATTTACATTAGGGTTTTCACTTTAAGATTCCAAGCATTATGACCATTGTATTTACATGAGGGTTTTCACTTAAAGTTTCCTGGCTTTGTGACCATTGTAATTACATGTAGGTTTCCACTTTACAATTCCTGGCATTGTGACCATTGTATTTACATGAGGGTTTTCACTTTAAGATTCTGGGCATTGTGACCATTGTATTTACATGAGGGTTTTCACTTAAAGTTTCCTGGCTTTGTGACCATTGTATTTACATGTAGGTTTCCACTTTAATATTCCTGGCTTTGTGACCATTGTATTTACATGAGGGTTTCCACTTTAAGATTCCTGGCATTGTGACCATTGTATTTATATGTGGGTTTTCACTTTAAGATTCCTGGCTTTGTGACCATTGTATTTACATGTGGGTTTCCACTTTAAGATTACAGGCATTGTGGCCATTGTATTTACATGTGGTTTTCCACTTTAAGATTCCTGGCATTGTGACCATTTTATTTACATGTGGGTTTCCAATTTTACGATTCCTGGCATTTTGACCATTGTATTTACATGTGGGTTTCCACTTTAAGATTCCTGGCATTGTGACCATTGTATTTACATGTGGGTTTCACCTTTACGATTCCTGGTATTTTGACCATTGTATTTACATGAGGGTTTTCACTTTAAGATTCCAAGCATTACAACCATTGTATTTACATGAGGGTTTTCACTTAAAGTTTCCTGGCTTTGTGACCATTGTAATTACATGTAGGTTTCCACTTTACAATTCCTGGCATTGTGACCATTGTATTTACATGAGGGTTTTCACTTTAAGATTCTGGGCATTGTGACCATTGTATTTACATGAGGGTTTTCACTTAAAGTTTCCTGGCTTTGTGACCATTGTATTTACATGTAGGTTTCCACTTTAATATTCCTGGCTTTGTGACCATTGTATTTACATGAGGGTTTTCACTTTAAGATTCCTGGCATTTTGACCATTGTATTTACATGTGGGTTTCCACTTTAAGATTCCTGGCATTGTGACCATTGTATTTACATGAGGGTTTTCACTTTAAGATTCCTGGCTTTGTGACCATTGTATCTACATGTGGGCTTTCACTTTAATATTCCTGGCTTTGTGACCATTGTATTTACATGAGGGTTTTCACTTTAAGATTCCTGGCATTTTGACCATTGTATTTACATGTGGGTTTCCACTTTAAGATTCCTGATATTGTGACCATTGTATTTACATGTGGGTTTCCACTTTAAGATTCCTGGCTTTGTGACCAATGTATTTACATGTGGGTTTTCACTTTAAGATTCCTGGCTTTGTGACCATTGTATTTACATGTGGGTTTCCACTTTAAGATTCCTGGCATTGTGACCATTGTATTTACATGTGGGTTTCCACTTTATGATTCCTGGCATTTTGACCATTGTATTTACATGTGGGTTTCCACTATAAGATTCCTGGCATTGTGACCATTGTATTTACATGTGGGTTTCCACTTTATGATTCCTGGCATTTTGACCATTGTATTTACATGAGGGTTTTTACTTTAAGATTCTGGGCATTGTGACCATTGTATTTACATGTGGTTTCCACTTTAAGATTCCTGGCATTTTGACCATTGTATTTACATGAGGGTTTTCACTTTAAGATTCTGGGCATTGTGACCATTGAATTTACATGTGGTTTCCACTTTAAGATTCCTGGCATTTTGACCATTGTATTTACATGAGGGTTTTCACTTAAAGTTTCCTGGCTTTGTGACCATTGTATTTACATGTAGGTTTCCACTTTACAATTCCTGGCATTGTGACCATTGTATTTACATGAGGGTTTTCACTTTAAGATTCTGGGCATTGTGACCATTGTATTTACATGTGGGTTTTCACTTAAAGTTTCCTGGCTTTGTGACCATTGTATTTACATGTGGGTTTCCACTTTAATATTCCTGGCTTTGTGACCATTGTATTTACATGAGGGTTTTCACTTTAAGATTCCTGGCATTTTGACCATTGTATTTACATGATGGTTTTCACTTAAAGATTCCTGGCATTGTGACCATTGTATTTACATATGGGTTTTCACTTTAAGATTCCTGGCATATTTACATGTGGGTTTTCACTTTAAGATTCCTGGCTTTGTGGCCATTGTATTTACATGAGGGTTTTCACTTTACGGTTACTGGCATTGTGACAATTGTATTTACATAGAAGTTTTCACTTTAATATTCCTGGCATAGTGACCATTGTATTTACATGAGGATTTTCGTTTTAAGATTTGTGGAATTGTGACCATTGTATTTACATGTGGGTTTTCACTTTAAGATTCCTGGCTTTGTGGCCATTGTATTTACATGAGGGTTTTCACTTTACGGTTACTGGCATTGTGACAATTGTATTTACATGGAAGTTTTCACTTTAATATTCCTGGCATAGTGACCATTGTATTTACATGAGGATTTTCGTTTTAAGATTTGTGGAATTGTGACCATTGTATTTACATGTGGGTTTTCACTTTAAGGTTCATGGCATTGTCACTATTGCATTTACATGGGGGTGTTCACTTTAAGATTTCTGGCATTGTGACCAGCTTGCAAATCTTGTTACTACTACTTTGAAATGAATGGTCATGTTCAAACAGATTTTTTGCAGATAACTCTTCTTATGTCTAGTTAGTCCTAAACATCAATTGTGCCACTATGGTAGCCATATTCTTATTGTTATTATTGCTACTCCTCATGTATCAACAGAGCTTTTTCACCAAAGATTTCTTGTTATAGTCCTAAATGAAAATGATGTCAGTCTGACCTTCATTATGGCCTTTATGACAGTCATCTTGACACTATGGCTTCAAAATGGAAAATCATATTAACATGGTCTTCTCACCAGGTCATGATGTGTAGCTGGTCCTAAATAAATGCTGTCAACCTAACTGCTATGGTGACCATCCTGAAAATATTACTTTTACTATTTATTTGATTGATATCATAGTTGGTCATAAGTAAAAATGGTACCAAATTAGATTTGGCTGTATGGCAACCATCTTGAAAACCATGTTATTGCTACACTATAAGGGGGCAGTTATTACAAACTTTTGAGAATGTGAAGTATGTAAGGTGAAGTTGTGTGCATTTAAACATGCATAGTGGAGAGAATGTTGGCATACCTCTATACTCTGATGCAATGTTGCTGACATTTCTTTGCTTATTGTACTTTTGGAAATAGTACATGATCTAAGCACACTGCTAACTAAAATGCTTACTCCCTTGTGCTAAAACAAATTCAGCCTGAATTAGTCTTAAGTACACTATCCTTTTTTTAAATTAGATCCCTGCATTAAGGAAATTGCATGAAGTAAATGCTGACAAGATTAGAGTATTAATGATTACCACCTAAACAAAAAAAGCCCAAATGGAAAATAAAAAACTAGCAAAAGTATGTATATGTGTATGTTTGTATATATATATATATATATATATATATATATATATATATATATATATATAAATAAATATATGTGTATATATATATATATATATATATATATATATATATATATATATATATATATATAAGAATTATAAATAAATACCAAGCAGAATAGAAAGTGCTATCCCTGGATTCTATAGAAGAATGCATGATAATAGTAGGCAGAATTAATAATTTAATACAAATAATACCATCATACAGGGTAAAGAATTATAATTCGTACTCTATGGAGTTTCAAACAAGGGTCAATAAGTAACCATCTTTCCATTTCAATACAAAATTAAGAACTATTTAAAAAATTATTGTGAATATTTGGAATGTTTAATTTTGGAAGAAAATCACAACAGAAATTACCAAAAGTACAAATATGAATAACTGATTAATATCTAATTCAGTTATGAAAAATGGAACATGTTTAGATTTGACTAAAAGATAACAACATTTAGTATTCATTATCAAACTAGATTATCCAAGCATGAGAGACATGAGTCAACAATCAGATGAAAATTGTCAATCAGGGGAAACTAATCCAAACAACAACTTGAGGAATGGGTTGGATGATCCAGATGTGACCCACTGCAAACATACATCCACTTCATTCTCTGGAACAAATTTGCATCACACAGATGGAATTGATGCATATCATGGAACTGATCCAGTCCTAAGCTTATGTCAGTTTGACGTGAAGACAGAATCAAAACAGAGGGAAAAACCCATAATAGTTGTGAAGATGGAGGATGTCTCTTTAGAAGGTAGGTCTTTAAATGTGTACATGTATGTTCATTCAATCAGTCTATCTTTTGTACAGCTGGTCTTTGCTATTTATAAGGTAGGTCTATCTGGGTGTACATGTATGTTCATTCAGTCTATCTTTTGAACAGCTTGTCTTTACTATTTAGAAGGTAGGTCTAGTTTGCCAGTTTCATTGTTGCTGTTACCAGCTTCAGATCGATGTACAACTCAACAACATTCCTGGCAGTCAGATTGTTCTGGCCTATGATTCATACAGACAAGATCAGGTTATTTATATGGAATGGTTCCTTCATACATCAATTTTTCATTGAACTTGTGTGTTTTGGCAGCATCTGATGACCAACCTGTTTGTGACAAGGTGAAACAATAAAACACCCACCTTTTTCTCACCAATTCCTGACACAGATGCTGGGGCCATGGATGCACTATCAGTCAGTTTGGAAGGTTTATAGACCTTTGCTTACCCCCACTGTCTTAGAATCAAAATTAATTTTAAAGGTATTTAGTTAGAATTGCAAGATAATTCTGATGGCCCCTCCCAGGTGAGACAAGTTCTGGGTCAACATTTTCCTCAGACTATTGACAGACCTACTCAGGAAGATTATGGCAATGAAATATCTCAAACAACTAGGGTTGCAACTGCTTCATCCATGTACATACTAGCTACTTCATGCTTGGCTCTTGCCAGGACAGACTTGCACTGACTGGCTTCTTCATGCTTGGCTCTAGCCAGGACAGACTTGCATTGAGTGTCGTCTTCATGCTTGACTCTTGCCAGGACAGACTTGCATTGAGTGTCTTTTTCATGCTTGACTCTTGCCAGGACAGACTTGCATTAACTGTCTTTTTTATGCTTGACTCTTGCCAGGACAGACTTGCATTAACTGTCTTTTTCATGCTTGACTCTTGCCAGGACAGACTTGCATTACTGTCTTCTTCATGCTTGACTCTTGCCAGGACAGACTTGCATTAACTGTCTTTTTCATGCTTGACTCTTGCCAGGACAGACTTGCACTGACTGGCTTCTTCATGCTTGACTCTTGCCAGGACAGACTTGCATTAACTGTCTTTTTCATGCTTGACTCTTGCCAGGACAGACTTGCATTAACTGTCTTCTTCATGCTTGACTCTTGCCAGGACAGACTTGCATTAACTGTCTTTTTCATGCTTGACTCTTGCCAGGACAGACTTGCATTAACTGTCTTCTTCATGCTTGACTCTTGCCAGGACAGACTTGCATTAACTGTCTTTTTCATGCTTGACTCTTGCCAGGACAGACTTGCACTGACTGGCTTCTTCATGCTTGACTCTTGCCAGGACAGTCTTGCATTAACTGTCTTTTTCATGCTTGGCTCTAGCCAGGACAGACTTGCATTGACTGGCTTCTTCATGCTTGGCTCTTGCCAGGACAGACTTGCATTAACTGTCTTTTTCATGCTTGACTCTTGCCAGGACAGACTTGCACTGACTGTCTTCTTCATGCTTGACTCTTGCCAGGACAGTCTTGCATTAACTGTCTTTTTCATGCTTGGCTCTAGCCAGGACAGACTTGCACTGACTGGCTTCTTCATGCTTGGCTCTAGCCAGGACAGACTTTTGTCTTTTTCATGCTTGGCTCTTGCCAGGACAGACTTGCATCGACTGTCTTCTTCATGCTTGGCTCTTGCCAGGACAGTCATGCATTGTCTATCTTTTTCATGCTTGGCTCTTGCCAGGACAGACTTGCATCGACTGTCTTCTTCATGCTTGGCTCTAGCCAGGACAGACTTGCATTGACTGGCTTCTTCATGCTTGGCTCTTGCCAGGACAGACTTGCATTGAGTGTCTTCTTCATGCTTGGCTCTTGCCAGGACAGACTTGCATCGACTGTCTTCTTCATGCTTGGCTCTTGCCAGGACAGTCATGCATTGTCTATCTTTTTCATGCTTGGCTCTTGCCAGGACAGACTTGCATCGACTGTCTTCTTCATGCTTGGCTCTAGCCAGGACAGACTTGCATTGACTGGCTTCTTCATGCTTGGCTCTTGCCAGGACAGACTTGCATTAACTGTCTTTTTCATGCTTGACTCTTGCCAGGACAGACTTGCATTGAGTGTCTTTTTCATGCTTGACTCTTGCCAGGACAGACTTGCATCGACTGTCTTCTTCATGCTTGGCTCTTGCCAGGACAGTCATGCATTGTCTATCTTTTTCATGTTTGGCTCTTGCCAGGACAGACTTGCATTGAGTGTCTTCTTCATGCTTGACTCATACCAGGACAGAATTGCATTGACTATCTTTTTCATGTTTGGCTCTTGGCAGCACAGACTTACAAGTTAATGAATTCAGACCCTAAGTTGTGGAGAGATTCTCAAGGCCCTCCATTCTGAGGGTTTACAAGGCAAAGTGGCAAGCCTTCCATTTGTAATACTTATGGAGGAAAGTGGCATGTTTTCAAAGACTGATGTAGAGTCAATACCATCATCCCTTTGAGTTCCTTGATATTTCAACTGACCAACATTCTTCTCTGGCTCTGCAAGTAGAAATGTTGGCATCAATTGCCATTAAAGGCTACTGTGCAACAACATCTGACACATTCATGTCACATGACAGGAGATTTGGGTCATGATAAAGATCTTTACTAGCCACTTTTAATTTCAACAGATCAAAATCCCTAACCCTATTTCGAAAATAAAATCTGTCCTGGGTTTTAACATTGTCAGTTCAGAGACATTTAAGCAATTAGCTGGGACCTCAATCAAGTTATCATACTAAACCTGTCCCTGATAGTTTTCATGTTAACTTGTAGAGTGACATGCCTTTTCAGTATATCATGACTGTCTGAGGTCCAGATCAGATTGTTTTCATGACACAACCAGGCATTGTGTCAGTTAGCAGTCCAAGTCATAATTCAGTCCCTTTCATCTGTTAATAAACTGAGAGCAGTGGCCATGTTAGATCCTGTCTGTGCCTGAAGACCTACTTGAAGTGTACAGAGACAAGTTGTGGCAACCGAAAAAGATCTGATCTCTCTGTAAAAGCGAGAAAAGAGGATATCTCATCTCATGTCATTTCTTCGTGGATTAAGTGTTATACACTGGCTATCCTCTTATGTCTGGAAAGTTAGAAGTTGCCTCATGAGGATTTCAGCTCATTACGTTTTTGCCATTTCTGAAAGCCTTGGGTATGAACACAATATTTCAAACCAAGACATCACAAAAGCAGCTGACTGGTATGAAATGAACCATTTGTGGGGTTTTTTTTTACTCATGGACTTGGCTTTACAAAGACAAAGTCTGAATCTGGTGGGTCCTGTGACTGTGGCATAGGCAACCTTCAGACCTAATTTAACCAACACAGCCTCTTAGGGGCACAGGATTCACCAGTGCATTTTGACAATAAGAAGGCTTGAGTAATGATCTTCTTAAATTAATAGAGTTGTCACAGATCACATGACCATAGACTGTATTGCTTTTAGCAGAGGAATGGTTAAAATTTACATGAGGAATTCAATATGTCTTAATAGAACTAGGCCTTAGGTATATGTAGGATGCTCAACATTCCCTCCAACTGTTACTATTCACCTAATGTTGACATGATATGGGAATGTATTATCTATTCACCCAATGACAATGTGATATGGGAATGTATTATCTATTCTCCAAATATCAATGTTATATGGGAATGTATTATCTATTAACCCAATGCCAATGTGATATGGGAATGTATTATCTATTCACCCAATGTCAATGTGATATGGGAATGCATTATCTATTCACCCAATGTCAATGTGATATGGGAATGTATTATCTATTCACCCAATGTCAATGTGATATGGGAATGTATTATCTATTCTCCCAATGTCAATGTGATATGGGAATGCATTATCTATTCACCCAATGTCAATGTGATATGGGAATGTATTATCTATTCACCCAATGTCAATGTGATATGGGAATGTATTATCTATTTTCCTTTTGTTAATGTGATATGGGAATGTATTATCTATTCACCCAATGTCAATGTGATATGGGAATGTATTATCTATTCACCCAATGTCAATGTGATATGGGAATGTATTATCTATTCTCCTTATGTTAATGTGATATGGGAATGTATTATCTATTCACCCAATGACAATGTGATATGGGAATGTATTATATATTCTCCCAATGTCAATGTGATATGGGAATGTATTATCTATTCACCCAATGTCAATGTGATATGGGAATGCATTATCTATTCTCCTTATGTTAATGTGATATGGGAATGTATTATCTATTCTCCCAATGTCAATGTGATATGGGAATGTATTATCTATTTTCCTTTTGTTAATGTGATATGGGAATGTATTATCTATTCACCCAATGTCAATGTGATATGGGAATGTATTATCTATTCACCCAATGTCAATGTGATATGGGAATGTATTATCTATTCACCCAATGTCAATGTGATATGGGAATGCATTATCTATTCTCCTAATGTCAATGTTATATGGGAACATATTCAAAAGAAAAAGCAGTTTTTGTAGTAAAAAATGATTGTCAAAGAATAGTATTTATTTATATTGTTTCTGAAGATCCAACAAACCCAAAACACTCATCTATGTGAGCATGCTCATGGGTAGTTCGCTCAGCTTAAAAGTGGTTACACCAAAACTCATTAGGGCCAGAATGTTGGGTTCGTATGTTTGATGCAATTTGGATAGGATACAAGTCTAATGGTTTATTATCAAAAACAATATGCATATACTAAACTTTTGAAGCACACCATCAATCAAGAATATCAGGTAGTATTTATAAGGGACATGGTTCTTGTTGCAATTTTGTGGCGATGCATTTTCACCTCCTTGTCAGACCCCAACATGACATTGTATGTGACCGAGGGAACCCAGTCTGTGCTCACATGTAAGGGAAAGTACTGGGCAAGAGTTACTGCCCTTTGTGCATATAATATAGACAGGAAAGACAATTTTCCTCTTAGAAGAGTTTGATTCAGGAGGTAGCAGGGCTATATTCCTAATATTAAGGTGAAATGGGTAAGTGTTCTTGAAAAAATAATGTACTACAAAAATGTAATTTCCTGTCTCTTGAATGCATTGGTTATTTCACAAATAATTACCTTTTTGGCAGTTTTGTTCTTCACTTAGTAGCATTTTCAAACTTAAGTAAATGAGTTTGTAAGTTTAAGATTGTATATAAAAAGACAAATATGGCAAATATGGAAGTAAAGTTTTATCTATTTGTTGCCTCGTTTTAGCCAGTGTTGAAGGTAATAAGTTTTTCATTAAAGATTTGAATTCTCGTTGTTATAATTACATATATTGGTAATTATAAAACTCTAAACTAACTAATTACCCCAATTACAACCTTGTTTAGAACAAATTATATGTAAATAAAGTTATTAGAAATTGTGTGAGTAATGTTTGAGAAACTTGTTCTGTTTTCTTGCAGAAGCCAGTTTACAAGAAAAGAAGATTGCTATAGTAAGCCGTAAGTTTTGCATATGTCAGATTTTTTCTGTTTCACTTTCATTACTGGAAGCTTGTTTATCCTGATTATTGATGTTATTTACATCCAAGTCCCCAAATATGGACAAGACCAGAATGTTATTTACATCCAAGTCCCCAAATATGGACAAAGACCAGAAGAACCTGCTGTTAATCATCTATAGTTTCCAATGTCTGTACAGCTTCCAGTGTCAGTCCACTCTCTGTGTAGTTTTCATTGTCTGTCCATTGGCTATACACCTTCCATTTCCTGTCCAGTAACACATACCTTGCATTATGTGATTATTATCTACTGAGAACATTGCCTGGAAACTTTACACACACAATTATCCCATACATGCAATGAAATGTTACAGACACAATTATCCCATACATGCTATGAAACTTTACACACACAATTCACACACAATTATCCCATACATGCAATGAAATGTTATACACACAATTATCCCATACATGCTATGAAACTTCACACACAATTATCCCATGCATGCAATGAAATGTTACACACACAATTATCCCATACATGCTATGAAACTTTACACACACAATTATCCCATACATGCAATGAAATGTTACACACACAATTGTCCTGTACATGCTATGAAACTACACACACAATTATCCCATACATGCTATGAAACTTCACACACAATTATCCCATACATGCTATGAAACTTTACACACACATTTATCCCATACATGCTATGAAACTTTACACACACAATTATCCCATACATGTTATGAAACTTCACACACAATTATCCCATACATGCTATGAAACTTTACACACACAATTATCCCATACATGCTATGAAATGTTACACAATTATCCTATACATGCTATGAAACTTCACACACAATCATCCCATACATGCAATGAAATGTTACACACACAATTATCCCATACATGCTATGAACTTTACACACACAATTATCCCATACATGCAATGAAATGTTACACACACAATTATCCTGTACATGCTATGAAACTTTACACATACAATTATCCCATACATGCTATGAAATGTTACACACACAATTATCCCATACATGCTATGAAACTTCACACACAATTATCCCATACATGCTATGAAACTTCACACACAATTATCCCATACATGCTATGAAACTTTACACACACAATTATCCCATACATGCTATGAAATGTTACACACACATTTATCCCATACATGCAATGAAATGTTAAACACACAATTATCCCATACATGCTATGAAACTTCACACACAATTATCATATACATGCTATGAAACTTCACACACAATTATCATATACATGCTATGAAATGTTACACATACAAATATCTCATGCTTGCTATGATGGTTATCTTGAACATCTTGTTATTGCAGATACTTCTTCATTGAAAATGTTTATATTATAATGTAATATGTGTACCAACTGAAATGCTGGGAGTTAGAAATACAAATACCCATGCAGAATTCCTTGTAAATTGATTTTTGTGTTAAATTTTTTTAAAAAAAAATACACAAAACAACTGCTGAGTGTACACCCAAAACTTGCTTGTGTTTTTATTATTCCATCTTACAACTGGTATATTATATGTAGATGCCATGGTCCAGAACATTCAGAACATTTGTATTAATTTCTAACATATTAAAAAAAATTAACAGGAGAGGGTAGGATAGGGTTTTTGTGTTATTTTTAAATCAATTTCAAAAATAAAGTGTTCTGATCCACTGTGTTTTACTTGTGATGAGACTTTCCACAAAAAGAAGAAGCTGCAGGAAATTGTCTCTATTTATAATGTAAAGAGAGGTAACTTTTTTTTCTTGGCACTTATTTATTCATGGATTAGTAGCACTGATAGAAGAAGCCAACCAGCTTTGGCCAAAAACAATTTAACACAGTAAAATACAATAGCTTAGGTCAAGAACAAAGTTTGCACAATAAAACACAATTTCACTATTAAAACATTTACAGCACAAATCAGCCATAATTCAAATAGATTAAATCTCTTTGATTGCTATTAGCATTTATTAAGAACAAAATTCCTGCCACTACTCTAGTATTTAGTAGGTTTTAAAAATGCATTATTGAATTGTGTATTTTTTACAACTGTACAGTGCATTGTTGAATAGTAGAGTTGTAGAATAAATTTATACAATTAGAACTTTGGCAAGTCCATACTCTTCAAAAATCTATACAACAATGGAACATGCGAACACATTACTTTACTTAATGGTTTATGATTCTCTAGCTCCATTTGTGTTTTTGCTTAAATGATTTTTTTTACCTGTAAGAGAAGCCATATGCAACAGATGAGTCTTGAAAACCTGTAAGGGAAGCAAAATGCAACAGATGAGTCTTAGAAACCTGTAAGGGAAGCCATATACAACAGATGAGTCTTGGAAACCTGTGAGAGGAGCCATATGCAACAGATGAGTCTTGGAAACCTGTAAGGGAAGCCATATGCAACAGATGAGTCTTGAAAACCTGTAAGGGAAGCCATATGCAACAGATGAGTCTTGGAAACCTGTAAGGGAAGCCATATGCAACAGATGAGTCTTGGAAACCTGTAAGGGAAGCCATATGCAACAGATGAGTCTTGGAAACCTGTAAGGGAAGCAAAATGCAACAGATGAGTCTTAGAAACCTGTAAGGGAAGCCATATACAACAGATGAGTCTTGGAAACCTGTGAGAGGAGCCATATGCAACAGATGAGTCTTGGAAACCTGTAAGGGAAGCCATATGCAACAGATGAGTCTTGGAAACCTGTAAGGGAAGCCATATGCAACAGATGAGTCTTGGAAACCTGTAAGGGAAGCCATATGCAACAGATGAGTCTTGGAAACCTGTAAGGGAAGCCATATGCAACAGATGAGTCTTGGAAACCTGTAAGGGAAGCCATATGCAACAGATGAGTCTTGAAAACCTGTGAGAGGAGCCATATGCAACAGATGAGTCTTGGAAACCTGTAAGGGAAACCATATGCAACAGATGAGTCTTGGAAACCTGTAAGGGAAGCCATATGCAACAGATGAGTCTTGAAAACCTGTGAGAGGAGCCATATGCAACAGATGAGTCTTGGAAACCTGTAAGGGAAACCATATGCAACAGATGAGTCTTGGAAACCTGTGAGAGGAGCCATATGCAACAGATGAGTCTTGGAAACCTGTAAGGGAAGCCATATGCAACAGATGAGTCTTGAAAACCTGTAAGGGAAGCCAAATGCAACAGATGAGTCTTGGAAACCTGTAAGGGAAACCATATGCAACAGATGAGTCTTGGAAACCTGTGAGAGGAGCCATATGCAACAGATGAGTCTTGGAAACCTGTATGGGAAGCCATATGCAACAGATGAGTCTTGAAAACCTGTAAGGGAAGCCATATGCAACAGATGAGTCTTGGAAACCTGTAAGGGAAACCATATGCAACAGATGAGTCTTGGAAACCTGTGAGAGGAGCCATATGCAACAGATGAGTCTTGGAAACCTGTAAGGGAAGCCAAATGCAACAGATGCGTCTTGAAAACCTGTAAGGGAAGCCAATTGCAACAGATGAGTCTTGGAAACTTGTAAGGAAAGCCATATGCAACAGATGAGTCTTGAAACCCTGTAAGGAAAGCCATATGCAACAGATGAGTCTTGGAAACCTGTAAGGGAAGCCATATGCAACAGATGAGTCTTGGAAACCTGTAAGGGAAGCCATATGCAACAGATGAGTCTTGGAAACCTGTAAGGAAAGCCATATGCAACAGATGAGTCTTGGAAACCTGTAAGGGAAGCCATATGCAACAGATGAGTCTTGAAAACCTGTAAGGGAAGCCATATGCAACAGATGAGTCTTGGAAACCTGTAAGGGAAGCCATATGTAACAGATGAGTCTTGAAAACCTGTAAGGGAAGCCAAATGCAACAGATGAGTCTTGAAAACCTGTAAGGGAAGCCAAATGCAACAGATGAGTCTTGAAAATCTGTAAGGGAAGCAAAATGCAACAGATGAGTCTTGGAAACCTGTAAGGGAAGCCATATGCAACAGATGAGTCTTGAAAACCTGTAAGGAAAGCCATATGCAACAGATGAGTCTTGGAAACCTGTAAGGGAAGCCATATGCAACAGATGAGTCTTGGAAACCTGTAAGGGAAACCATATGCAACAGATGAGTCTTGGAAACCTGTAAGGGAAGCCATATGCAACAGATGAGTCTTGAAAGCCTGCTTTGAAGTATGATAGCTTAAATTAAGAACAAGACCCTTTTCCTGTGACTTGCTGTTTTATTACAGATTTATTTATTGTCTTTAATGGTGTTTAGATCCAACTTTTTATGCTTTTATTTGAGAATTTCAGCTTTGTGACCTGTTTCTTGTTTTTTTTTCAGCATTTATGAATGAAGTGCAAACCGGTGAGTTCATGTTTATAAACAAGCTGACATACAACATAATTAATGTATTTCTTGTAATTGAAGTCTGTTGACCAGTCACCAATGTATTTCTGGTAATTGAATGAGTCTATTTACCAAAAATGATGTATTGCTTGTAATTTACTGAGTATATTGACCAATCACCAATGCATTTCTGGTAATTGAATGAGTCTATTGACCAATCACCAATGTATTTCTGGTAATTGAATGAGTCTATTGACCAATCACCAATGCATTTCTGGTAATTGAATGATTCTGTTAACCAACCACCAATGTATTTCTGGTAATTGAATGAGTCTATTGACCAATCACCATTGTATTTCTGGTAATTGAATAAGTCTATTGACCAATCAATGATGTATTTCTGGTAAATGAATGAGTCTATTGACCAATCAACAATGTATTTCTGGTAATTGAATGAGTCTGTTGACAAATCCACAATGGCCAAAGTGCCACTTTTTATCAGTGATCCAACTGAACTACAAACCAAAAGCTAACACAGGGTTGCAGAGGGTCACCAGGATCTATTGTGAGGATGGCAGAAGTTACCAAAATGTGAAAACATGGTAATGAGGCTCAGAAAAAAATATTTTAGTGTCATTCTGTCCATGCAAACATCATGGGAAACTTGTTAGCAGGATGCTAAACACCAATCAACATAAACATAGACAAATGAATTTGACTGATATATTTGTATGAACATATAAATAATGGATTTCCCTCCCAGATCATTACTTCATCTTTTGAAGTAGTTTAATACTTTCTGAACCTTTGGGACTTGTACCTTTTTTGACAAGAACATTTTAAACATGATTAAATAAAAACAACTTGATGTATAAAAATGAAATTTGATCTCTGCATATTTCTGTACAATGAAATTTAATGTAAGCATATTTGTATACAATTGAAATTTGCCATAGGCATATTGTATACAAAATAAATTTGATACACATATCTCTTGCCAATGTAGTTTGATATGCATATTTGTATACAAATAAAACTTATTTACTTTAAATTCCTAAACAGTGTGATTGATTTTGTTTATATTTGAGCCATTATAAATCAAAGACTTTTTTTGTATGACCTGCTTGGTTACAACTTTAACCATATTATCAAATTTACAATTATAAAAAAAAATTGCTTTAGAGTTTTGATTAAAGATTTATCATTTGGTTATATTTCCTTAGCCCTACCTGTAGATTTGAAAAACCAATTATTTTACAGCCAGAAAACCAGTTTACTATTTGGGAGAATAAAAAGAATAAAGTTGTAAATGTTTGAGATGCTCCCTTTGCCTAGCAATGGATTTACTTTATCTTAAGTTATTAATTTTACAAGCTTCAATATGTGCACAATCTATGCAAAATATCTGCTTTAAATTTGATATATAGTATCTAATGTTCTAATGTTCTAGTAGTTAGAGCATCCACCTTGGTTGTAGAAGGCTGCATTTTCGAGCCCAGGCCAAATCATACCAAAGACTTATAAAAATGGTACTCACAGCTGCCTAACTAGACACTCAGCATCAAGAGGTTAGTGTTAGGATTGGTCAGTCTGGTGTCAGAATAATATGACTGGGTAGAACATCATGCTTCATGCCTGCAGCATGATACCCCAGTGAAAGACATCACCATAAACTGCCACTTGGCAGATATCTTAGCGATATCACTTAAATATTGTAAAAGCTATGTTAAAAATCCAAATCACACACACACATGTATATAGTATCTGATTTCCTCTAACAAAAAGGTCATGTAGACTTTCTCCTGCATGATGGTCAGGGTCCACAGAAAGCCATTGTGCTATGATCAGGGTCCACAGAAAGCCATTGTGTTATGATCAGAGTCCACAGAAAGCCATTGCGTTGTGATCAGAGTCCACAGAAAGCCTTTGGTGCTATGATCAGAGTCCACAGACAGCCATTGTGTTATGATCAGAGTCCATAGAAAGCCATTGCATTGTAATCAGAGTCCACAGACAGCCATTGTGTTATGATCAGAGTCCACAGAAAGCCATTGCGTTGTGATCAGAGTCCACAGAAAGCCTTTGGTGCTATGATCAGGTTTAAAAGAAAGCCATTGTGCTATGATTAGAGTCTACAGAAAGCCATTGTGCTAGGATCAGGATCCACCCATTGTGCTTTGATCAGAGTCCACATAAAGCCTTTGGTGCTATGATCAGAGTCCACAAAAAGCCTTTGTTCTCTCCAAAAAATGCCATTGTTCTATGATCAGAGTCCACATAAAGCCATTCGGTTATGATCAGAGTCCACATAAAGCCATTGAGCTATGATAAGATTCCACAAAAAGCCATTGTGCTATCCACAAAAAGCCATTGTACTATGATCAGAGTCCACAGAAAGCCATTGTAATATGATCAGGGTCCACAGAAAGCCATTGTGCTATGATCAGGTTTAACAGAAAGCCATTGTGCTATGATCAGAGTCCACAGAAAGCCATTGTGCTATGACCAGGGTCCACCCATTGTGCTTTGATCAGAGTCAACATAAAACCTTTGGTGCTATGATCGGAGTCCACAAAAAGCCTTTGTTGTATCCAAAAAATGCCATTGTGCTATGATCAGAGTCCACATAAAGCCATTTGGTTACGATCAGAGTCCACATAAAGCTATTGTGCTATGATAAGATTCCACAAAAAGCCATTGTGCTATCCACAAAAAGACATTGTACTATGATCAAATTCCACAGAAAGCCATTGTAATATGATCAGGTTCCACAGAAAGTCATTGTGCTTTGATCAGAGTCCACAGATAGCCATTGTGCTATGACCAGGGTCCACAGAAAGCCATTGTGCATTGATCAGAGTCCACATAAAGCCTCTGGTGCTATGACCAGAGTCCACAAAATCTCATTGTGTTATCTACAAAATGCCATTGTGCTATGATCAGAGTCCACAGAAAGCCATTTGTGATATGATCAGGGTCCACATAGACCAGTGATTATTGCTTTATAATTTGGGCCTAAGGAACAAAGGTGCAGTGTGATGTGGAGCCTGTACAGAAAATGAATTGGTCTTGGTACATATATGGTAGCTAAGGATCTTGATACACCTGTTGGCTGTTGTTTACCTGGCTTTATTGCTGATGGTTTCATAATAATTAGATTTACAATTATCAGTTTTTAAAGGAGCTAATGTCTTTCAAATATAAGCAAGAAGGAAGTGTATTGTTTTATTGAAGAATCTAGGTCTCTAGTAATCAAAATTATGAATGCTGTTATCATTTTGGCAGCCTCTTTCAGCTTGCTGAAGGATGAATTTCCATCACCAGTTTACCTTCAGAATGTGTTGGAGGTAGTGTCCAAAACATCTAAATATTGATAATTCATAGCCATTGAAGTATTGGAGGTGTTGCTCAACCTCTGTAGGGATGATGCTTTTGGACACATCAAAAATCTTACTGGAGGACAATGGGGGGGCTGCTTCCTTGGAGCAGAGAACCTCTTTGGATGGCTTTTCCATGAATGGCTTTGTCAAATTTGATAGACAAGCAATACAAGTTTCTGCATCCACTCCTAGCCCATCAAAATGAATGATATAATCCATCCCTGAAGTTCTTCAAAGCAATACAGCATCAGTCCAAGCAATACTGTAATTCAGAGCTCTTCCTTGGCAGTCAGGCCCTAAAAAGGGGTGTTGCAAAAGCCCAAGAAGGACATTTGTGACCCTAACTCATTTCTAAGGGAAAGCTATCTGAAAGCAGCAGATATGTATTATGCCATCAAAATTTGTTTCCCCCAAAAGAAAAACAACAAAAGAAATTATATTTTCATAGTATATGCAATCAGGGCACTGAGAAATTCCCACAAAGAATATTCAACTTACAATTAGGCAGATGTCAACTACATGAGCAGTATCATGTCCACTTAGGTCTTTTGTTTTGTTAATTTCTTGTTTATGACAATAATTGCTCAAACTTATTGGCCATCAATCAGGTTGAGAATACAAGTTGATTTCTTACAAAGCTTAATTTTACATGCTTCTTAGTATCTGGAGTTTTAGAGTGTGTAATATTATTACCAGAGTCACTAACGACACTCGTGTTTCTTTTCTGTAGACCTTGAGCTTTATGAAAGGAACTTGGAGAAAAGCTAGTTCAAATATGTAACTTAAAACCAAAGTTGTTTTCTCTTTGCCAGTTCCTGTTCAGGATTTACCACCATCACAGGATGCTGAAAATCAACCACTACAAGTGGAAGGTGAGAAATCCTTTCTTTGCAGTTAACTGGTTTTATCATCTGCCATTTAATATGATTATTTTAACATTTAATATGGCTATTGAAACATCTGGCATTTAATATGGCTGTTGTAACATATGCCATTTAAATAGATGTTGTAACATCTGACATTTAATATGGATGTTATAACATCTGACATGGTTGCTGTAACATCTAACATTTTGAATTCGCTGTTGTAACATTTCCCATCTAATATGGCTGATGTAACATCTGACATTTTGAATTAGCTGTTGTAACATTTCCCATCTAATATGGCTAATGTAACATCTAACATTTTGAATTGGCTGTTGTAACATTTCCCATCTAATATGGCTGGTGTAACTAATTATTGCTGAAAAAAAAAAGAAAGTATTTTAGTCGCTGTCAGAAAATATAAAGACAATATCATAAACACAGGACCATTGCATAAACTTTTCACGGCTTCAGCATCCTGCCAAAAATTCTTTCAACTAAGTGAACTTGATATGCCATCTTACTATACCTTCTTGCTATACCATTTTGATATGCCATCAAATATGTAACTTAAAACCAAAGTTGATTTCTCTTTGCCAGTTCCTGTTCCATCTTGATATGCCATCTTACTATACCATCTTGATATGCCATCTTACTATACCATCTTGATATGCCATCTTACTAAACCATCTTGATATGCCATCTTACTATACCATCTTGATATGCAATCTTACTATACCAACTTGATATGCCATCTTACTATACCTTCTTGATATGCCATCTTACTATACTATCTTACTATACCATCTTGATATGCCATCTTACTTTAACATCTTGATATGCCATCTTACTATACCATCTTGATATGCCATCTTACTTTACCTTCTTGATATGCTATCTTGCTATACCATCTTGATATGCCATCTTACTTTACCTTCTTGATATGCCATCTTACTATACCATCTTGATATGCCATCTTTACCTTCTTGATATGCCATCTTACTATACCATCTTGATATGCAATATTACTATACCAACTTGATATGCCATCTTACTATACCTTCTTGATATGCCATCTTACTATGCCTTCTTGATATGTCATCTTACTATATCATGTTGATATGCCATCTTACTATACCATCTTGATATGCTATCTTACTATACCATCTTGATATGCATCTTTTTTACCATCTTGATATGCCATTTTACTATACCATCCTGGTATGCCATCTCACTGTACCATCTTGATATGCCATCTCACTATACCTTCTTGATATGCCATCTTACTATACATTCTTGATATGCCATCTTACTATACCATCTTGATATGCCATTTTACTATACCTTCTTGATATGCCATCTTACTGTACCATCTTGATATGCCATCTTACTATACTATCTTACTATACCATCTTGATATGCCATCCTACTATACCATCTTGATATGCCATCTTACTATACCATCTTGATATGCCATCTTGCTGAACAATCTTGATATGCCATCGTACTTTATCTTCTTGATATGCCATATTACTATACCATCTTATATGCCATCTTACTTTTCCATCTTGATATGCTATCTTACTATACTATCTTACTATACCATCTTGATATGCCATCTTACTATACTATCTTACTATACCATCTTGATATGCCATCTTACTTTACCATCTTGATATGCCATCTTACTATACCTTCTTGATATGCCATCTTACTATACCTTCTTGATATGCCATCTTACTATCC
The DNA here is from genome assembly GCA_016746295.1 of Potamilus streckersoni. Classification (NCBI taxonomy): domain Eukaryota; kingdom Metazoa; phylum Mollusca; class Bivalvia; order Unionida; family Unionidae; genus Potamilus; species Potamilus streckersoni. Next base: position 983,155 of record JAEAOA010001569.1, on the reverse strand, counting down.
TATCTTATTATACCATCTTGATATGCATCTTACTTTACCATCTTGATATGCCATTTTACTATACCATCTTGATATGCCATCTTACTTTACAATCTTGATATGCCATCTTACTTTACAATCTTGATATGCCATCTTCCTATGCCATCTTGATATGCCATCTTACTATACCATCTTGATATGCCATCTTACTATACCTTCTTGATATGCTATCTTACTATACTATCTTACTATACCATCTTGATATGCCATCTTACTATACCATCTTGATATGCCATCTTATTATACCATCTTGATATGCCATCCTACTATACTATCTTACTATACCATCTTGACATGCTATCTTACTGTACCATCTTGATATGCCATCTTACTTTACCATCTTGTTATGCATCTTACTATGCCTTCTTGATATGCCATATTACTATACCATCTTGATATGCCATCTTACTTTACCATCTTGTTATGCATCTTATTTTACCATCTTTATATGCCATCTTATTTTACCATCTTTATATGCCATCTTACTATGCCTTCTTGATGTCATCTTACTATACCATCTTGATATGCCATCTTACTTTACCATCTTTATATGCCATCTTACTATGCCTTCTTGATATGTCATCTTACTATATCATGTTGATATGCCATCTTACTATTTCTTCTTGATATGCAATATTACTATGCCATCTTGATATGCCATCTTACTATACCATCTTGATATGCCATCTTACTATACCATCTTGATATGCCATCTTACTATACCATCTTGATATGCCATCTTCCTATAACAACTTGATACGCCATCTTACTATACCATATTGATATGCCATCTTACTATACCATCTTGATATGCCATCTTACTGTACCAGTTGCAGATCAGAATAGTTTATACATTGAACCTGCACATGGCATCTATCCATCACACATTAAAATTTGTTATTGCTACTCCTATTAAAGTCCTTGAAGAAAAGTAAAGAAACTATGCATGATATTGCATCCAATGGTTTAGTTGGTCTTATATAAAAAAAATTCCCTCAGTCAGTATGTCTGCAGTATGATTACTAGATGGACCATATTGTCTCTCAGACAGAATCATTGTACTATGACTACTGTCTTGAAAAAAGAGTTCCTCAGATAGTATGTTTACACTGTGATTACTGGCTTCAAACTAGAGTCCCTTAGGCAGGCAGTATGGCTGCAGCATGATTACTGGCTTGAAATTCATTTTATTTCTATTTCTTTGAGTATATATATATAATATTATAAACATTGGGTTTTCACTAAAACATATTCATTATATACCTGACCATAACAATAATAATAATGCTGATTTCCAACATGGCCACCATGAAAACATTGTTATCACTAGTCATAGTGAACAGATTGTTGTATTAACATGGGGTTTTCACTAAAACAATTGTTACAAGTATGTCTTCATAACATGGGTTTTTCAATAAAACTTGTTACAAGTCTGTCTTTATAACATGGGTTTTTCAATAAAACTTTTTACAAATATGTATTTGGTCTCAACATGGGGTTTTAACTAAAACGCTTGTTACAAGTATGCCTTCATAACATGGGGTTTTTCATTAAAACTTGTTACAAGTGTGTCCTTGGTCTTAGAATTATAGTGGCCTCTTGAAACATCATGTCTACCCTTGCATGAATGGTTGAAATGGCTTGTTGCTTTTGCTGCAAAACCTGGTAACATAAGTTGATGGTTATAAATGAAAAATGGTGCCAATTATTACATTCAATAGGGTTGCCTTAGCAACCAGGTTTAAATTCTTATTACTATACCAGTAGAATAAATGGCCACATTAAGTGTGTGTGTGTGTGAAACAAGACCTTTATGATGTCTGTTTGTGCCTGCATGAAAATGGTGATGATTTGAAATCCATTATAACTGTCAGATGGTTTCAGCATTCAGCAGTTAAAATGAAGAATGGTCTTATCTTGGATTTCTGGAGAGAAAAAATTTGGCCAGTTGAGCGTCAGTCCTTTCAAGTGACTCTTGTCTTACATGAAGGTTTTTTTTTCTCAAGGAATCTGGTTATGTTGATAGTTCTTCACTCTGCATCGTTTGGTATCCTCACATTCTTAGAAGCCCACTTAGCTTTCCGAGTCTTTTTCCATGGACAGATGGATTAGAGCAGGATTCAGTCTTACCAAGCAGTCATAAGGAAGCTTTTTATTACATGCTATTGGTGATAGATGGCTTTTAACATATACTGGTGAAAGTCGGTTGGGTTTGCAGTAGTAAGTTTCTTTGCCTATAAATTTCTGAAGGGTAGATGAGTATTCATGACGACATTGGACTTATGACTAAATTGAAGTGTAGTTGAAATATCACTGGTGAATTCAAACAAAAACTTGAAATTGTTATTTGTTTCATCCATTATGATTTGTGCTATCTATGAATCTACTCTAAATTAGATCTCTGTGGAGGAGATTTTGTTTTAGTCTTCCACTGAAAATATTATCATATGAAGATGCCATTTTAGTGTCTAATACTGTCAATTGAATTATTGATTGCTTAATATAAAATTTTTCAACTGATAAACAATGGGCCATCTGATATTGCCCTATACATGAAATATAACAAAACATCTTAAGACATATCCATCTATAACATTATTTAGCAGAAAACAGTACATAATATATCAGATAACCATAATATAACATTTAAAAATATTTCATCAGAATTCAGTATTTAATTTAACAGGTAACTGTAATAGAAAATTTACAAATATTTATGTAGAATTCAGTATTTAACTTAACAGATAAGTGTAATATAACATTTACAAATATTTAAGTAGAATTCAGTATTTAATTTAACAGATAAGTGTAATATAACATTTACAAATATTTAAGAAGAATTCAGTATTTCATTGACAGATAATCATGATATATAGTTTTAAAATTGTCTTTCAAAATTCTGTGTTTAATTTAACATAGTTTAAAAATATCCAGCCGACTATAGTTTTTAACAGAAAACATAAAGTTTATAAAAATAAATATAAATCTGCATTAAAATCTGGAATTTGTTTTTATGCAGATTACCTGAATCAGTTTCTTTTCTCTTATTGGTCTGATATCTTGTAGTCTTCCTAGTTCTTTTTTGTTGATGTTTGTTTCTTCCTTCTAAATGTTATTGTTTCTACCATTCTTCTTCTTATTATTCTTCTTTTTATTATTATTATTATTATTATTATTATTATTATTATTATTATTATTATTATATGGATTATTATTATTAGTAGTAGTAGTATATGGATTATTATTATTATTATTATTATTATTATTATTATTATTATTATTATTATTATATGGATTATTATTATTATTATTATTATTATTATTATTTTTATTATTATTATTATTATTATTATTATTATTATTATTATTATTATTATTATTATTATTATTATTATTATTATTATTATTTACCCTTCAGGTTCTAGATTCAGTTCTGAAGAAGCTACAGCCGATTTATTCAGCAATTGGAGTTCTTTTAGCAATAGCATTTACTATGACAGTACTAATCAATAGGATGATCAACCATGCATGAAAAAAATCAAGAGGAAAATATTGGAGAAGCCTTAATTTACAGTCTGTTTGGTTCTTATAAAATTATATTTTTTTTACAGGTCCAGTTATTTGAGCAAACTCTACAATTTTAGTCTTATTGTAATTAGCGTTGGCATTTGTAACTTGTGAAGAAATGTTGCATTTTACATCATGTATTACATTTCAAAGAGCTTTTTTATATCTATTCATATTAGCATATTTTATGCTGTCTTTTTCATTGTGTATTTTAAAAAGCTACTATTTATCTCTGGTTTATATTAGCAGATTTGTAACTCTGTTTAATTAGACTAATCTAATTTGAAAGTCAGTTTGGACATATTGTAGTATTGAAGTGACAAACTTACAGCCCAGCTGTGCCATTATCAGTCAGATAGATGCTATAGCCAGTTACTCTTTTTAAAATTTGGCAGTTTGTGATGAAATCCAGGAATTTTGTCCTTTTTGGCAGTAGTATTTACTATGATAGCACAACCCAATTAGATCATCAACTAAGCATGAAAAAATCCAGGGGAAAATAAATAGAAGGAACCTATTTGTATAGTCTGTTTGGTTCTTATGAAATTCTAGTTTTTATAAGTCCAGTTATTTGAGCAAACCATATAATTTGAATCTTATTGTAGTTAGCATTGTTATTTGTAACTTGCCAAGAAATGTTGCATATTTTCATCTTGTACAGTTTCAAAGAGCTTTTGTATCTAATTAATATATTAGCAGATTGTACCGGTCCTCAAATTTTGTCATCATGTACTGTATTTCAAAAAAACTGTTTTATCTGTGGTTTGTATTAGCTGGTTTGTACCTCTGTTTAGATAGGCTGTGTATATTAAATTGAACAGACAAATTAGACCTAGTATTGAACTGACAAGCTAACAACCATATTGCAGTAGTGTGCTATTATCAGTCGCATAGTTGAATATATACTATATCCAGTTACTCTTTTCAAAGTTTGGCACAGTTTATAATGATGTAGCAGTAGAGAAAATATATTACCACATATTTTTAAGGATTTGCTATTTTGTATATTTATGGTGAATTGTAACACCGTTAATGAGTATATCATATCTTAAACTATGTCATGTTTACACTTATTTTTAAAGGTTTATGGTCCGAAAATGTTTTTGTAATTTTTCATTTTTACATTTATTTTTTTATAGTAAATCATCATAAAGTTTCATGTAATTCTTTGGCTTACAGTCCAACATGTCTACAGCAGCCAACCCTGGGAAGAGCCAAAGTGGCTTTAAATGACAGGTGACCTCTGAATGCAGGTTCAGCTATCAAACTTAGTTCATGACAAAGCATGCATGTACACCTCTCCTTCCTCAATAACTCACACAAAATGAGGTCCAGAAACATTGAATCCTCTATAAGCAAGAGTGCAAGTTACAGGGTGACCTCAAAAAAATGATGTCACTAGACATACAAAAAAAATCACAAGAAGTTTTATTTCCTACACAAATTTCACTTGAGAAAAACTTACTTAATTGGTATTTATTTATTAAAGTGCTGCCTCCAGACTTCTAATTTAAAGTTGAGAATTTCACAATTTTGATTCAAATGTCAAAACCCTCTGCACGCAATATATCAAAGATTCAGTTACCAATTTTGATAGTGATTTTCTTCACACTCAATAATATGTGGTCAATTTGTTTTTATTTTCTAGTTTTAAAAAAATGGGATCCATGCCTGACCATGTGTTATAAGTGGGTATGCTAGATATCAGGGTGTAACTTATCAAATGAGCTGTGTATTATGCACCAAACAGCATTATTATTATTATTATTATTATTATTATTATTATTATTATTATTATTATTATTATTATTATTATTATTATTATTATTATTATTATTGTATTGTTCATATAATTACTAATAGTAATAACAATAATAACAACAACAACAATAATAATAATAATAATAATAATAATAATAATAATAATAATAATAATAATAATAATAATAATAATATTTAACAGCTTTATCTGACTTTTTGTTTGGGGCAGTTGGTATAATTAGGCATGAAAACAGCTGTAAACATTTCAGATATCTCATGGATTAAGCTCAGACTCACCAAGATTAAAAGATAGTCTGCGTTTATGAGAGACATTTGATGGTTAGGGAGTGTCAAAAGCTACCTGCAGCTATGGATCAGAGTTACATCCCTTTATATTTACCATGCCTTGCTCATTGAACAAAGGAAATTTAATTTGCATCCTTTGAGGAGACAATGCTGATATGCTATAATGGCCATGGATTACAGAGTAAAATCACTGCATGACTAAGAATTACATGGCTGCTTATGACAGAAGACATGTGACTGCTGAATACATGACATTTATACAGGAAATTTGCAGGGCAGATTATAATGGCCACTGTTACCAGTAACCATTGAACTCTGTTGACAGTTATATTTGACTGTATTTATAATGACCAGTAACCATTGAACTCTGGTGATAGTTATATTTGACTGTATTTGTAATTACCAGTAACCATTGAACTCTGGTGACAGTTATATTTGACTGTATTAGTAATGATTTGTCTTAATGTTTAGTGTAAATCTTCATTTAATCAGAATTAACTAATGTTTGGCCATTAGTGTGGTAATGCTTAAAAACTAATACATAAATGTATATACATACATCATTTAAAATGTAAATGAGGATAATTTAAAATGTTTATAGTTTGAAAGGTGAAATTTTGCATAGTACAAGTCATCTTGGTATTTGTGTGTATTAAAAAATGCAAGCGAACTTAACAATAGTTTATTATCAACAAGAAGAAAATATTTTTCAGAATGAATATTTTTCTGCCCCAGATTTGTTTACCTCTGGCATAGCCTAAGAACTATATTTAGTTGATGATCAGTTCATAAAAAGGGTGGCATATCCTTAATGCTGGTCAGTTCTAGAACACTAAAATGATATATGTGTACACCTGTATGAGGTGAAAATTGACTGTGTTAAGAAATTGACTCCAATGTCCATATCAAGCACATGTGGACAGTTTAGATGTACAGTTAAAACATACTATAACACAAAGTAATCCATGTTGTGAAGTCTGTTTTGTAATATCTAGACAAAATACATTCATGTTGTGTAATGTCATGCAAATATCAGTCATGTAATGTGCCAAGCAATATTGAGACAAATTACATTCATATTGTGCAGTATTGAAACAGAGTATGTTAATATTGTGCAATGTTTCATGCAACATTGAGACAAAATATTCATACTGTGTATTATGTCATGCAAATATCAAAACAAAATACAGTCATGTAATGTGCCTTGCAATATATAGACAAAATACATTCATTCTATTTAATGGGTCATGCAATATCAAAACAAAATACAAAGATGTTGTGTGGTGTCATGCAACCTTAAGAAAAGAAATATGAACATGTGCAATGTGTCATGCGAAATTGAGACAAAGTACAACCATGTTGTGTAATATGTACAGAAATACTTAAAGTACAATCATGTGTAAAGTGTACAGCAATACTGAAACAAAGTACAATCAAGTGTAAAGTGTACAGCAATACTGAAACAAAGTACAATCATGTGTAAAGTGTACAGCAATACTGAAACAAAATACAGTCATTTGTAAAGTGTACAGCAATACTGAAACAAAGTACAACCATGTTGTGTAATATGTACAGAAATACTTAAAGTACAATCATGTGTAAAGTGTACAGCAATACTGAAACAAAGTACAATCATGTGTAAAGTGTACAGCAATACTGAAACAAAGTACAATCATGTGTAAAGTGTACAGCAATACTGAAACAAAGTACAACCATGTTGTGTAATATGTATAGAAATACTAAAAGTACAATCATGTGTAAAGTGTACAGCAATACTGAAACAAAGTACAATCATGTGTAAAGTGTACAGCAATACTGAGACAAAGTACAGTCATGTGTAAAGTGTACAGCAATACTGAGACAAAGTACAATCATGTGTAAAGTGTACAGCAATACTGAAACAAAGTACAGTCATGTGTAAAGTGTACAGCAATACTGAGACAAAGTACAATCATGTTGTGTAATGTGTACAGCAATACTGAGACAAAGTACAATCATGTTGTGTAATGTGTACAGCAATACTGAGATAAAGTGCATTCATGTTGTGTAATATGTACAGCAATGCTGAGACAGAGTACATCTGTGTTATGCAATGTATCATGCAATATAGAGACATCGTACATTCATATTATGTCAAGTGTCATGCAATACTGAGACAAAGTACATTCATATTGCCAATGAAATATTTGGGATTTCCAAACAGAAGCTAGATAATAGTTAGTTGATTAGATAAACAGTGACAGATGTGTAATACTGAATCACTTTGACAGATGTGTACAACTGAATCACTTTGACAGATGTGTACAACTGAATCACTTTGACAGATGTGTACAATTTAATCAATTTGACAGGTGTGTGAAATTTAATCACTTTGACAGATGTGTTAAACTTAATCACTTTGACAGATGTGTTAAACTTATTCATGCTGACAGATGTGTTAAACTTAATCATGCTGAGATATTGGAAAAATTGAATCACACTTACAGATGGGATAAGTTGAATTAATTGGATAGATGTGTACAAATTAATAATTTTGATAGATGTGTACAAATGAATCACTTGGGCACATGTGTAGCACTGAACCATTTTTATAGATGTGTAAAACTGAATCACTTTGATAGATATTAAAACTAAATCACACTGAAATATGTGTAAAACTGAATCACAGTGACATATGTCAAAAATTGAATCACTGACAGATGGGAAAACTGAAGACAGCTGAGTAAAACTGAATCACACTGACATGCATATAATGGACTCACACTGACAGATGTATAAAACTGAACTACACTTACAGAGACAAAAATCTGAATCAGAGTGAAATATGTGAAAAATTATCACTCTGACAGATGGGACAAATAAAATTACTATGATAGATGGGTACAACTGAGTCACAGTGACAGATGCATAAAACTGAATCAGTGACAAATGTTTAAAACTGAATCACAGTGACAAATTTGTAAAACAATGACAGATGAGAAAACTCAATAACAGTGACAGATGTGTAAAACTGAATTGCAATGACATGTAGAACTTAATCTTGGATGCATATAACTGATTCACTGACATGTTTAGAACTAACAAAGATTTGTGTAAAACTGAATCATGACAGATATGTACAACTGAAGAACAATGACAGATGTGTCAAAATGAATCTATTTGATGTGTAAAACTGAATCACTTGGACAGATGTGTAAAACCAAATCACACTGATGGGAAAAATTTAATCACAGTGACATGTGAAAACTTATCAGTTTGACAAATGGGAAAAACTGAATTACTGTGACAAATGCATAAAACTGAATCAGTAATATGCTTAATACTGAATGACAATGGCATGTTAAAAATGAATCGCAATGATAGATGTATAAAATTGAATTGCAATGACATCTGTAAATCTTAATCTCTGACACATGAAAACTGAATTACTGTCAAATGTTTTAAACTAACTCGGTGTCAGTTGTGTAAACATGAATCATGACAGATGTGTAAAACTGAATCACAATGACAGATTTGTAAAAATGAATCACAGGGACAGATGTGTACAAATGAATCCTAATGAGATATGTGAAGAACTGAATCTGTGCAAAATTTGATGAAATTGTAAAGTGAACTGTAAGTGATTATAGAGAAAAGTAGGTTAATACATCAAGTTATGGTAGCACAGTCAAATGGTTATATGTCAATGCAGTATCAAGTTGTAGTCAACACACAAAGCAAAGTAATGGATATTCTATTCTATGATCATAATTTTATGTATAAAGTATCATGATTCTGAGGGCTAATGTGATATTTCTGTTAGGCTGTCCATCCAATGTCTGTTGTAGTATTTCTATCAGTCTGACCATCCTATGGTTTTCAGAGTTATTGTGGCACTCCTATGAATCAATTGTATGTTTGTCAGGGTTATTGTGGCACTTCTATGAATCTGGCTATTGTGATATGTCTGTAAATATGTCGATTGTCATGTTTTGTCAGGACTAATGTGACACTTCTATGTATCTGTCCATCTTGTGTTTGCCAGGGCTATTGTGATATGTCTGTAAATATGTTGATTGTCATGTTTTGTCAGGACTAATTTGACACTTCTATGAATCTGTCCATCTTGTGTTTGCCAGGGCTATTGTGATATGTCTGTAAATATGTCGATTGTCATGTTTTGTCAGGACTAATTTGACACTTCTATGGATCTGTCCATCTTATGCCTGTCAGGGCTCTTGTGATGACTGTCTGTCAGTCCAGACCTCCAATTCACCTACTAACCACCAGTGGATAAACTTTCTCCAAACTCCAACTTTGACTTGTGTATGTGATAACATTGGGCAAAAGAGGTCTTATCATTATTATAATTTTTCCCCAGGAGTCTATTGAGCTGGCAATCAATGGTATGTGTTTACTGAAAGTTCATCAGCAGGGACAATTTGATTACATTTTGCAAGTATGTTATGGGGTTTCAACAGGAAATCGGGAACCACAGTAGCTCTGTTAATACAGTGTCAGATACAAGGGTCACCGGTTCAATGCCTGCCTAGGCCAGACCTGGTTGGCCACTTTTTGTCTTTGGGGAAGCAGCAGAGAGGGTGAACCCTACAACAATATATTTGCGACAAAATCGATTAAAGCCTCAGAATGCCAATGGAGCCTTCCTACGAAATCTCATATTTTAACCAAAAAAAAATTAAAGGTCCCATTTTACAAATGGAGCCTTAGCGATTTTGTCGTGAATACATTGTCATAACCACACTCAAATTGCTGCCATCTACGTCTACAAATTTTTGCGACAGAATCGATTAAAGCCTCAGAATGCCAATGGAACCTTCCTACGAAATCTCATATTTCAACCAAAAAAAAAATAAAGACCCCATCTTAGCGATTTTGTCGCAAATACATTGTCATAACCACACTCAAATTGCTGCCATCTACGGTCGCAAATATGTTGTCATTTCACCCTCTCTGCTGCTGATTAATACAAATTATTTAACCAAATATTTGATCAAGTCCAATACGATATCGTGACCGAGGGTCGTGTAAATTTATTGTTATAAATCCATATGGGACAGACTGAGCATGACTAAAGTAATTTTTAAATCCATTGAAGTCCATATCGGAACACCATGTCTGCCAAATATTTCGTAGCGTATGTGTATCAACGCCATTGAATACAGCAAGAATATTGCAGTTATCGCGAATCACTTTTGGAATTTGAGTATATCGTTGAGTGACATATATCACGTCAGTGTTTTTATGCCTACCTCGGGAAAATATTCTAGCAGGGTTCTTTTGATTATCTAACATTACATCATCGTACACTACAAGATTGTTTATGTCTCCATCGAGATCTTCTACTGATGGTGTATCATCAATATCAGTAATAAAGTCGATTACACTTTCACCTTTAATTTCTGATGCATTTTTATTATAATCTTTTAGCACTTCATAGCACCGTTGATCATCTACGGATGGGGCAACTAAATATAATTTATCCCACTTCATAAATCGCATTATCAAATTAAGCAGTAATTGTGTTTTGCCTGATCCAGATGGTCCGATTATAATGGCACGGACAGAATTCGGAAGCGCTGCGTGGTGTTTTACCGGTTCTCTTCTTTTAGTCGCTGAAAAATCAATTATATTCATAACGCTATATATAAATTATGGATCTATATTGTGTTAAGTGTAAACAGCGTACTGATTCAACCGATCAGACAACCATTACAACTAAAAACAATAGACTAGCACTTACTGGTAAGTGTGTAACATGTGGTACAAAAAAATTTAGATTTTTAAAAAAAAGCAACTCGGAGGTGATATTGCCGCAAAACTTGGAAAACTCCCCGGAACCCCATGGGCAAAATACCCCGGAGAAAAACACCTTCCAGGATATAGCTACTGTGGTCCCGGAACGAGATTAGATATCAGACTTGATGATCAAAATCAGCCCCGGCCTGGTGAGTATCCGATAAATGCTATTGATAAGGCATGTCATGCTCATGATGTTGCATATAAAAGCAATAATTTGCAACAAAGACATATCGCGGATGTAAAATTAATTCATGCCTTAAATGCTATTCCCGATAAATCCTTCAAAGAAAAATTGGCTTCATGGTTGGTCAAATCAGCTATGAAAGGCAAATTATTGTTAGGTGCTGGTAATTGAAAACACCAGTGTTTTTATAGTATGGAATCTATTTATTATTCTCCGAAAGGATACTGGAGGGGTAAAGCAGCAATCAGTAAACTCGCTAACGCTGCAAAAGTGAAAAAATCCACTGCAAAAGATTGGTTATCCAAACAGGCTATATGGCAAATTTATCTACCACCGCCTAAACAAATTAATTATTCTCATTTTGATGTTACCGTACCCAATGAAGTTCATCAGGCTGATTTATTGTTTTTACCACATGACCATGGTTACAAATACGCGCTAACTGTAGTTGATATTGCGAGTCGATTTAAACAAGCAGAACCATTGAAAACAAAGTCAGCTTCTGAAGTCGCTTCTGCATTTGAAAGGATTTATCGACGAGGTCCTCTAAGATGGCCAAATCTATTACAAGTTGATCCTGGCAAAGAATTTCAAGGTGCTGTTCTATCAACAATGAAAACTCATAGTGTTACAATACGACGAGGACATACTGCGTTACATCGTGATCAGGCAATTGTAGAACGATTTAATCGAACTCTTGCAGAACGGTTATTTGGATATCAATATGCAAAAGAATTCATCCAAGAAAAACGATCTCGTGAATGGGTCCAAAGGTTACCGAGTGTAGTTGCAGCGTTAAATAATGAGATTACTCGAACTATTAATATGAAACCAAATATTGCAATAAAAAAAGAATATATTCCCGAACAACCGCAGCGGGTTAGCACTCAGCCACTTCTCGGTGATGTTACTGTGAGATATTTATACGAACCAGGAGAGCTTGAAGGCGGTAAAAGAAGAGCTACTGATCCTATATGGAGTGTTACTACGCATAAAATTTCAACTATAACGCGATCAACTGGTAGACCTCCAATCTACAGATTGGATTCAACTGCACCTCAGCGTGGTTTTACACGCGAACAACTACAAGTCATTCCGGACGATACTCAATTACCGCCACATGGTCTTAACTAGCTCCGTTACGTCTATTACACTCAAGACAGGTCAACATCACATTGTTTCTGACATGACCAAGACTGTTATTTTTTCTGTCTACGGTGAATTGTCGAGGGTCTTTATCCGAATACTGCCAGTGCATTATACAATTGCAACTGGCGCAGTGATTATTCTGTTGTTCTTTTAATGCGATTATTACTTCAGCATCAATATCAAATTCTCGTTGTTTTTTTTTGTCCTGCTGTTTGTAGCCAGAGAGTTTTTTATTAATGATGCTAATGTCAGTGTTATCATCGTTTGCATTAAAATCATCATCGAAAACAATCCTTCGTAGTTGATTTATTCGTCGTACTCTGGACACTGCGAGATAGACTAAATTTGACCATTCAATGCGATTATCAACTATCCAAACAATTGTATCCGTGATGGTCAATCCTTGTGACGAGTGTATTGTTGTTACATAACCAAGCGTCCATGGTGATTTATCAGCGCATAATGCATCTTCTACAGTATTGATATCAACTAGCACAATATCATTTAACACTAGAATCTGTTTCTCCGTCTGGCCTGGAATTTCAACTTCAATATTCTGCTTTCGTGTATCCAATGGTCTATAACACAATGGTACTGGAAACGTTGGGAATTTTTTCTTGTGTAGCTCAAACAACTTTTTCTGAAGTGCGTCTCTGACTATCTTTCTACTTGCTACTACAAAATCATTTGGTTTCCATGTTTCCCAAAAATCATTCAAAGGTGTTTCAGAAATTATTTCACGCGCTACTTCACATTGAATTCTATCGGGTTGTAATCTAATTAGTTTTTTAAACTCACGTAACTGCTCATCGAGTGCTCTATAGTCAGTATCAATTTCTTCGTAATAATCAACAAATCCTTTTAACCAATTATGTGGACTTCTACCAACAAATGGTGGTGGTTGACCATGATCGCCGCACAATATAATTTTTGTATTATTTTGCAATAACCAATCAAGAAACATTTTTAATACATCTTCTGAAACAGTACATGCTTCATCCCAAATAATAACCGCTGGAATAAATTTCTCACCCATTCGCTCAGGAGTCCAAGCATCGCCCTTGTATCGAAAAAAACTATGATACGTGCAAGCTTCAACATTTCGTTGTTTGATCTCTCTCGCTAGTCTATGGGTTGGTGTGAGTACAATCATGGACGTTCTCTCTCGATATAATTCTATCGCACGTGTTGTCTTTCCAGATCCACCACAACCGTTTAAATAAACTGTTTTATATCTACAAATTGGATCTGATATCGGTGGTGCTTTAGACATAGATTTTTCACTGATAGAATTATCGTTCTTCAGGTAACTGCTTTTAATCTCAACGTCTGCTGATTCAGAATAATCGCGTTGTATTTCTTGTTTAATTCGCCATGTTCCCCAAGTCTCTTCGCTATTAGTAAATTTAGTTATCTCTTTGATATATTTTTTATCGACATACATTGAATCAATTGCAACTCTGACTGCTATACTAGGAAATCTATTTATCATTGCAAATAAATTGATAGATGCATAACCCAGCATAGAAGCTCTCAAATGTAGATATGCAGAGCTTTCTCCATCACTGTAAGTAACAATTCTACCTAACTTTGTTTTATTGGACAAGAAGGCTGTTTTACAATTTGCGTATCTATTTTTCTCTACTGCATCTTTAATAACGAAGTCGTATTCGGCATCATCTATAATCAATCGTGAGGATTGTTTTTTAAAGTTAAATTTTTTTCCACCCTGTGTAAATTTACCGATTATTCTTCGGCCGAGATCCTTTGCTTCATTATTTCGTTGATTAAATATCTTTTTTGACCATTCAATGATGTACTCCTCGTCAGCATCAATATGTTTTCTAGACTTATCGATTATACTATCAAGACATTCTGGTTCTGGTAACCAGACATTGGTTTGTTTTCGATATGAGATAATCGCTTCGCTGACAATCAACGAAACTAACACTTTACAATCAATCATATATCGCAATAACACTATTGGTAACCACATCCTTTCAGCCATGTGTCTACCAATCCAAACATAACAACACGGATGAAGTCCTTCAGCGAATTCAAATGATACTACGCAAGCAAAACCGGTCAAATCAAAATCAGGCAGTGGTCCATTAATAGCAACGCGAGTCATTTCATGTGTGGGATGTCCAAACCGTTTAAAATACTCACCAGCGAATCCATATCCTAGAAAACTTCCTGGATAACAGGCAACGATATCAACTGATATCATATTCTCACGATTGTACTTAACGTTCCATAGACCGCCATGATAATATTCCAAACAGCTGGATTGAACATCCTGTAAAAACTCTTTTCGTGTTGGTTTCCAATTATTTTTCTTTCTTGCAAAATGAGCTGCAACTGATGGAATTGTAAAACAATTTGTAAGTAACTGTTCGTAATCTTCGGATTTTCCATTAAAAACGCTAGCGTTTTCACTGAGACTTATTGCTAGATTTTTCATCCTATTATGTAGACTTTCACTACGATATAATTCACCGTTAGGTTTCACAAATTGATTGAATTGACATTCTTCATCTTCAAAACTATGAAGTAGCCATACTGATACAGGGTCGTTTTTACACAAACTAGCAATAGCATCGAATAATCTTTCTTCAGTGAGAATACCATCCTTGATGAATTCTTCTGGGATATACTTCACTGTTCTGTCTCGCGGGAATATTGTAACCGCGGATGTCCATGCGTGCTTGTTATGATCAATAATTTTGATTGGAGCTCCGTTTTTATTGTATTTTGATTCGTATAATACTTCGCCAGTTATCGTTAAAACGGTTATCGGAAATCTCAACGACTTTTCCAATCTAGCTATATCGGAAATAGTTGCTCCGTTCTCTTTCACTGTTAGCTCCCATTGATCTATTTTTTTATGTCTTAGATCGGTTAATTTATTCCCACGGAGTGCATTTGTAAAATGTTCTAAGACTCTTTGTGCCACACAGTTGAGTGGCTTTTCCGCTGACGTTGACTGTTTCATTGGTGCTAGTTTTCCAATGTCAGGGTTATTTAACGGATACATCCCATAAACGACTGCTGTTTCTGGATACGCTTTTTCATAGTATGGTTTATCAATTCCAGTTAACAGCCCTGGTCTGGAATAACGGCTAACAATGACTGATGTCCCATCTTTGAGAATTGGAACAAATTTGTCTCTTATAATATATTCGCCCGATTCTAATTTGATAATGAATTTCACTCTGATAAAATACCGTTTATTGCCAAGTTGTGATAGTATCATAGCTGCTGTTTCATCATTCATTCTAGCATCAACAACACCATCAATTCTAAATGTTGACCAGGTGTGTGATGCACCATCCTGTTTAAACTCATGAACACAATCTCGTATTTTTCTAATCAGACTTCTATTAGTTATTCTCTCTTTTGGTACGTCTTCGAGAGTTCTATCAAGATTGAATTTAATATTTTTCCGAGGCTTGATTGCCGATAATCTCTTGAATTCTTCATTCATATAAATAAGACAAGTATTTAAATAGAAAAGTTTGTTTATATATAATGAATCACTGCAAATGGCTTATGATCGGATCAGTAACCCCATGCAATAAATCGTGTAGAGGTGAATTCTGTGGATATCACTTACAGAGTGTCAGAAATAATTCGACAGGCCCGTCCCCATGCATAAATTGTGGGGTGGGTGTGAGAGGAAAATCACAATTATGTATCAATTGTGGGGGTAAGCGGTTTAGAGAATTGAAACGTTATTATGATAAACGAATAAAAAACGCCATCATTGACCCTAACCATGACTCTGTCAAAGACAAAATCATAAAAACCCCTCAAGACTACATTAATAGATTTATAATTAAAGCAAATAATGAATTAGACAAATAGTATTATTATATATAAATGGAGCAAGAATTCAGACCACATCCAATACTCGTTAATTATGAAATATCTCGTAATGGTGTTGTTAGACACTGTAGACTAAAGAAACCCGTGGGATATGTTAATAATCAGGGATACTTGCAATTTACTGCTGGAGGAAAGGGATATCTCTGTCATAGGGCAGTCTTTGAGTGTTATATGGGACCGATTAAAGATGGCTGTGTTATTGATCACATTGATTCTAATATTCAAAATAACGCGATTTCCAATTTACAGTGTATTTCTCAAAGAGAGAATATAAAAAAAGGAAAGACAGGGACTTATAAGTCAGTTGGAAAGAGACCAGTACAGTCATTTGATACAGCGACGAATGAAGAAAGAGTTTTTCATTCAATGAATGCTGCAGGAAAATATTTTGAAATATGTATGCCTTCAGTACGAAAAGTTGCTGAAGGGATTTGTCAAACAGCTATCTCAAAGAAAAATGGACATAGAATAAAGTTTTCCTATTTACAAGATAACTCTTAATAGTGAGTTATGCTATTTTAGTCATTTTTGCATGATTTTACCATTCAGATCAATTACCATAGGGCAATACACTAAAAACGTTTCGCGCGTTAATATCATTGTGTACATATTTTTTTTTTCAATATTTATTCGCAATATTCACTTATATATGCATTAAAAGAGTAAATGACAATAACTGGAACAGCCGGAACAGCCACATAGTAAATATAGTTATTGTACCGGAACGCGCGCGTGTAAGACAAGACACTGGGCCAGGGTTCTATTAATAGATTTTTAAAAATCCCAATTACAAAGACGGCGTTAACAGCGTTTGTATGAAAATGAAATTACTTTAAAATTACAAATTAAAATAGATTGTATGTGAGGTTAGGGTAGTAAAACGCGCTACATGTAGTTTAGTTTTTTTAGTGTGGCTATGTGTAATAAAATTCAGAAAAATATCATTCTCGATTCAAGAAATAGCAGGTCCTGAATTGACAGGGATCCCCATTACGGAGTTATCTTGTCATGTAAATCCATTATTACTACGATTATTTAATCGTAATATTATAGAAATTAATAAAAAAAATTGCTATTATTTAACAGTTGTATTTCTTGTTTTAATGTTTTATTTAAATACTTAGCTTCCATTGAAATTACTACACAGTATTCATTATGAAATGCTAGGAAAATAAATACACACCTACACATTGACACTGCAGTATTAGTTCACCTTATATATAATATGAGCCGTAATAAGTTTGGGGCTTTAAAACGAAGCCCACTTTGCCAATTAAAACTCCCACGCCATTGACATGGTGTGGTTGAATTTTTTCAACTGCAACCAGGGTTAATTTCTTGGGTTGCTTTTGATTGGCAGATTGGGTGTAGGTCCGCCCCGTCGTTTCATGTTTGTATCGTCCTGTACTGTCCCTATCATACCTCATATAACCATCCTATCATATAACCATCCTATCATATAACCATCCTATATAATCGCATTGTATATATAACCTATAATCGCATTGTAAATACTCATTCATTGAATCGCATTGTAAATATTCATTCATTGAATCGCATTGTAAATATTCATTCATTGTATATATCCTATATAATCGCATTGTATATATGTAATGTATTGTTCAATGTTTGTAAAGAAATCACTTGGATTTCACGTCTAATACCCATATAACCCGCCCTTGAACTCGATTGGGGGGTTAGGGTATTGTATAAGTCTTTAATGTATGTGCCCTTTCTTGCCTCGAAACTCGAATGAGGAAGAGACGGGCATTGTATATGTTTTGTTTTTTTGTATATAAAAATATTTTAAAGATACAAATACATTAGTAATAATAATAAATGGAATTTCAAGATATTACATCTATCATCACAGAAATATCAAATTTAAGAAATCAAGGAATCGTACTTTCTGAATTTTTGAATGAAGACAGACTTTTGAATGAATTTGAACAAATTGATATACAATTGAAACATGGAAGATATGTTCTACCTAAAATGTATTCACTGATAAAAAGAATCCAAAAAGCGGTTAATGCTTCTTTGTATAACAATGATATTAATTTATTCATTCGGCTATTTAGTATAGTTGAAGCCATTAGAAAGAAACTCGGGGAACAGTACCAAGTTCGGTCAGAGATTGCTTTGAAAGTGAAATCTATAAGACGTTTGATTGATGCAAGTGAAACCGACAATTGAAAAATCGTTAGCATTTCCAATAATGACATCAGAAGCATTAACTACCAGACTAGCCCGTGAGAGGTTAGCATTACTGAAAGAGTTTATACCAATTCGAGATAACGTGCGAGATAAACTACAACTTAGACAGCAAGCGCAGACTGACTTTTCTATTGGAAGCGAACAACTTTTTGCCCCTGTAACTAAAGCCACTAAAGATATGAAACTTGCAACAGAACGTGCTATATACGGCGACATCCCTAAAGAGGGAGCAGTACCTATTATTGATGTATTAGGAAAGATTGCTACAGAAACTGAAAAAACTCACGAGGGAATAAAACAGCTTTCAGGTGAGTTACAAACTCAGCGAGAAATACAACAAATGGGTAATATTGATACTGATGATAACCACGTTGAAGATGCTAGTGTTTCCACTAAAAAAAGTGTTCCTTTTAACGAGAAATTCACTGATGAAGCTATAGAAGAAATCAGACGAATTCAATTGCTGAAACCTGATGACTATATAAAATTTGGTAAAGTCGCTGCCGAACGTTATTATAACAGGGGGGAATATTTAAAAGACGAGTATCAAAAAAACACAATAACCAAAGATCAATGGGTGAATTGGTTATTTAAAATTCATAAAAATGAACCCGGAAATTTAAATAAGAGTGACTTGAATTACCTAGCTTTTCAAATGGGAGTTAATAAGTATGTTTTAGATCAACAACAACTAAAAGAACAACGAAAAGAACAACAAAAAGGTCGAGGTCGAGGTCGAGGACGAGGTCGAGGACGAGGTCGAGGACGAGGTCGAGGACGAGGTCGAGGTCGAGGTCGACAATCTCCAGAAATTCAAAACGTTTCCGAACCAGAAAGTTCTTCAGGAGAGGGTTATGGAAGTTCTCATCATGATTCTCATATGTGTCCTAGTAATATCATTAATGATATATCACGACTTGAGGTTCTTATGGGAGGTAAGCGAGCTGGGAATAACTCAGTCGAAATAACTAATGAAGCATTTGATATTTGCAGACGATTATTCCAAGGTGGGATAATTGATATTCATACGTATCGAGAACTCTTGGATGAGTTAATAGACGGAATTCCGGGGGAATTTAGCGATTGAAATTGTATTTAGAAATTGCAAAGTCATTTCAAATAAGATGATAGTACACTATAATCACAATAAACCAACAAACGTGTATGTAGTGAACTCAAGATTGCCCGTTTATAAGGCATACTACGGTGACGGCCTTGGAAATACCATGGCTGGTTTATTCACAAGAATAGCCCCAAAAGTAGCACCAATTGCTAAACAATTAGCGATGAAAGCCATTGATGTTATTCGTAATAAGGGAATTAACGCTGTTGGAGATCTTGCAGGAACGGCCTTTTCTACCGCAAAGAATAGAATAACGTCATTGGTGAAATCTAGATTCGGACGAAAACCACCACCACCGCTACCTTCAACAACAATGATGCCTGCAAATGTCAGTAAAGTGATAAATAACGCAGTGGAACAAAAACTAGCATCATTAGCAATGACTTCACCAGATAGTAGTAATATTGCAAGTATGATAGCGGGAAGCGGTCTTGGAGGAAATCGAAAAAGAAAATGATTTAGAAAAACGATACGTTTTAGTATAAATGGCATTTAAAAAAATTGCTGATCCAGCGTTTGATATGGCGGCACCGGTGAATAAAGATGATTCTAAAATTAACTATCAGTATTATGCCTATCCTGCAAGAGAGCCAAATCAACGAGGGAGAGTTGAACTTCAAGTTCAAGATACAAGTAGATACTTTTTGCCGTGTGAGGCGTTTATTGAAGTAGAAGGAGAACTTGTAACAAATGTTGCAGCTGATACGCCATATGGGAATGACCAAAATATCCGAGTTGGTTTCGTAAATAATGGCATTATGGCGCTATTTAACAGTGCAAGATATATCATTGATGGAAAAGAAATTGAATCAATAGAACAAGATGTTGATATTGCAACAACAATAATCGGACTTGCGAGATATTCTGATGATTATACAAGGTCGGCTGGTCCGTCTATGATGTTTGCTAAGGATACTTCTGAACATGCTGACCATATTCAGTTTATTAAAGTACGAACTGCGCAAGCTACTGCAGAAGCTGATCAACAACTCGCAGCTAATCTAGACCGTGAAGATAGACCAGGCGCTGAATTCGACATTTTAAAAAGGGTTAATGGTAATTTCAATCTAGGATTTGCAACACGAAATGGAACATTGAAAGGACAACATCGACGGTTTTCATGTGCAATTCCGTTACATCATATATTCGGATTCTGTAGAAATGTCAGAAAAGTCATCTATGGAGCAAAGCATACGGTTGTGTTAGTGCGAAAAGAAAATGACAATGATGCAATTTGGCATGCTAATGGTGTTGATGATGGTAAAGTCATTTTAAATAAATTGGTTCTATGGATACCCGTCTTGACACCAGCAGTTACAATAGAGCAAGAATTACTATCGTTTATGGACACAGGTGGAAAATCATTGCTAAGTTGGCTAACAACAACGACTGATACGAAGCAGGATAATGTAAATGGCACATTTACATGGCACTTAGCATCAAAACAAGGTGTTTCAGCTCCACGTCATATCTTTATAGCGTTACAGGATGCAAATCGAGTGGGTCGACAATTATCTAGTCATATGATATTTGATAAATTAGGAGTAAGTGAAGTTTCGTTGAGAATAAACGGACAACAAGAGCCAGCAGAGATTGTACATCTTAATTATGAAAACAACAACATAGCTCGTGTATATCATAGAATATTGTCGTATATGGGTCGTGATCAAAATGTTGATACTGGTTTGCAAATATCGCAAATTGATTTTGAAAAACACTATCCGATTTATTACTTTTCATTGGAACATCTTGACATGATGAGACAATCTGTTGTTGATATATACTTCCAAGCTCGGGTACAACGCCCTGCTGGTATAGCCGATTATAGAGCAGTTGCTGTCATTCTCAGTGATAAATCAATGTTGTTAGAAGGAGTTGGCGGACGAATGAGACTTATTGATGCACCAGTGGAAAACATGTAATGTTTTCAAAAATCATTTGATTTTACAAACATGTAGTTAGGATTTTCACAATAAGATCAATTGAAAGTGTAAATTACATTTTAGAATAGAATGACATATAGTATTGTTAATGTCCAGTTGACTGATGGTCAGGTCAAGAAATTGAAATCAAAGTCGGCTAAAGAATGTGGAACTACAATAACGCTGAAACCCACTCAAATGTCCGGTGGTGCACATAAATTATCACTGACAGATCGTCAAATAAAACATTTCAATGATGCGCTAAAGAACAAACGAGGAGTTCAAATTGATTTTTCGAAAGCAGCAATCGCCAGTATGATAAAATCGGGTGGAATATTCCCGCTGTTAGCTGCTATTCCAGCATTGATTGCAGCGGCTGCCCCAGCGGTTGCGAAGGCGGCAGCGTTAGGAGCCGTTGGTACTGCTGCAGGAATGGCCCTGAAAAAAGCTACTGGGAAAGGCTATAAAAAAAAAGGAAAGGGTCTAAGACTACCAGGAACTCCACACAATTGGTACAAGGGCACGGGCCTAAGAATACCAGGAACGGCTTATTAGTGGAAAAATCCCTAGGATTTTCACCAATGTCCAATTTTGATTTAATTGATGCTGTAAAATCATTATCAATAAAAAACTTTAGAGGAGTTTTCATGAGAGATCAATTACCGTCAAAACCAATGAAAAATGAAACGGGTATTATCAATCTCGATAACAGCAGCGGAAAAGGAACTCATTGGGTCGCATATGCAATTGATCCACGTGGAATTGTCTATTTTGATTCATATGGATTAGCTCCACCAAAAGAATTCATGCGATATGTATCCACAATAACAAAGTCATCTCCAATTTTTTATTCCACGCTACCAACACAACAGTTAAATGATCCACCGATATGCGGTCGTGAGGTATTAAACTTCCTTGCAGAGATATCTAAATTTCCAAGAAAACCACCACAAGTTGTTGTTAATGAATATACTAGCAGGCAATGGCAAAAACGATAGCGTTATGATTTAGAAAAACGTAGCATTTTCGTATAATGATTGATATTTGGGGACGACCTTTATCAGAATCAAAAAAAACAGAAACCGATAGCAAATTCGCTGTCGAAAGTGTAAAAAAAATAATCGAAGATGAAATCGCCGAGACATTAAATTTGTCAAGTGTAGATCCTGGGGAAATAGTTGTATTTCAAGATCGCCAGGGCAAATTGAAATCTAGTAATGTTTCATTGGATGATGTCTTAATACGAAGACGTGACGTCGTTGAAGATACAATAGCGTTATATTCAAATGATGGAAAACTCAAACCGGGTGTACTCGTTTCTACAATCACAGATGCATTAAAAAATTTAAATGAAGAACTTGAAAAACATATAACAACATATACTTCCCTTCGTAGAAATATTATCAATAAATTCTTTGGAACACCAGCGGTAACCTCTCCATCTCTCGCTGAAATTAAATCCAATTTTGATGAAATTAAATCCAGTATTAAAAATATTAATGATGCTGGATTTAGTATTATTAGAGATAGCATTAATAGTATTAAAAAATCTATCGAGGATATTACAAAATTTAAAACAGACAATCTTCCGCTACTTGAAAGAATAAAGATTCCTCATGAGAGAAATATCATAAATATGATATACACAGTTCTCTCTGGATCATTAGATTGGGAACCTAAAAAGAATACAGTAACCCTCACTGTGTCAAACAAGGGTATTTATCGATTAACAATAGTGTCACTGAATCAGTTTAATATATCATCATCGACTTCATATGGATACAACAACGTGATTTCAACGACTATTGACGTGGGTGAATACAAACGGTTTACAATAACAAGCACTGATCCTAATTTAAATAAGACATCATTTGTATGGTACATGGAGTTTGTAGCTGATCTAAATTAGAATTTTTAACAATTAAAAACCACTTGAGGTTTTAAAATAATATGATTCCGTCATCGCAATATCGCTATGATACCGTCAAAGACTTCTTAACAAAACTCAAAACACTCATTGATGAATATGAAATAAAAATTAAAAAGTATCGCAGGAGAATTACCGCAATTGATGTTACAGTATACTCGGTATCTGGTATAATGGCCGGTGCTGGTATTATACTATCTTCAGTAACAATGGTAGCTCCGATTGCTGTCCCAATTGCTATTTCCGCGGTGACAACATTTGCTGGACTTGCAAATGCTATTACTAAAAAAATATCATCGTGTTCTCAAGAAAAACTTAACGACTATATAGTAAAACATCAAGCAGTATCTAACGGTTACTCACAATTATCCTCGTTGATGTCATCATCGATTGATAATACGATAATTACCGAAGACGAATTCTCCGCGATGATACGTATTTATGATACTACGATTAAAAACGCTAGCGTTTTTTCATCTATTGCAAAATTAGACATTGTAAATAATAATAATAATGTCGCAAGAGATTCAACTACTTCAGCGGATAGCAGAAAATACCACTCCGCGGAAAACAAGCATGATATCAATATCGTCAACAAACCCTAAATTCAGTGTGAATTTTCCTTCACCTGTTTCAGTAAAGGAAATCGCGTTGGCAAAATTACGAGTGTATCATAGTTGGCCTAATATCAGATCGGTTCCATTTGGCGGTCAGAGACCTAATAATTCCCTGGTATTTGCATATAGGAATAAAAAAGATGACACTCCAGATTGGAACGTTGTTTCAATACCAACTGGGTCCTATCAAATTGAGCAAATTAATAATGAATTACAACGTAGAATAAAATCCATTACTAAAAAAGAATCAAAAATTGCGATAACAGTTCATGAACCAACACTATCATCTACAATTGAAATAGGCTCTCCTGGGTACGTTGTAGATATTTATAACAGTTCAATAAGAACAGTATTAGGATGGCCCGAAGATCCACCTAGAAGTGCTGATAATTCCACGCCCGAGCCTGTAAAATCTGATTACGTCACTGATGAAATAGGACCTGAAAATCCATCAAAAACCTATAAAAAATTCGAGGATATAAACTTCACAAAAAGATATCGATATAAGAATCAATATGGTGAAGATGTGTGGAGAATTCCATTTTTTAATGATTATATCCCACAGGAAGGTGAAATTCTGGAAATACATGAAACAAGTCCAACATTTGTAGATATTAAAGATCACATCCTTGATAGAATGAATAATGATTTTTTGTCGTTATTACCCTCGTTAAGATCTGGCTTTCTTACACAAGCTGAGTTTACTAGTGTAGTCGCCGCGGGTAATAAAATCATCGATGACATGGAAATATTTAATTCGAGGATTACTAATCTCTTCACTGATGAAAATAGCACGATTTCAAAAACTAGCTCAGCTCAAGATTATAAAAAAAATATAAATGAAAATCCAAATTATAAATTACCAGGATATAATGTTCCCGAGTTAAAGAAAAAACTCAGAACTGCCATCGACGAAGGATTTAATAAAATTTATCAATCATGGAAAGATAGCCAGCCGAAGCCTATTATCCTCACTTATAATAATTCTCCCGACGGCGACGGTAGACATATCGCACCGAACAATGTGAATATTTCATCGGTGATCGCACTTAATTTAACGTGTGATGTAATCGAAGGAAGTTATCAAATTAATATGGAACAATCAAATCAAGCCCGACAGGGTTACATTCTTTATTCATTTGCACCAACAGCACCCCCCGGATTTTTAATTGTTGAAAATCCGACTAATCCAGTCTATATGCAATGTCAAAATGATTCACTAACCAGAATTAATTTTACACTCACCGATCAGTCAAATAATTTAATTGATCTACGTGGTGAAGTATTATCGATTAGTCTGTTTGTGAAAAGCTAACAAATATCGGTTAAATAATTTGTATTAATCAGCAGCAGAGAGGGTGAAATGACAACATATTTGCGACCGTAGATGGCAGCAATTTGAGTGTGGTTATGACAATGTATTTGCGACAAAATCGCTAAGATGGGGTCTTTTATTTTTTTTTGGTTGAAATATGAGATTTCGTAGGAAGGTTCCATTGGCATTCTGAGGCTTTAATCGATTTTGTCGCAAAAATTTGTAGACGTAGATGGCAGCAATTTGGCATTCTGAGGCTTTAATCGATTTTGTCGCAAATATATTGTTGTAGGGTTCACCCTCTCTGCTGCTGGGGAGAAGGCACTTAGTAATGGGTGAAAGGTACCATTAAACCCACAATATGAAAAAGAGAAGTTGGTAATTAATAACAGATCCATTCTTTATTTTCTGTCATCATTGTCATCAATGCTCTTTATGTAGCTTTACCTGCTAAAGAACATCAAAGATAATGATATGAAAGTAGTAGGAAATTAAAGAATAAACAATTCAACTTTTTGTTAAAGACTAATGACATTTTCATACAATAAACTTTGTATATAATGAAACTAGATTAAAGCAGACCATTACATTTTCTATTCATCTTTTGTACCACATTGTAATAAAACTACTTTGTTAATATTCAACATTCCAACAACATTGTCCTCGATGTTGGCAAAAAATTGCATTCTGTAATTAAGTTTCATATATTAACTCCATGTTGGTGAAAATTAATTCACAGGTCTTTATTAACATTCTATGATTGCAGTTTATTAATAGATTTTGATGTACAGCTAGTGCAGACTGTCAGTGAAATTTTTCTTTCCACTTGATATCCTTGAATAAATGAACCAATTGAGAAAATGTCAAGGAAATGTTGGCAATTAAAAAATTCATGTAGTCTGAAAAATGTGCTTGCATATTTAATAATCTTACCATAGTATATGTATTGTGTATATGACAGACTGAAGTATGTGTATTATGTATATGACAGATTGAAGTACATTGTGTATATAACAGATTGAAGTACATGCATTGTGTATATGACAGAATGAAGTACATGAATTGTGTATATGACAGAATGAAGTATATGTATTGTGTATATAACAGACTGAAGTATGTGTATTGTGTATATGACAGATTGAAGTACATGTATTGTGTATATGACAGACTGAAGTATATGCATTATGTATATGACAGATTGAAGTATATGCATTGTGTATATGACAGACTGAAGTATGTGTATTGTGTATATGACAGACTTAAGTACATGTATTGTGTATATAACAGACTGAAGTATATGCATTGTGTATATGACAAACTGAAGTATATGCATTGTGTATATGACAGACTGAAGTATATGCATTGTGTATATGACAGACTGAAGTATGTGTATTGTGTATATGACAGACTGAAGTACATGTATTGTGTATATGACAGACTGAAGTACATGCATTGTGTATATAACGGATTGAAGTACATGCATTATGTATGTAACAGATTGAAGTACATGCATTGTGTATATAACAGATTGAAGTACATGTATTGTGCATATGACAGAATGAAGTATATGTATTGTGTGTATGACAGACTGAAGTACATGTATTGTGTATATGACAGACTGAAGTACATGTATTGTGTATATGACAGACTGAAGTACATGTATTGTGTATATGACAGACTGAAGTATATGCATTGTGTATATAACAGATTGAAGTACATGCATTGTGTATATAACAGATTGAAGTACATGCATTGTGTATATAGCAGATTGAAGTACATGTATTGTGTATATGACAGATTAAAGCACATGTATAGTGTATATGACAGAATGAAGTATGTGTATTGTGTATATGACAGACTGAAGTACATGTATTGTGTATATGACAGATTGAAGTACATGCATTGTGTATATGACAGATTGAAGTACATGCATTGTGTATGTAACAGATTGAAGTACATGCATTGTGTATATAACAGATTGAAGTACATGTATTGTGTATATGAAAGAATGAAGTACATGCATTGTGTATATGACATAATGAAGTATATGTATTGTGTATATGACATAGTGAAGTATATGTATTGTGTATATGACAGATTGAAGTACATGCATTGTGTATATGACAGACTGAGTACATGTATTGTGTATATGACAGAATGAAATACATTATATGTATTGTGTGAATAAAATGAAATACTAATTATTGTTCTTGTGATGTTCTGGCAATATAATCTACTTTATCCGAATTGGACTCATCTGTTGGTTAATCTAAACAGTGTATCCACCCTAAACATAATCCAAACCTACCTTTAACAGAACCATTTTCATTTGGTCTCAGTTGTAATCAGAATGACATTGTCCTATGTTGTCACCTTGATATAAAAATACCATGAATATAAATTCTAGTCATTATGAACTCCCTTCAAGTTGCCTTTATGTCGTGACAACTGTATTGATGATATGTTATCACATCTTTTATGGAAAAAAAGCTTGATGTGTCATAACATATTTGATGTCAAATGACTTGATAATGTGATATTACATATTAGATATTAGAATGACTTGATGAATTCGATGTCAAAATGACTTGATGTTTCATCACATTTCATGTCACAATGGCTTGATGTGTCATCACATTTCATGTCACAATGGCTTGATGTGTCATCACATTTCATGTCACAATGGCTTGATATGTCATCACATTTCATGTCACAATGACTTGTTGTGTCATCACATTTCATGTCACAATGGCTTGGTGTGTCTTCACATATTCGATGTCAGAATTAATTTTTGTGTCATCAGATGTTGGAATGACTTGATGTATCATCACAAATAGCAATGTTTAAGCAATATTTTGAGGTTATTGAAACTGAACAATTTCTGTGCATTTTTGTAATTTAAAAGTTGCTGAATAACAATAAGTATTGGGATAAAAAAACACATTGGATTCCTAAATTAGATAATTTGATTAGGCCTTAATACCAATGTATTATATAAAATTGTATAATTTTCTTTGCAATTGTTAAATTGTATATCCTTTATAACAATATAATTGTATGTATGACTGTCTCCATTTTATTTTATTATTTTTCTGAATAACAATAGAAATCAAAGTGCATATATTTTATTAATGGTTGAAATATTATTCAATGTTTCTGTAAGTGCCAATTAAAAATTAAAAGAAATAATCATCATATATCAAGCCAGATATTCATTTGTCCTTACAAAAACATAATCATCATGTATCAAGCCAGATATTCATTTGTCCTTACAAAAACAATAATCATCATCTATCAAGCCAGATATTCATTTGTCCTTACAAAAACATAATCATCATGTATCAAGCCAGATATTCATTTGTCCTTACAAAAATAATAATCATGTATCAAGCCAGATATTCATTTGTCCTTACAAAAATAATAATCATCATGTATCAAGCCAGATATTAATTTGTCCTTACAAAAACATAATCATCATGTATCAAGCCAGATATTCATTTGTCCTTACAAAAACATAATCATCATGTATCAAACCAGATATTCATTTGTCCTTAAAAACATAATCATCATGTATCAAGCCAGATATTCATTTGTCCTTACAAAAATAATAATCATGTATCAAGCCAGATATTCATTTGTCCTTAAAAAAACATAATCATCATGTATCAAGCCAGATATTCATTTGTCCTTACAAAAACAATAATCATCATGTATCAAGCCAGATATTCATTTGTCCTTACAAAAACATAATCATCATGTATCAAACCAGATATTCATTTGTCCTTAAAAACATAATCATCATGTATCAAGCCAGATATTCATTTGTCCTTACAAAAATAATAATCATGTATCAAGCCAGATATTCATTTGTCCTTACAAAAACAATAATCATCATGTATCAAGCCAGATATTCATTTGTCCTTACAAAAACATAATCATCATGTATCAAACCAGATATTCATTTGTCCTTAAAAACATAATCATCATGTATCAAGCCAGATATTCATTTGTCCTTACAAAAATAATAATCATGTATCAAGCCAGATATTCATTTGTCCTTAAAAAAACATAATCATCATGTATCAAGCCAGATATTCATTTGTCCTTAAAAAAACATAATCATCATGTATCAAGCCAGATATTCATTTGTCCTTACAAAAATAATCATCATGTATCAAGCCAGATATTCATTTGTCCTTACAAAAACATAATCATCATGTATCAAGCCAGATATTCATTTGTCCTTACAAAAATAATAATCATCATGTATCAAGCCAGATATTCATTTGTCCTTAAAAACTTAATAACCATCATGTATCAAGCCAGATATTCATTTGTCCTTACAAAAACATAATCATCATGTATCAAGCCAGATATTCATTTGTCCTTACAAAAATAATAATCATGTATCAAGCCAGATATTCATTTGTCCTTACAAAAACATAATCATCATGTATCAAGCCAGATATTCATTTGTCCTTACAAAAATAATAATCATGTATCAAGCCAGATATTCATTTGTCCTTACAAAAATAATAATCATCATGTATCAAGCCAGATATTCATTTGTCCTTAAAAACATAATCATCATGTATCAAGCCAGATATTCATTTGTCCTTACAAAAATAATAATCATCATGTATCAAGCCAGATATTCATTTGTTCTTAAAATCTTAATAACCATCATGTATCAAGCCAGATATTCATTTGTCCTTACAAAAACATAATCATCATGTATCAAGCCAGATATTCATTTGTCCTTACAAAAATAATAATCATGTATCAAGCCAGATATTCATTTGTCCTTACAAAAACATAATCATCATGTATCAAGCCAGATATTCATTTGTCCTTACAAAAACATAATCATCATGTATCAAGCCAGATATTCATTTGTCCTTACAAAAATAATAATCATATATCAAGCCAGATATTCATTTGTCCTTACAAAAATAATAATCATCATGTATCAAGCCAGATATTCATTTGTCCTTAAAAACATAATCATCATGTATCAAGCCAGATATTCATTTGTCCTTACAAAAATAATAATCATCATGTATCAAACCAGATATTCATTTGTCCTTAAAAACATAATAATCATGTATCAAGCCAGATATTCATTTGTCCTAAAAAACATATAATCATCATATATCAAGCCAGATATTCATTTGTCCTTACAAAAACATAATCATCATGTATCAAGCCAGATATTCATTTGTCCTTACAAAAATAATAATCATCATGTA
Source organism: Potamilus streckersoni (assembly GCA_016746295.1). Classification (NCBI taxonomy): domain Eukaryota; kingdom Metazoa; phylum Mollusca; class Bivalvia; order Unionida; family Unionidae; genus Potamilus; species Potamilus streckersoni. The sequence goes on along the minus strand of JAEAOA010001569.1, from coordinate 952,089 downwards.
TCAAGCCAGATATTCATTTGTCCTTAAAAACATAATAATCATGTATCAAGCCAGATATTAATTTGTCCTAAAAAACATATAATCATCATATATCAAGCCAGATATTCATTTGTCCTTACAAAAACAATAATCATCATGTATCAAGCCAGATATTCATTTGTCCTTACAAAAACATAATCATCATGTATCAAGCCAGATATTCATTTGTCCTTAAAAACATAATCATCATATATCAAGCCCATATATCAAGCCAGATATTCATTTGTCCTTACAAAAACAATAATCATCATGTATCAAGCCAGATATTCATTTGTCCTTACAAAAACATAATCATCATGTATCAAGCCAGATATTCATTTGTCCTTACTAAAAACAATAATCATCATGTATCAAGCCAGATATTCATTTGTCCTTACAAAAACAATAATCATCATGTATCAAGCCAGATATTCATTTGTCCTTACAAAAACATAATCATCATGTATCAAGCCAGATATTCATTTGTCCTTAAAAACATAATCATCATGTATCAAGCCAGATATTCATTTGTCCTTACAAAAACATAATCATCATGTATCAAGCCAGATATTCATTTGTCCTTAAAAACATAATCATCATGTATCAAGCCAGATATTCATTTGTCCTTACAAAAATAATAATCATGTATCAAGCCAGATATTCATTTGTCCTTACAAAAACATAATCATCATGTATCAAGCCAGATATTCATTTGTCCTTAAAAACATACCAATTTAGGAAATGTTACAATCTTCACTCCTTAGTTTCTTTAACAAGTGTCAAAAGTCCTTGAATTACATTGAAAAGAGAAAATAATTTTCCAATTAGCCTCTATAGGTTGAATAAACAGAAGGATAATCACTACAATTGCCATTAGTGCACCAAGCATTCTTCCTCCAAACCATGTTTTCAGTTTGCAGATATAGCAGATATAATCTCATTTTATATGCAAACAGCTCAAGGGGAGAGAGTTTTCAGTGTATGTAGTTTTATATGCAAACAGCTCAAGGGTTGAGAGTTTTCAATGTATGTAGTTTTATATGCAAACAGCTCAAGGGTTGAGAGTTTGCAGTGTATGCAGTTTTATATGCAAACAGCTCAAGGGTTGAGAGTTTGCAGTGTGTGCAGTTTTATATGTAAACAGCTCAAGGGTTGAGAGTTTGTAGTGTATGCAGTTTTATATGCAAACAGCTCAAGGGTTGAGAGTTTGCAGTGTATGCAGTTTTATATGCAAACAGCTCAAGGGTTGAGATTTTTCAGTGTATGCAGTTTTATATGCAAACAGCTCAAGGGTTGAGAGTTTGCAGTGAATGCAGTTTTATATGCAGACAGCTCAAAGGTTGAGAGTTTGTAGTGTATGCAGTTTTATATGCAAACAGCTCAAGGGTTCAGAGTTTGTAGTGTATGCAGTTTACAGACATAGTTGGTAAGTAAGGAATATGCTCAAGGTCTGAGAGAAATGTTTGTGTAAATTATTGGCCTTGGATATGCAAAGCTTTTATCCTAATTCATATCCTAGTTTATTTTATTTATGACTACGTTAATTCACAAAGGGCAATAACTCTTTAAAAAAATATTTGTTATTGTACACCATGACCATACATTTTACAGTGATCCAGTTAAAAACTGCAAGAAAAGTTGCATCCACAACATTCTTTCAATATATTTTGTTGCAAGACAAAAAGAGATATAACCAAATATTGCAGGAAAAAAGTGATTTGTTGATACACACATCTTCTGGTGACTATAATATTTTACCAAGTTTACTGCAGTCCATCAAAATACTGGAGACATGTTTTACAAAAAGGGATTATTATGCAATCCATGACACAAGACAACAAAATACAGGAAACAAGAATCCTATCATTCTGGGAGTGAAAGATGAACATAAATATGACTCAGAGAAACATAATGTGTTCTGCATTACACTGGGTCTCAGAGAAACATAATGTGTTCTGCATCACACTGGGACTCAGAGAAACATGTGTTCTGCATTACACTGGGTCTCAGAGAAACATAATCTGTTCTGCATTACACTGGGTCTCAGAGAAACATAATGTGTTCTGCATTACACTGGGTCTCAGAGAAACATAATGTGTTCTGCATTACACTGGGTCTCAGAGAAACATAATGTGATCTGCATCACACTGGGACTCAGAGAAACATGTGTTCTGCATTACACTGGGTCTCAGAGAAACATAATCTGTTCTGCATTACACTGGGTCTCAGAGAAACATGTGTTCTGTATTACACTGGGACTCAGAGAAACATAATGTGTTCTGCATTACACTGGACTCAGAGAAACATAATGTATTCTGCATTACACTGGGACTCAGAGAAACATAATGTGTTCTTCATTACACTGGGTCTCAGAGAAACATGTGTTCTGCATTACACTGGGACTCGAAGAAACAATGTGTTCTGCATTACACTGGGACTCAGAGAAACATAATGTGTTCTGCATTACACTGGGACTCAGAAAAATAATGTGTTCTGCATTTCACTAGGACTAAGAGCAAAATGTGTTCTGCATCACACTAGAACTCATAGAAAAATAATGTGTTCTGCATTGCACTGAGACTCAGAGAAACATAATGAGTTCTGCTTTACACTGGGACCAAATTTTGTGGATTTCTTGCACATGGAGTAAAGAAAAAGCCTCTCACTTTGTAGGTTAAGTGGTCAAGGTCACTGTCATCAAAGATAATCACAATGTCATGGAAATCAATCTAAAAATAAGTTAAGCTAGTGAGATTGTGTCATGTTTAAAGACAATAAGCAATCAGTATTGTTGGAGCAAAGTTATTTTTTGCTGCATGTGATGACCATAATATTAAATAAGTTGCATTGCAGTTCATCAAGAACTTCAATGCTAGTTGTGCTAATACAATTTTGCCAGAAGTAAAGATGCTTTGACAGACAGACACATTTACTATTATAAACTCCTGATATAGAAAAGAGAAGAAACACCAAACATTGGTACAGTACAAATGCCTGGACAGACACAAGGAATTTTTATAAACCCCTGATATAGAAAGACAAGAAACACCAAGCATTGGTACAATACAGATGGATGGACAGAAACAAGGATTATTATAAACTCCTGATATAGAAAGGAGAAGAAACACCAAACATTGGTACAATACAGGTGGCTGGACAGACACAAGGATTATTATAAACTCCTGATATAAAAAAGAGAAGAAACACCTAACATTGGTACAGTATAGATGGTTGGACAGACACAAGGATTATTATAAACTCCTGATATAGAAAAGAGAAGAAACACCAAACATTGGTACAATACAGATGGATGGACAGACACAAGGATTATTATAAACTCCTGATATAGAAAGGAGAAGAAACACCAAACATTGGTACAATACAGGTAGCTGGACAGACACAAGGATTATTATAAACTCCTGATATAAAAAAGAGAAGAAACACCTAACATTGGTACAATATAGATGGTTGGACAGACACAAGGATTATTATAAACTCCTGATATAGAAAAGAGAAGAAACACCAAGCATTGGTACAATATAGATGGTTGGACAGACACAAGGATTATTATAAACTCCTGATATAGAAAAGAGAAGAAACACCAAACATTGGTACAATATAAATGGTTGGACAGACACAAGGATTATTATAAACTCCTGATATAGAAAAGATAAGAAACACCAAACATTGGTACAATACAGATGGATGGACAGACACAAGGATTATTATAAACTCCTGATATAGAAAGGAGAAGAAACACCAAACATTGGTACAATACAGGTAGCTGGACAGACACAAGGATTATTATAAACTCCTGATATAAAAAAGAGAAGAAACACCTAACATTGGTACAATATAGATGGTTGGACAGACACAAGGATTATTATAAACTCCTGATATAGAAAAGAGAAGAAACACCAAGCATTGGTACAATATAGATGGTTGGACAGACACAAGGATTATTATAAACTCCTGATATAGAAAAGAGAAGAAACACCAAACATTGGTACAATATAGATGGTTGGACAGACACAAGGATTATTATAAACTCCTGATATAGAAAAGATAAGAAACACCAAACATTGGTACAATACAGATGGATGGACAGACACAAGGATTATTATAAACTCCTGATATAAAAAGAGAAGAAACACCAAACATTGGTACAATACAGATGGATGGACAGACACAAGGATTATTATAAACTCCTGATATAGAAAAGAGAAGAAACACCAAGCATTGGTACAGTACAGATGGATGAACATCTTCATGTCTCACTTTTTGTCAGAAGGAAAATAATGATGACATCAAAAGTGCTAATACCAGTGTTTCTGCCTAGACATAAGGAAAATGTATGAACTAAATAAAATCTTTGTTTAATAATTTGAAAACTTTCAGTGCTAAGAACAAAAGGTCATAACAAAAGTGACACTGATCATGACCCAATATGCTTTGTAAAATGAATTCAATGTTTCATCCTGTTGCAGTCTTCCTGTTGCCTTCTAATGCATATCAATAATCTGTGTCCTTGATCTTTCACATTTTGAGCTCCAATGCCCAAGGGTTTTTCTATCTACTATACTAAATCTAATAAATGTCAGTGGAAACAAACTATGGACCAACTTCATAACACCTTCAACATTTAGTCTGAAACCTGAAAACCATGAGTTCTGTGACCTTGATTTTAAAATTGGATCCGACAGACTGGTCACTGTGACCCTGATCTTGGACCCTTTTAAAAAACATTTCTTGATATACTTATAGTGCATGACATGTTGCTAAGCAATATCTGACATCATCCATGGCAAATACTACCAGATCCAAAATATTTTATCAGTTTTGTATCCATGAAAACTTTTATAGATAGCTTCTGTAACCTTGACCTTTTGACATCATTAGCCTTGAATATTATACCTGCTTTAGCTTATGTCCCATTTTTGGTGCTCACATCAAACATAGACCTGTTACAACTAGGTAATAATAATAGATGATGGTGATGATGAAGTAACATCTAATTTACATCATCTACAAGGATCATTACACATCACTAAAGTCTGTCCACACAAGCTCTAATAATTTTGGAAACTATGGCTATTCGTATGGTTGCAATGAAAAGGAGAACTTACTACAGTCTGCTCATTAGGGCCTTAAAACGGAGAAACCTGTTGTGTTGCTCTTTGTCTAACAAAAAAAATTACTTGAGATTCTCACAATATTATATGCACTTCAGTTCACTCCCAGCTAAAGTTATTCTGTAGAAAAATGTAAAACTGTGAACATCTATTATTATGTCAAAGCTTGTATAATGAATTCATCCACGATTTTATAATACACAAATGAATGTATATATGTATGTAGGTAGGCAGCAGAACATCAACACAATCATGGCTATACAGTGAGCAACCTGGTGAAATAACTCCTATAAAGGATGAAACGGATTGCTGTAATCATAATAATTCAAGACCTCATATATCTTACAGTGCTATATTGAAATCCGATAACTATTGGTATGATTTACTACTGAAACCAAAGTTGAAAGAAACCATAACTCTTCGAAATGATACTGTGTAAGCCTTGTTATCAAACTGTCAAAAGCTATATGGCAAATCTGTTTGAAATGTTACACTCCTTGGTAAAGCACCACTTGAAACCAGTCATTTACTGTGAAAAGTGGCAGACAAATACCTATCTATATGAATGGGCTACCTAAGATAGATAACTATTCAAGATGAGTCAGGGTGACAGGAATGACACAGCAAATAAGTGAATTTAATTTATTTTAAAAATATAGAACTAGAATGAAAGACAATAATTTAACACCAACCTTTCTAAAAGATGCAAATATACCTATAAATAAGTGGAACTATGATAATTGTCTTGTATTAATAAATAGATTTTTTTAATAGATAGAGAAAATATTATGACAAATTTGGCAGCAATACAACAGTTTTTAGTTGTTCATGAAATTGTAAAATAATTATATCTCTTAAATTCTGTATGAAATAAAGCAAGAATATACAAATTTCATTTCCAAATCTTGAAATCTGATACAGGTCATATAAAAGCATGTTAAGTGTGTTTAGTCACAAAAAGTCAAGTTTTAAGCTTGACCCTAATATCTGGATGAAATTACCTCCCTTGCCAAAACAGGCCAAACTGAATCAACTAGACAAAAAGTGGTGTAAAAGTTTCAATATTTTGTGTCCGATTAGTTAATTGCTTTAGACTTGGTAGAAATCTTTGAAAAGCTTTCACTTGTTTTTCAAGGTCCTACTTTGAATTGGTAATTCTGTAGATAGAAACAAATTCTGGGATTTAATATCATGAAGTTTGCACTAAAATCAACCTATAAACATATGACTACTCTTTTCTGTCATTCCTAGTTCAATGGAAAACAGACCAAAAGTTGACATTATTTTGATTACTACTGCATCATATTACAACAAAATGGGGCTGGATTATGTCATAATGTTGGGATCAACCCGGAATCCACATTTTCCCTCAAAAAAGTTTCAGGACTTTAGGTTTGACAGAGTGCATATATGGTAATTAGCTTATTGGAGAAAGATAATGCAGGTGACAGTAGCCTATTTTGTATTAATCTGGAAATCACAGATGTATACAATCATCTACCTGAAAAAAAAGAAGTATGAATTGTAGAAATAAAAATTTAACAAAAGTGAGAGTGACCTTCTTTTATGGTATCCCATAGAACCTTTGTAATAATGAGTAATTGATAAGCATTTGTTCTAATATTTTGTGAACTTTAACTTGATGAGAGCTCTTCATAGCAATAACTCTGTATGTATTTGTGTATCTCCTTATAAACATGTCATTCAATAGAGTCAATTCATTGTTAAGGCATTATGTTTTGACTAAATGAAAGACAGTTTACAAAATCTCTTTTAGTGTACAGAAGGGGTTTCTTATAGTCAAAAGAAAGGGGTCTTATATTCAGCAAAAGGGGTCTCTTGAAGTGAGAAAAAAGTGATCTCTAGTAGACAACAAAAGAAGTTTCTTTTAGTCAGTAAAAAAAAGTGTCTTGGAGTCAACAAAAAATGTCTTGTAAATAAAAATATAAGTGCCATAATGTTGTAATTGGACTGGTTTTGTTGTAAATAGAGAAGTCTAAGCATCAGAATGTTGTACTTGGACTGGTTTTGTTGTAAGTAAAGAAGTCTAAGCATCATAATGTTGTAAATGGACTGGTTTTCTTGTAAATAAAGAAGTCTAAGCATCATAATCTTGTAACTAAACTGGTTTTGTTGTAAAAAAAAGAAGTCTAAGCATCAGAATGTTGTAATTGGACTGGTTTTGTTGCAAATAAAGAAGTCTAAGCATCAGAATGTTGTAATTGGACTGGTTTTGTTGTAAATAAAGAAGTCTAAGCATCAGAATGTTGTAATTCGTCTGGTTTTGTTGTAAGTAAAGAAGTCTGAGCATCAGAATGTTGTAATTGGACTGGTTTTGTTGTAAGTAAAGAAGTCTAAGCATCAGAATGTTGTAATTGGACTGGTTTTGTTGTAAATAAAGAAGTCTAAGCATCATAATGTTGTAATTGGACTGGTTTTGTTGTAAGTAAAGAAGTCTAAGCATCAGAATGTTGTAATTGGACTGGTTTTATTGTAAATAAAGAAGTCTAAGCATCAGAATGTTGTAATTGGACTGGTTTTGTTGTAAATAAAGAAGTCTAAGCATCAGAATGTTGTAAGTGGACTGTTTTTGTTGTAAATAAAGAAGTCTAAGCATCATAATTTTGTAATTGGACTGGTTTTGCTATAAATAAAGTCTAAGCATCATAATGTCATAATTGGACTGGTTTTGCTGTAAATAAAGAAGTCTAAGCATCATAATGTTGTAATTGGGCTGGTTTTGCTGTAAATAAAGTCTAAGCATCATAATGTCATAATTGGACTGGTTTTGTTGTAAATAAAGAAGTATAAGCATCATAATGTTGTAATTGGACTGGTTTTGCTGTAAATAAAGAAGTCTAAGCATCAGAATGTTGTAATTGGACTGGTTTTGTTGCAAATAAAGAAGTCTAAGCATTAGAATGTTGTAATTGGACTGGTTTTGTTGCAAATAAAGAAGTCTAAGCATCAGAATGTTGTAAATGGACTGGTTTTGTTGTAAGTAAAGAAGTCTGAGCATCAGAATGTTGTAATTGGACTGGTTTTGTTGTAAATAAAGAAGTCTAAGCATCAGAATGTTGTAATTGGATTGTTTTTGTTTTAAGTAAAGAAGTCTAAGCATCAAAATGTTGTAATTGGACTGGTTTTGTTGTAAGTAAAGAAGTCTAAGCACCAAAATGTTGTAATTGGACTGGTTTTGTTGTAAATAAAGAAGACTAAGCATCATAATGTTGTAATTGGACTGGTTTTGTTGTAAATAAAGAAGTTTAAGCATCAGAATGTCATAATTGTCCTGGCTTTGTTGTAAATAAAGAAGTCTAAGCATCAGAATGTTGTAATTGGACTGGTTTTGTTGTAAATAAAGAAGTCTAAGCATCAGAATGTTGTAATTGGACTGGTTTTATTGTAAATAAAGAAGTCTAAGTATCATAATTTTGTAATTGGACTGGTTTTGCTGTAAATAAAGTCTAAGCATCAGAATGTTGTAATTGGACTGGTTTTGTTGTAAATTAAGAAGTCTAAGCATCATAATATTGTAATTGGACTGGTTTTGTTGTAAATAAAGAAGTCTAAGCATCAGAATGTTGTAATTGGATTGGTTTTGTTGTAAATAAAGAGGTTTAAGCATCAGAATGTTGTAATTGGACTGGTTTTATTGTAAATGAAGAAGTCTAAGCATCAGAATGTTGTAATTGGACTGGTTTTGTTGTAAATAAAGAAGTCTAAGTATCATAATTTTGTAATTGGACTGGTTTTGCTGTAAATAAAGTCTAAGCATCAGAATGTTGTAATTGGACTGGTTTTGTTGTAAATAAAGAAGTCTAAGCATCATAATATTGTAATTGGACTGGTTTTGTTGTAAAAAAAAAGAAGTCTAAGCATCAGAATGTTGTAATTGGACTGGTTTTGTTGTAAATAAAGAGGTCTAAGCATCAGAATGTTGTAAGTGGACTGGTTTTATTGTAAATAAAGAAGTCTAAGCATCAGAATGTTGTAATTGGACTGGTTTTGTTGTAAATAAAGAAGTCTAAGCATCAGAATGTTGTGATTGGACTGGTTTTATTGTAAATAAAGAAGTCTAAGCATCAGAATGTTGTGATTGGACTGGTTTTATTGTAAATAAAGAAGTCTAAGCATCAGAATGTTGTGATTGGACTGGTTTTGTTGTAAATAAAAAAAAAGAAAGAACCTATATAAGATCAGTATGAATTATGAAAACCTTATTTGTAGCTCAACTTTAAACATTCAGCCAGTTGCAGAATTTAGATTTAAACAAGCTTGGAAAACTCTGTAAAATCTTGACTTTTGAACATCCTTGGCTTCTTCTTCATAACTTACAGCAAAAAAAAAAACATTCAGTATGCCATCTGCGATGTAGTACCTACACTTTGTATATGAAAAACTATTAATAGTGTAATTTTGTATAACAGTAAAGTTCATCCTAATAAGTGTGCACTGTGATGTCATAATATAATAAGCATAGACTGTGATGTCATAATATAAAAAGCACATAATGTGATGTCATAATATAATAAGCACAGACTGTGATGTCATAATATAATTAAGCACAAACTGTGCATTATGTCACTGATTTCTCTACTGTATTTAGAAATACTATATTATATCACTCCTTTTACAATGATTATACAAATAGTGTATTTTGTCACTGATTTTTCAATGATTCTGATGTTGATGATTCAATGCAAAACAAGATTTCTTTTTTTCAAGGACTGGGAATTTTTACTTCATGAAACATTCTTTGTAATAATGAAACAAATCAGTATAAGCTAGAAAAAGTGTGTTCTTCAGAGACATCAATACCATCAGTATAAGCTAGAGTTGTTCTTCAGAGACATCAATACCATCAGTATAAGCTACAGTTGTTCTTCGGAGACATTAATACCATCAGTATAAGCTAGAGTTGTTCTTCAGAGACATCAATACCATCAGTATAAGTTAGAGTGAGTGTGTTCTTCAGAGACATCAATACCATCAGTATAAGCTAGAGTAAGTGTGTTCTTTAGAGACATCAATACCATCAGTATAAGCTAGTGTGTTCTTCAGAGACATCAATACCATCAGTATAAGCTAGAGTAAGTGTGTTCTTCAGAGACATCAATACCATCAGTATAAGCTAGAGTGTGTTCTTCAGAGACATCAATACCATCAGCTTAGCTAGAGTGTGTTTTTCAGAGACAACAATACCATCAGTATAAACTAGAGTAAGTGTGTTCTTCAGAGACAACAATACCACTAGTATAAGCTTGAGTGTGTTCTTCAGAGACAACTATACCACTAGTATAAGCTAGAGTAAGTGTGTTCTTCAGAGACAACAATACCATCAGTATAAGCTAGAGTGTGTTCTTCAGAGACATCAATACCATCAGTATAAGCTAGAGTAAGTGTGTTCTTCAGAGACATCAATACCATCAGTATAAGCTAGTGTGTTCTTCAGAGACATCAATACCATCAGTATAAGCTAGAGTGTGTTCTTCAGAGACATCAACACCATCAGCAAAAGCTATAGTGTGTTCTTCAGAGACATCAATACCATCAGCTTAGCTAGAGTGTGTTCTTCAGAGACAACAATACCATCAGTATAAACTAGAGTAAGTGTGTTCTTCAGAGACATCAATACCATCAGTATAAGCTAGAGTAAGTGTGTTCTTCAGAGACAACAATACCACTAGTATAAGCTTGAGTGTGTTCTTCAGAGACAACTATACCACTAGTATAAGCTAGAGTAAGTGTATTCTTCAGAGACAAAAATACCATCAGTATAAGATAGAGTAAGTGTGTCATCTAATTTTGAATAATTTACAATAAATCATTTTCAAGAATTAAATTATTCATTTACATGGATAATGAAAAGAGTTGGATGTAGCAAACATCCTAGGTGAATACAAATGGAACACTTAAAGTATTCTTCTAAACCATTTTCACACATGAATAAACTGCATAAATCATAATGTTAAATTTTACCATGAAGTCCATTTTTGTTGCAAAATGTTTTATATAATAAAATTTTTTTGAAAAGTCAAATAATTAAAAACAATCATCCTTTTATTGAAGAATATATCTAAATGCATAGATAAAAATATAAACAATTTTCATCATGCTAATTCTATTGCTGTATCCTTCTTAAAGAAAATTTCCTCATTATCTACCAAGTTATTTTATCATTTATAATCGTTAAGAAAAATTTTCCCAAATATAACAATTGTGCACATCCTTCAGTAATGAAAAAACAATTCTTTGACACCATGACTCTGGAAAATTACCTTCTTGATGAAATTTATCAAGTAGTAATGACATTACATGTATAAGGGCATGATTACAAAATTGGAAAACTTAATTTCAGTATAGTCTGGCCTAAGTGCTACATTTTAATACCATCTTTCCACTATTGATAATTAGTATTGATAACTTTATGATCCGCTTCTATGATGATAAGCTGATCAAGATCTGTGAATTTCTTATAGAGTCATAGGTTGGATCATACATGTATAGTCATCATGTTATCATGGGCTCTATATTATCTCGGCAAATGGAATTTCCTATTAATCTTGGACACGCATCATCTAGCGGTTGTTTACGCATGTTGAGCTGAGACCAGTAAAGATGCAAATATCATATAGTACAATTTCATCTAAAATGTCAACATTTTTATAAAGTTTACAAATGAAAAAGAATGAACATAACTTTTTGTAAAGTACATGCAATTACGTTGATCACTGTAAACACAACTCCAGTCAAACTTGCTATACCTGCATTCAATTTGATTACAAAATATATTCAGTGTATTGTCTGATGTTTGATGATTATAGGTTATATCCTGATGGTGAGTACAGGTCATAACAAGGTCATGGTTGCAATTTGATTTCATGGTAGCCATTATGGAATCAAATTGACACAATGCTGCTAATAAGCCTATTTATCCAACATAAATAGGAAAGCAATAATAGTTAAACTACTTTTAAAATTAGTAATATTTCAATAATAATATTATTAATGATTGAATTATTCATATAGATATAGATTTCTCTGCCCACATTGCACTTAATTCAGACAAAGTGATAAATATTTTGTTATACTACTGTAGTTATCATGGATTTTAACTTAACTGACATTAGTGTATTCAATTTAGTCATTAAATCCTTTATTTTCATGAAAATCTTCAGCAAGTGCAAGCTTGGACGTTATATCTTATCGCCAAGTTCAAATTTGTGTTTATTATAATATGTGCGTCATACCAAACATAATTTTGGTAAATACCATGATAATATAGAGTTGTTCCCCCATGGTACAGTAATCTGGGTCATCCGGCATATGCGGTTTTATTTACATGAACGCGATTGGATTGACCGATATCTTTTACAGAAAAAGATAGAGGAAAAATCAGAGAAACTTTACAATTTGTAATAATGCAGCAATAGGAGATCAGTTTTATTGTCTACTGATAACAATATTATGTACCGCGATAATACAGCGTCCCAGGCTACTTGCAAGAAATATTATTACATATTTACATGAAACTTACATGACTCATTACATTATTAAAACTTATATATATATATATATATATATATATATATATATATATATATATATATATATATATATATATATATATATATAAAGAATACAAATCATATGGCGAATAACAACCCTCTCAAGCGTACTGGATCCACCAAGGGATCACGTTTGTCAGGGATTAATTAAAATAGATGCAATAAACTGACGACGAACAGTACGAAACTAGTAACTAACTAGCCTAAGCGCTTTCGACTCTTAATGAGTCTTTTTCAAAGGCAAATACAAAACATAGTTACGACAAACAAATAAACACAAAAACGTTGCGTTTGTAAACCTCTACATTTCTATCTTCACATGTGCTAAAACTATAAATACAACCAGCTTGTATAGACTAGTTGCGGAAACTGAAAACGTTGTATAATTCCCTAAAAGTCTACAAGCCAAAGCAACATCTATTTTTACTTTGTGTACATATGTAACGCAGATTATATCCCGGATATTTGGTTCTATACCGGTTATTCTTATAGTAAAAATTGAAGGATAAGAAGATTTAGAAAATGTTAAATTCTACTAGTGCATAGTTTTCATTTTCTAGTCTTCTTGGTTTAGACCGCTTGGTTTCAATGTTCTAAGGCGGCGTATCCAGTATGATTCCTTTTCCTTCCTGGTTTCGGAACTCCAGCTGTGGTTGTTGGCAATAGCGATAAGTATTATATCACTGAAAGTGTGGCCAGGGGAGGAGAAGTGTTCTGCGACCGACCGGGCTTCTGTACAGCTTTTTTGTCATCCAATCAGATCTATGAAGGTTTATCCTTATGTGTAGCTTTTCAGTTTCTCCCACGTACTGAAGGCCACAGATCTTACATGTGATGAGATAAATCACATTCTCTGTTTTGCACGTTTTGTTTGGACCATGTATGTTTAGTTTTTCTTTAGTCACTGTGCTAGTGAATGTCTTGGTCTCTATCATATGTTGACAGGTTTTGCATCTTTTATCGCCACAGGGTCCAGATTGACTAGGTTGGTTTTGACTAGCGATTGTTGTTAGCTTGGCCCTGACTAGGATGTCCTTTAGGTTTTTTGGTCTCCGGTAAGCGACTACAGGTTTGTTCGGAAGTATTAGGTTTAGTATGTCTGACGATTGCACGGTTGGCCAGTGGTTTGCGATGATTTTACCTACTTTGGGATTGTCTGGGTGATAGGTCAGAATAAATGGTATCCTATCAACCTTTTCTTTCTGTCCATATCTGAGTAGGTCATCACGGTTTGTTTGTTTGGCCCTTTGGATTGCCTCCACAATCAGGTCTTTGTCGTAGCCTCGGTAAATTAAATGTTTAGCCAGCTCTTCAGACCTTTCTAAGAATCTTTCATCGTCGGAGCAAATTCTGCATATCCTCAGTGCCTGGCTATATGGAATGTTCTTAATGCAGTGTTTTGGATGACAGCTGGTTGGGAGAAGATACTGGTGTTTGTCGGTTGGTTTCGAGTAGATGTCTGTGTGTAATTTGTTTTCCACCAGTCTGGTTGTTGTGTCCAGGAAAACATGGTTTGAGTTGGAAATTTCTGCCGTGAATTTTATTGAAGGATGGAAGTTGTTTGCCTTTGAAATGAAGTCATCCAGACTTTCTCTTCCATACTGCCACTTCATTTCTATATCATCGATAAAGCGTACCCACTGGTATGGTGTACGCTCAACTGATGCTTAGAGCTTTCCCTCAAGTTTTCCCATGAAAATGTTAGCATACGAAGGAGCCATTTTAGTACCCATTGCAGTTCCATTGATTTGTAGGTAGTTTTCTTCATTAAATTCAAAGTTGTTGAGTTTTAGGACAAGCTCCAGGAGTTGGATTAAGAAGTGTGTGGGTGGATTGTTTACAGTTCTTGTTTCCCATGCTTCGCTACATGCCTGTAACCCTTTGTTGTGCGGTATGTTGGTGTACAAAGATGTGACGTCTAAGGAAGCAAGTAATGTATCTGGCAGTAATGGTTCACTAGCTTTGCTTTTTATGAGATAATCTGTCGTGTCTTGAAGATATGATGGTAATTTGTGGACATGTGGTCTCATAAAATGATCTAAATATTCTGATATCCTTTCTGTGGGGTGCCCGTTACCTGAGATTATAGGTCTGCCAGGGTTTCCTTGTTTGTGGATTTTGGGTAGAAGATAAAATCTACCTGCTCTTGGGTTTTCTGGGCTTAAGTAGTTTTTGGTTTGCTGGTCTATGTGTCCGCTTTGGTACGCCTCGTCAATAACATTAGTAATGATTTTTGCATATTCCAGCGTTGGATCATGGTCCAGTTTTTGGTAGAACCTAGCGTCACTTAGTTGTCTACTTGCTTCACTAATGTAGTCTTCCCTATTCATAACGACAACAGCGGAACCCTTATCTGCAGGTTTAATTATTATGTCTGTTCTGCTTTTCAGTGAGTGCAGGGCATCTGTTTCTTCTTTTGTCAAATTAGAATATTTGTTAGTATGGTTGATATGTCTGGAAGTATCGTTTTCAACCGAGTTGATAAAGGCTTCCAGATTCGGAATTGAACTTTTTGGTGGGGTCCAGTTACTTTTCTTTCTAAATGTGGGTTGGTCGCAGCTTATATTTTCCTTTGATTTGTTTGGTGGTTGCAAGGCAAAATGGGCTTTGAGTCTTAGTCGGCGGATGAATTCTTCGGTGTCATTCTTAAGCTTCCCTCTGTCGTATGTTTTAGGACGGGGACAGAAACTCAAACCTTTCGATAAAAGTTTTATTTCTGCATCAGTAAGACCTATAATCTCAGGTAACGGGCACCCCACAGAAAGGATATCAGAATAGTTAGATCATTTTATGAGACCACATGTCCACAAATTACCATCATATCTTCAAGACACGACAGATTATCTCATAAAAAGCAAAGCTAGTGAACCATTACTGCCAGATACATTACTTGCTTCCTTAGACATCACATCTTTGTACACCAACATACCGCACAACGAAGGGTTACAGGCATGTAGCGAAGCATGGGAAACAAGAACTGTAAACAATCCACCCACACACTTCTTAACCCAACTCCTGGAGCTTGTCCTAAAACTCAACAACTTTGAATTTAATGAAGAAAACTACCTACAAATCAATGGAACTGCAATGGGTACTAAAATGGCTCCTTCGTATGCTAACATTTTCATGGGAAAACTTGAGGGAAAGCTCTTAGCATCGGTTGAGCGTACACCATACCAGTGGGTACGCTTTATCGATGATATAGAAATGAAGTGGCAGTATGGAAGAGAAAGTCTGGATGACTTCATTTCAAAGGCAAACAACTTCCATCCTTCAATAAAATTCACGGCAGAAATTTCCAACTCAAACCATGTTTTCCTGGACACAACAACCAGACTGGTGGAAAACAAATTACACACAGACATCTACTCGAAACCAACCGACAAACACCAGTATCTTCTCCCAACCAGCTGTCATCCAAAACACTGCATTAAGAACATTCCATATAGCCAGGCACTGAGGATACGCAGAATTTGCTCCGACGATGAAAGATTCCTAGAAAGGTCTGAAGAGCTGGCTAAACATTTAATTTACCGAGGCTACGACAAAGACCTGATTGCGGAGGCAATCCAAAGGGCCAAACAAACAAACCGTGAAGACCTACTCAGATATGGACAGAAAGAAAAGGTTGATAGGATACCATTTATTCTGACCTATCACCCAGACAATCCCAAAGTAGGTAAAATCATCGCAAACCACTGGCCAACCGTGCAATCATCAGACATACTAAACCTAATACTTCCGAACAAACCTGTAGTAGCTTACCGGAGACCAAAAAACCTAAAGGACATCCTAGTCAGGGCCAAGCTAACAACAATCGCTAGTCAAAACCAACCTAGTCAATCTGGACCCTGTGGCGATAAAAGATGCAAAACCTGTCAACATATGATAGAGACCAAGACATTCACTAGCACAGTGACTAAAGAAAAACTAAACATACATGGTCCAAACAAAACGTGCAAAACAGAGAATGTGATTTATCTCATCACATGTAAGATCTGTGGCCTTCAGTACGTGGGAGAAACTGAAAAGCTACACATAAGGATAAACCTTCATAGATCTGATTGGATGACAAAAAAGCTGTACAGAAGCCCGGTCGGTCGCAGAACACTTCTCCTCCCCTGGCCACACTTTCAGTGATATAATACTTATCGCTATTGCCAACAACCACAGCTGGAGTTCCGAAACCAGGAAGGAAAAGGAATCATACTGGATACGCCGCCTTAGAACATTGAAACCAAGCGGTCTAAACCAAGAAGACTAGAAAATGAAAACTATGCACTAGTAGAATATAACATTTTCTAAATCTTCTTATCCTTCAATTTTTACTATAAGAATAACCGGTATAGAACCAAATATCTGGGATATAATCTGCGTTACATATGTACACAAAGTAAAAATAGATGTTGCTTTGGCTTGTAGACTTTTAGGGAATTATACAACGTTTTCAGTTTCCGCAACTAGTCTATACAAGCTGGTTGTATTTATAGTTTTAGCACATGTGAAGATAGAAATGTAGAGGTTTACAAACGCAACATTTTTGTGTTTATTTGTTTGTCGTAACTATGTTTTGTATTTGCCTTTGAAAAAGACTCATTAAGAGTCGAAAGCGCTTAGGCTAGTTAGTTACTAGTTTCGTACTGTTCGTCGTCAGTTTATTGCATCTATATATATATATATATATATATATATATATATATATATATATATATATATATATATATATATATATATATTTACTGTTTATAGGTTACTGATTTTGAAACTGATAAAAAAATCAGTATAAAGAGTAACTGAGAAATAAATGCATTGACATTTAAAAAAGAACTGATCATTAAATTCAATCACCTAGACAAAATAACTGATCAATTAATTTAACCTAACAAAAATAACCAAAAAAATCTGGTCAATAAATTCAATAGCTAATAAAAAAGTAACTGATCAATAAATTAATTAACCAGTAAAAATAAATATCAATAAATTGTTTAACCAGTAAATACATGTATTTTTATTGAATCATTCTGCATCTAGTGTTATCCATTTTCATTAAGGTTATTTGTCTTTTGTGGTCTAGGGGAGGAAACTCAAAAAACACCAACTTTTCTAATGGTAGATTCATCTTTATCTAAACTTTTTGTAAAATCCAGAATATTCTCTAATAAATGTGACAATGCAACCATGAAATCCTTAACGCTTATCATCATTAATGTCAAGTCTGTGTATTCCATATTTCTTCATTACTGTCAAGTCTGTGTATTTCATATTTCATCATTACTGTAAAGTCTGTGTTTCCATATTTCATCATTACTGTCAAGTCTGTGTATTCCATATTTCATCATTACTGTCAAGTCTGTGTTTCCATATTTCATCATTACTGTCAAGTCTGTGTTTCCATATTTCATCATTACTGTCAAGTCTGTGTATTCCATATTTCATCATTACTGTCAAGTCTGTGTTTCCATATTTCACCATTACTGGCAAGTCTGTGTATTCCATATTTCATCATTACTGTCAAGTCTGTGTATTTCATATTTCATCATTACTGTCAAGTCTGTGTATTCCATATTTCATCATTACTGTCAAGTCTGTGTTTCCATATTTCACCATTACTGGCAAGTCTGTGTATTCCATATTTCGTCATTACTGTGAAGTCTGTGTATTCTATATTTCATCCCTCTAATAATGCTGACATGAAATCTACAACACTTTTATCATCTTTACTGTCAACTCCGTGTATATTCCATATTTCATCCCTCTAAATCCTCCATTCAAAATATGAAGGAGTTTCCAAAAACTATCAACAAGTGTATTAAGATATTTAATTAATACAAAAATATGAGTTGTTTATATTATTGTTCATTGCAAAGATATTTTTTAAAATCAATAGTATTTTTAGTTTCCTTTACAAGATTTCTATCAAGTGACAACTGATGGCATTCACTGTGATTATTAAGATTCACCCTTATGAGACTCAGAATAGATTTCTGTCTAGATTTCCCCTCCAATCACTTATAGTTTATGAAGAATGGATGACATCCTCCCTGTATCAACATTAGAATGTTATAATGACAGAGCACCTATGCTTACCCTCCAAAAAATTGCTACCTTCAATTTTCCTATTGTTGGGAATGTAAGGTAATTATTGTTGAATGTTCTCCAATAATCCTCCAAGTTATGTTCACTCCATGGAGGAAGTTTCTGACTTGGACAAAAGATGTATTTCTGAGTCTCATCCTCAAAGACTTCTTTTTCTTCATCACTCAGATCCAAATATCTGTTGGCAGATTAAATTAATTAAAAACACAAAAAACTGATTTAGACTCTAAATATACAATAAAGATCATGTGATGTATTTATGCTTTTATGAGTAATTTTATCCTGACTTTAAAATTATCTTGTAATATAGTTAAATGATATTTGTATCTACAGATTGAACTTGATTTAAGTGCATGAAATACAACAGATGCATACCTTTAAAACACACAATGCAAACACAGGACATTTGGTACTCACCTGCAAATGCTAAAAACTCGGATATATCTGCACTGTTGAACTTAGAACATTTCTTAGTCAGTGGTTTCTTAGAATTAGGAGAAAGCACACATTTTAGCATTTTGCCATAAATTTTATAAAAAAAAACAAAACAAGAGCTGCCATTAAATATTCCTCTTAAAACATTGTAAACAATGTAATAACAATTGAAAAAAATAGTTATTCTAATGTGTCTGCTAAATTAATTTATTATGGTAGCTCACTTCATCTAACCTTCCTACTGTAATTGGTTTACTGATTTTCATCAAAGAATTATATTGTATGTTTATTTAAATTACAGATAGGATAAGCTCTCAAATATTTTTACTAAAAATTATACTTTTCATTTTTAACCAATTATGGACCACCAAATCCATATATATACTCTAAATGTTTTGTTCACCCCTTTCTAGACCTGTTCACAGTTCCTCCATATAATTATTACCATGTGTCCTATAGAACTTTTCCTGGCAACAGAAGTCTGACTAATGGAAAGGCCAACACAGTCTATGGGAGATCACTCCTATGCAATGGTTTTGCAAGAGCATAGAACACTGCAAATAGAAAAAAAAAACCGATTTTATTCCATGTACAAAACAACAGAAAAAATGTCCAAGACACCATAAAAAATAAAAATATGGGAACTTACCTTGAAAACCATTAGTGCCTGATGCAGTGTTGCATCTAAGATCAGAAGAGTAAGGGACACTATGTCAGCCAGCCTACAAATGTCTGAACACAAATTTCAATGGGACAAGGAAAACTATGGTACATAATGCACTAATAATGCTAAAAACAAGTAATACTCTAATAATTCTGAAAACATTCTTATTTTAGCTGACAGTTATGAAAACCGAACTTTGTTGTCCATACTGTTCAAAGTCGCGGGTGGCCATGTGGTCTCAGTGACATCTCACCTCTATGCATGTGGGTTGGAGTCTCATGCTTGGCCAACATGGCTAGGTGAAAGAGCTTGCCGGTAGCTTCCCATGGGTCAGTGGTTCTTCCAGGGTTCTTCTTCAACCAAATATACTGGCTGCCTGCACCATGTATAACTCATTATGAGCTGAAAAATAGCAGTAAACCCATAACAACCAATCATCTGTGCTATTCTATCATATAAGACACTTAGATTATTGCAATAAATCATTTGCTCAAGTAAATAATAAAAACATTAACATGTTTGAATAACAGGATGACCTAGAATTAACTGTATCATGGAATTTTCCATTCCATGACTTGCTCTAATTGGACTACAGTGTTTGCTCATATTATTAGCGTTTTTTATCATAATAATACTAACATTTTCCTTAATACTTTTATTTTCAAATAATTAATTATTAGTTAAATATAAATAAGGTACTTGCATAAATTAGTCCCTTATGTGAATAATTCAGCATCAAAATAAATTAAATCATCCACTGACATCGGTCTGACATTTAACCTAAATAATATGTGTTGTACAAGCAGTCATCCAAGACATTATATTAGAACTATCATTCATAAGCAATGTTTCCATTGCAATATTTTTGTTATATTCACTTCCATCTAACAGTTTTTATCATCTTTATTTTCTTTGGACATGCTAGCACCAACATAAACTTAGAACGACATCCCATAAAAAAACTGTCAAACTAGCATAATCAAATAAAATAAAGGATCTTTTCCATTCTTTCCTCCTTACAAACAATTAACCACCAATGCATTCACTCATTTCATAATGAACACCCCTCTATACTTATGGGTGTAGGTGTGTACGTGGGTGGAGGTCATATAATCATATCTATAATGATTCCACATCACAACTTTAAAAAGTACAAGCAGTTTGGAATACTTATAATAAACAAGGCATTCAAATTTAAAGTTTTAGGGTTAACACACTGGCAAGGTGAAAATTTTCATCAAAACAAAAAAGATGTGGTTAACTAACTGCCTCAGACACTAATGCAAAGATTCAGTGAATTTAGTTCAGTAATATATGATAGTCAAAAGCCTTTTCTGACACCACTGTATTAGAAAAACTAAATCAAAATGGCCTGCTGACAAAACTTCACAAAACTAAAAACTTTATTGCGAATTTATTAGTTGAAATAGCAGTTCAAAAAGATGTTAATTAGTTTTACTAGCAGTAAAAGTATGGACTGCTATATATCAAGCATGCCTATAAAACTTTTGTCAATTTTAAAACTTGATACATATTTTTATTTATGAAGGTGA
This sequence comes from Potamilus streckersoni, assembly GCA_016746295.1. Lineage (NCBI taxonomy): Eukaryota > Metazoa > Mollusca > Bivalvia > Unionida > Unionidae > Potamilus > Potamilus streckersoni. Next base: position 930,620 of record JAEAOA010001569.1, on the reverse strand, counting down.
TTTTAAATTGTCATTAAAATTAAAAACTTTTAAGTTGATAAATTTTGTTCTTCTGCAAAGTGTCTCTATTCCTCTGTTATAAGCAAGAATGTTTTCTGTGTCATGTGTGAAGTAATTAAAAAAGCCAGGTGAAATAATAAGCAGCACCTGACATCTGGTAGCATTCCCATACAGGTAGCATTCCCATACTGGTATTCCCATACTGGTAGCATTCCCATACAAGTAGTATTCCTATACAGGTAGCATTCCATACAGGTAGCATTCCCATACTGGTATTCCCATACTGGTAGCATTCCCATACAAGTAGTATTCCTATACAGGTAGCATTCCATACAGGTAGCATTCCCATACTGGTATTCCCATACTGGTAGCATTCCCATACAAGTAGTATTCCTATACAGGTAGCATTCCATACAGGTAGCATTCCCATACTGGTATTCCCATACTGGTAGCATTCCCATACAAGTAGTATTCCTATACAGGTAGCATTCCATACAGGTAGCATTCCCATACTGGTATTCCCATACTGGTAGCATTCCCATACAAGTAGTATTCCTATACAGGTAGCATTCCTATACAGGTAGCATTCCATACAGGTAGCATTCCCATACTGGTATTCCCATACTGGTAGCATTCCCATACAAGTAGTATTCCTATACAGGTAGCATTCCATACAGGTAGCATTCCTATACAGGTAGCATTCCATACAGGTAGCATTCCTATACAGGTAGAATTCCATACAGGTAGCATTCCTATACTGGTATTCCCATACTGGTAACATTCCTATACAGGTAGCATTCCATACAGGTAGCATTCCCATACTGGTATTCCCATACCGGTAGCATTCCCATACTGGTAGCATTCCCATTTAGGTAGAATTCCTATACAGGTAGCATTCCATACAGGTAGCATTCCCATACTGGTATTCCCATACAGGTAGCATTCCATACAGGTAGCATTCCCATACAGATAGCATTCCCATACAGGTAGCATTCCATACAGGTAGCATTCCTATACAGGTGGCATTCCATACAGGTAGCATTCCCATACAGGTAGCATTCCATACAGGTAGCATTCCTATACAGGTAGCATTCCATACAGGTAGCATTCACATACTGGTATTCCCATACAGGTAGCATTCCCATACAGGTAGCATTCCTATACAGGTAGCATTCCATACAGGTAGCATTCCCATACAGGTAGCATTCCATACAGGTAGCATTCCCATACTGGTATTCCCATACTGGTATTCCCATACAGGTAGCATTCCCATACAGGTAGCATTCCTATACAGGTAGCATTCCATACAGGTAGCATTCCCATACAGGTAGCATTCCCATACACTAGTCATGAGTAGTAACAAAGGTAGAGATGTTATTTCCAGACACGACATAGTCCACAAGCAGTTCAAAAAGGTTAGACTTCTAGCAGTACTTATAATTTTTTGGATGCTAGAATATCAATTCTTTGTCATTTATACAAGTAGAGATTCTTCTGAGTATTTTAACTTTTCATATAAAGAATCAACATTCAACAACAAAGTCGTCAGATTTCTGACTGAACATACTCTACCTAGTTCCTGTGCTGCATCTACTCAAGTGAGTAGAAGAATGGATGTAGAGAAGTCCTTCTTCATGGCAGTCAATTGCATGCCGAAAGGTGGGGACCTCCAGTCAATTGCATGCCGACAGGTGGGGACATCCAGTCAATTGGAACCAAAATTTAAGGCCCCTGTAAATATCACTGATGTCAGGAAAAGAGCGGAGATCAGTGTGTGTGTGTGTGTGTGTGTGTGTGTGTGTGTGTGTGTGTGTGTGTGTGTGTGTGTGTGTGTGTGTGTGTGTGTGTGTGTTCCGCTATCATCAGTATTCGATCAGCTGACTTCCGTACTATATTTGTTTTGAGATGACCTCTGTTATTTAAATCAAAATGCACGACACCACACCCTTAGCGTTATTTGTACAAGAATGAATGACTGTCAAATAAAATTACCTGCAAAAACAATCAAAGACTCCAGACCTTTATTATAGTACACTTGGCAATAGAAACAATACCTTCTATTACCGTACGTATTCGGGTGATTTGTACTACGGTCCATTTCTGAGGTCATGACCTTGCTGCCAGCTCATTTCTGATTGACTGTGCTTTGTTAACCTCCAAAAAACAGAGTTTAAGTTTAAAACTCATAAAAATTGAAGGCTATATAGCAAGATTCAAACAATTTGAAAACTGAAAGAGGAATTCGATGTAAATATTTGAATATGAAATTTCATATACTAAAATTTGATGAAGAAAATCGAAAACCAATAATTTTAAGAGTTCGTATTATAATAAAATAGCTCCAATAAGTTAATGCATCTTACTACGTTACGCGACTCCAAAAAGAAATACCAATTTTGTACAGTGACCGCTTAGACGCTCAGGGGCTCGTATCGTTGATCACAATTTACCAGTCATACATGTACAATATACAATTATATTATAGTATTTTATGACCGGTAAATTGTCGGCAACGAAACGAGCCCCTGTGCTTAGACCACACGAGTCTACATACAGTCTTATCAATAAAGCACGACGAAATTTCTGACCACATGAAATCACTTTAACGGTATTATAAATTAACACTACCGTTAAGGTGATTTCATGTTGTCAGAAATTTCCTCGTGCTTTATTGATAAAACTGCAGATTCCTGTGCTTAGACATTTGAAATCACGTTCCTAGAAGCCACATTAGATCACCAGACTTTATACCGATACTGCTATAGTGGGAAATCTGCAAGGGCGGTTATCTCCGAGACTGATTATCAGTCTGCAAGAAAATGCTAGAGATGCAGTTAAACTGAATTCATTGTTAAGTGAACCCATCCATATTGAAAATTGAAATATGTCAATTATGGCTGACAAGTATATGTTTAGTATATATTTATGTGATGTCATGGACTTCAATTCCAGCAGCAGGGAGGGTGAATCTCACAAAGTAGGTTTTCGAGCAAATTCTGTATATATAATAAAGATAAAAAATTCTTACAATGCCCGTTTTGTAAGCTATTTTGGCTTACAAAAATATTACACAAACACACATAAAACACAATGGTAAGCACCCTCCCTGCTGCTCCTTTTGTCTTTGTTAATATGGTTTACATAATAAATTAAATAGAAAGGTCATTTTGTTAATCTGATGTCTCGTTATCAAAAAACAAAAAAAAATAATGTTTATTTTTGTTAATCTGATAACTGTGTGATTTGTGATTTTAGCAGTTACACAACTTCAGTGAAATCCTCACTTGTTGGTGGGTTTTTTTTGTTTTGTTTTTTTTTTTTTTGTTTGTTTTTTTTTTGTTTGTTTGTTTGTTTTTTTTTTTCTTTTTTTTTTCTTATTTTACTTTCTGGTGATCTTGTTTTATAATAATAAACCACCGAAAGATAATTATCACCACCTCAACGATAACATAAATCAAGATTACCTCGCATTCCAATTCCACGGCTTAAACAGGGATTAGGTCCTTTATAAGCATTCTTTAATCTAGCAGTAGGGCACGCGCAGTATTCTCCTCGACAGGTTTTGTTGCAAAATTCCGTTGATCCCTGAGGTAAATATTTACATATATTTTCTCCTTTTTTGAAAGGCATTTATACTTATACTATATAACTTTTTATTTAAAATATAAAACAATGATCTAGGCAAAATATATTAATTAAACATAAAGTTTATGTAAAATGTATACTATTTAGTATGACAGAAAAAAAAGACCATAACGGAAAAAATATGACATAAATCAGTGATAACGTGACACAGACTCCCCAATCTGTATACAATAATAATATAATTTTAAAACAAAATAATTATTTAGGTGATTTTGGTTTTGGTCTTGAATATCATGAAAAAAATCAGAGATACGTTATTAACGGCTACACGGGACGAATTATACGATACTGCAAAAATTGATTACTGGTATTTGCAGGAGTATAATTCTCTACTTCATAAATTATTCAATGATGTTGTTTGGTACCCATACAAAGATGACGCTATTGAGAGTTTACTTGTTGGTACTCGTTATAAAACAGATATACACGCAAAGGAAAATATTATTCAACATTTCAATAAATTTTATATATTTTTATCTGATTCTGATTTTGATAGATTCGCTGAATATTTCATAAATAAATCCTCGGTAACTGAGATAATTCCAAATTCCGGCTCAGATATCCAGTATTTGATCTTGATAAAAAAAAAAATTCATTCTCGAGGAAATAAAGAATTATAATGGTGATTTTGTTGGTATTCAGCCATTAAATCAGCCGATCAACATTAATGAGGTTATCGATTATCTAGCAGGATTATGCAAGTGTGACCGTGAAGAAGTATTTGTGTTCGAAACAAATGGTGGTTATCATGTACTTTGCAAATCCGAGCCGGTAACTTTAGATCAGTATCGTGATTTAATCGATACAGCTGCTGGTTGGAATCCAAAATGGAAAATAAATCGTCGAGCTGGTTTATACAGTATCAAATTAAATAATACTCCTACTCGCTCGTACAAATCAGGTTAGCAGACATTATGCAAACGTTTGATATCGAACTATGAAAATTACAGACCATCTGAATTATTGGCCTGCCCAACTTCAATACAACCCCTGTACGTAGAAGTTTACCTGACTCTGTCAGGAGTTGAACATGAATCAATAATCAACTACAATGAGATTTCTGCTGAGAATTTTGAGTGGATTTCTGTTGCATTGACTGGAGAACCTGATCAGTTGATCGATATAATTAAATGTGTCGCAGAACAGATTTATTATATCCAGGAAACCCGGTCATTATTGTAATATCTGTGAATGCCGTCATGGATATAATGAACTACACGACTACATCGAGGATAAATGTGATAACTGTCTTGATTACATCAACCACGATGAACTTCACGGTGATTATTATTCTGTTTGCTGCCCAAGAACAACAGGAAAGCAGATACAATTACTAGTAAATACAACCACTATCGATGATGAGATCGAAAAAAAAAATTATTACTGGAGCATCAAACAACACTGGGTTGACGCAAATAGTTAATCAACTTCCCGTTAAAAACAAAAAATACCTTAAATATCTGATTAATGCAAAACGTAAATATAATTATCCCGATTATATCGGGGAGAGAGATGTTAATCTTCTATATACTGAATTACCTGACTATGAAGCAGGTCAGGGTTGTAAAATTATTAACGATATCGATTATATCGATGGGTCAGCATGTGGAATGGGTGAATCAGAATCGGCATGGAAATCATTAAAAGATGATCAATCTGTTTTGATTGTGTTATATAGAAAAACATTTACTGAAAAAAATCAAAGCGGATTATCAAATTGAGTCATAAACATACATCGATGGCATTATTGTATTTAACGAGGGTGATAAAAGACGTGTTGTGGTACAATGGGAATCGTTAAACAGAATTCTTGGAGTTCCAGACGTAATTATTGTTCATGAGTGGCATGGAACTCTACGGCATCAATTTGCATCAGTCAAGCATAGTAACGAACGATGGCATAAATTCGCAGGCTTAATAACAGCATGTAAAAGATTAATCGTCCTCGATGCAGATGCTAATAATGACGATTTAATTCTGTTTCGTGATAAATTAGGCCGGTCATCGATGAAATTCATGATTAACGATTACAAACCCGACCATGATAAACAATTTATCATCGAACACTCACATAAGAGTAATCTGCACAATTTACTTGAGAGATTGAAATCCAAGAACGTCGATGACAAAATCGCAATATTCACGCATAATAAACAACGGACCAACTATTCCGTGTAAAGCTTAGCTAAGCATTTACATCTTGGATATCGGGTCAGATATTATGATGCAGAGATACGGATCCTGCGCAGAAAAAAATCAGACTTTAGTGATATTAATAGTGCATTCGATGATATTGATGTCGTTATTAGTAACCATACTCTCGAAGCAGGAGTTAGTATAACCGATGATCGATTCAGAGTTATGTATTTATTTTCTGAGGAATTGGGTTCTGTTGAAGCAACAAAACAGGCATTACATAGATTTCGTTGTGTCGATGAAATTCATTATTCTGCAACAAGAAAACAACGCGAATATAAATTACCTCTATATCGTGAATCCACCGAAAAGGTTATTATTGACCGTGAAAGATTAATCGATGTCGACACAAAACTGTACAGGATTCCCAGCGCTGGCGAATTACAAACTGCATTTAGATTTCCTTATATAAGTGATATTATCGACGAGAATAACTCAAAGATGTATTTTATATCGCGACTGATACACATGATGAGGAATACCTGATATCAGATAATAGAACCGCCTATACATGATTACGATAAATGGGCACAAAAAAATAATATTGAAAAACCATCCACGGAAATTATCAAAAATAACACTATTGTTGATGAATTCCTGAAAACCTCTATTGGTTAGCGAATAAAACAATCTCATACAGAGGAAACTGCTCAAAACGAAGAATATCCTCAATACTACAAATATGATACCCGTGATACGAGGCAAAGAAATTGTATCTCAATAACATATTTCAGTGTGATGTTGGTAATTTACCAGCTGAGCAAGTAGAACATTTATACAAAAATTCAACGCAGATGAGACGAGCTCAACGAGTAATTGTTGATAAATTACATAAAGGCCGTGCTATAGAAACTGAAGTATTTCGATCAGATAAAATCAGTCCTAAAGAGAAGTTAGTGAAAAAAAGAAAACTTCTAACATTACTGGATTTACCTGATATTGTGCCTGACGATTTGTTGGTGACAACAAGACCGATATCAGGATCAGACTTACGTATGTACATAGAGGACATGATCAACGATCTTGACCTGCTGCAACATTACAATGATCTTCTTAGTAACTGGTCCTCAATATTTCCTGAATCACGATTTTGGTCGAAAAAGTTAACTGTATCAAATATAATTGCGAAGATCAAAATGATCTATAAGAGTTTTGGAGAATCATTAACAGCGAATCATGAAAAAAAAAATCCATCAAGATCAGACTACACGCTCAGCTCTCCGGTTTGGCCTAAATCAGATATTATGAATGATCCGCGTTGGATAAATTGCCTCAATACAAATAAAGGATTCTATGGCGGTGATGATATCTCAGTTATAAACAAACATTCATTACTGTTGAAATTTCATATATGGTCCGTTAACGGATGGTTCAATAATTAATTTTTGACAAAGCTACAGATTTTAACCTGACCAATATTAATTTAACCAGAATAACCACTTTTTATAGTTTTGGGGAATTACCACATTCATTATATATTATCTGAAAATGTGGCATTTCCCCAACATTAAATTTTATCTTTACTTGATCTATAAAATTAATCAATATCTGATTTTTACCAAAGATCTACAGCTTCTTTAAAATCAACAAAATCCTGAGTTGTCCTTCTTTTAATCTTCGTTTGATCATTTCATCTACAAACAGCTTACCCTCAAGTTCACATAACCTGATAGGTCGTTTAAGAATCGATTATATTTCTAAACATGTTTTCTAAGCAGATTGAATCTGAACAAGAATACTTTAGAGAATTTATTAATGATCCTCACCAATGAGAATAAAGTTAGGTTTGTTTCTTTACCAATAACCGGAATAATTGTACCATCAACGAGTTTGAACGTAAGCTCAGTGTCTGGTGGTTGCATGATGTAATGCTTTCCATCTGGTCCGTGGAATAATGCATCGTTAAAATAATTATACTCTTTAGGGTGTTTATCAAAAATATTATGCGCAATTAAATCCTCCACTGTTGCCATATATATTTAATATTATTTTTAAATATTTAATCAATGTGATATATTATAACTGTTCTATTTTTGTGAAATTTAAATTAAATTAATTTTATATATTATCATCAAAAATATTGCAGACATATTTCGTGAGTTGAAGATAAATGCAAAAAAATCTCATTTATTTACAAGTTTGGATGAGCTTAAATAGTGATTAAAACGATTTGTATTGCAAATTAACATTAAAAACATAAAAATGCGTGTATTCAATGAAGATAACATCGACATATAAGATACCAAGAAATGATTCAAGAGAAAGATTTACAGACTGTATTCAATGTATTCGATATAAAATATATTACGAAATGTCTCAAAAGAGATGAATATTTACAGACTGCTTTCAACGATCACGACCTTAAGATAAGCATAGTCATCGTGATACCAAGATGACCAAATGGTGCAATAGAAAGGATGAGCAAATTACATACTTGACGAGGATCAAGTACACTTTAAATGTCTATTAGGTAATACATGACACCACAGAAGAAACAAAATGTGATAACAATGGAATGTATGAAGCTGATTTGTATGATATTTCAACATAGCTTAAAACAAAAAAAAACAATTTTAAAGACGACAATGTGGAATACAAGATGAATGCTATTGAGGGTAATATTAAATCTCATTGATTTGTATTTAAATAATGTATTTTATGAGTTCGTATAACTAGTTAATCAGTTATACACTTTTTCCTTGACAAACTATTTTACCATGACCGATTTCAAGACATCCATAAAAGTTGTAATTACAAAGAATCACCGTAAAATTAACCAAAACAGTTGAATTTGGAATAATTCTTACACAATATGGATGAAGTTAAAGCCATTGATCTTTCACAGTATGTGTATGTACAGTTTTCCATGATAGTTTTCACACCCTTCTAATAATAACTGATATCCGTTTATGTCTAAATGTGATAGTTTTCACACACTTCTAATAATAACTGATATCCGTTTATGTCTAAATGGTACAATCATACTTAAAGATGAAAAGTTTTTTCAGCTCACATTTTTGCTCTATCTGACCTTTTATCTAGACACTGAACTGCTAACGATAGTGATAAAATATTACAGTAGAGAAAGCCTGAATGAATGTATGGATAAACGAAATAGAAACTACCAGAGATACAAAGCTTCCAAAAAAGAAATAAAAAAAGCATGTTGATATTATCATTAAAAAAATAAACAAGTAAGAGAGATAAATGAACATAGAATTTACGTTTGGAATGTGAATAAAAAACATTTTAAGTAAACAATGTGTTTGTCCCGAAAAGTCAACCGTGTATACGAAGTATAAGTGAATATTGTTCATCGCACTAAATTCTTCACTCTAAATAATAGATTTCGGATTTAAAATATAATTAGTGAAGCACTTTAAAATTAAATTGGGACTCCGTATTATGTATTAAATGTATTAACTCACCTTAGAAAAATTAATATATGAAAATAAATGAACAAAATACTAAATCGTTACTTATCGTTTCTTTAGGTTGGCCATTTTTATTTTATTTTCCAGCCAAAATGTCTCTTAGATTTTTTTTGTGTTCAGTCTGATCCTGTAACTCTGTTACAATAATCGTCCTTCAAAAGTACAACTTATTATCCTCAATTCAAAAAGTATCTATGTTTTTCTTTTAAAGCCATCCATTATAAAACTGATTGTTTAGACCAAAGGTATTTAAATATTCTCGAATATATATATATATATATATATATATATATATATATATATATATATATATATATATATATATATATATATATATATATATATATATATACCCACCTGGAGGAATCACGTGACCCGAGACTAAGACAATACATGGCACTACAAATCCCGCCAAACATTTAAAATCACGAAACGAAAAACTGAAGTCCATGGGGTTTTCTCGTTACAAGCACTATTCAAAAACGTTTCAATGATCACATTACTAATCGTATGTCATTTAACTTTTAACATTATATCGGTTTTTCTGGTAGTCTTGAATCAGGTGTTTGCTTGTTCATCATTAACGTTTTCATTGTTGATCATGGCCATTTGATTTCATTACTTTCTGAATAATGAAATCAACAGAATGATCAAGAAATTGAAACGTGTGTGAATGATGTTTCCACGAAATTATTGAACTGAGTCACAAGATAACAGCTCACGCTAACACGCTCTCAGAGTTGCAGAAAAGATATAATTTAGTAGAGCTAACCAAAAAGATACAATACATCAGAAAAACAAAAATAATGTGAATGCATATATATTTCAATTAGATAATTAAAACAATGAATAAGGTTACGTTCACCAAATTGACAAATTACAAACATGGATAACCAACTTTACACTGACATAATAAATGTATGTTCATTGAGAAAATTGGTTAATATTATCGGTGTCGTACAAAGTAGTATTGACGAAATAAACAAAGGTTAAAAACACGAGAGAAAATTCAACTGAGTTGAAGCAAAATATTAATAGCTAGATATGTATTTAAATTGAAGTAGTCAGACTGTATCATGGATGCAGTTAAAACTAAAAAAAAACAGGAAGCCAAGAGATTCAATATTGAATTGAACACGGAAATGAGACCAATAAAATAAAAAAATGACATCTTTCAAACCTGAAAGTAGTTTTAAATGAAAACACAATGACACCAATATATTTCTTTAGGATTTGCACTTTGTACCATGTCATTAGCTTCCCAATGGAAGTACTTTCAGAGTGACTTTAACAGGTGTATTTCCAGTTGCTGACGAATCAAGCACCCCTCGAGACTAGTATTAAAACATGTCAAGACTGAAATAATACTAAATTTTTAGTTCACACAAACGGGTTAACTCCCCCCAGTCTTCATTTATTATTAGATAAAAAAAAGATTAACACTAATGACTATCGTTCATCTCTGTTTATGACTTCAGTCAATTAGTGTTAATATAGTTTTATCTTATTTTGCAGAGATAGAGTGAAGACTTCCTCCTATCCAATATAAATCAGAGATTTAATGAGATAATAGTGTATTTAAAAAATGTAAAAAGAGATCATTAATTCTAATAGTAATAGACCTCGTACCAATCGCAGTTATACTACTGCCAGTTGTAGGCATACATTTTTGAGTTATTTCCCTTACATTGGTTACTTAAACAGATTTTATTTGTGGTCTTGAACACACGGCATTGAAATAAACGACACAATTTAAATACAAGTGGTTGGATTATTATGAACATGAATATTTTGATACTAGGTCCAGGAAAAACGAAACCATACACTGTCAAATAGCTTAACGGCAGGACATTACTCTAATGCAAGATTATAGAAACCAAAATGAATTTAAACGTTGCTTATAATTTGGGTTTGGTTTGTTTGGGGCGGGCGGCGAGGGAGGATAAAGTCATTTTTCAAAATATGATGGGTTATGCACGGCGGCCAGATAATTTTTATGGATGAAGAGCCCTGGAAAAATTTCCGACCTACAGGAAGCTAATAGCAAGCTTTCTTCCATACACGCGTTCTTCAAGCCTAGACTCGAACTCAAATGGACACAAGTGAGATATGGAATATGTAAAGATGGGCGCTTTAGACGACACGGCCATCCGGAGACTCCAGATAGTTCGGAAATTACTTCCAATTGATCGTCATCGTTACCTTTTCTTCATTTGAGACATCAGCAGAAAGGAAATAAATAAGTAGCAACTGTAACAATTACTGCTACTACTAATAATACTTGTGAACATTATTACGATAATGACGATCGTGTTGATGATTAGTGCTATCTATGATCTTCCACCAATTAAACATGTACTCGATTATAAATTTTAACACGTATACACTTGTAGAAACATACAACACTGGAAGAATACAATATCAACAAAGTTCCGGTCTGAGTCGTGCTCGGCAATTCCTTTTTCTACGTACATAACATTACCTTGAGGACATGGGCAACATAAAGAAACTGTAAACCAATCAACATATACTGAGTTAGGCTGTTTCTAATATGAAAGTAGACGAAAACAGTTCTAAGTTAGGCTAAATTGAAATCGAAAGTAGAATCCAAACAAGAATAAAGATCAACAAATTATGTTACAGCATGGTACAGGTGTTATATTTTTGTATCAATTATTATTTAGCATGGCGATGAGATACTTAGATATCTTTGAAATCTTGAAATACTAGTTTTTCTAAAATCAGGTCATGGGGTAGCAAAGCAGGGATAGTCTCATAAAATATTTTGTTAGTAAAGTGTGCGTATCAAAATAATAAAGAAATATAAACCATCCAACAAAGAAATAAAAAAAAGTGTAAAGGTTTATTTAATGACTTAATTATCGTCCTCGCCCCAAGAAACTTGGTATATTTTACTTTTTGCACGGAACTTGGAATTTGTTGAATTAGACTGAATTCATTTTAAGTACAACGATTGCAAAGAAAATCTGGATAAATTTGATGTGAGGTTGTGCTATTTATTTTATTCCTTTGAAGCGAATGAATGAATGAATGAATGAATGAATGAATGAATGAATGAATGAATGAATGAATGAATGAATGGGCCTTGACCTTGATAAGAATAAGTATATATTGCATGCAAACACTTCTTCGGACCTTTGATATCATGACTCATGTTTATTTTAGCATCCGACAATAGTACTTGATTTCCTGGTGATGATACTTTCCTGGCCATCACAAGGGTTAATTTAGTGTGGCAATTAATCATGACGATGTCCTTGTTCCGAATTTAACCGATCAGTTCATGCTGATTTAAACCTGATAGTGTAAATTTAGAACAAGGACTTGTTGACTTGATATCCTAATTTTGTCAAATCACGGGGTGCTTGTCAAAATCAAAAAGTTGTCATTCTCAAAATTTTATTTCTACCTTTAATTTTATTCTTAAAATACCAAACTATGCAATACTAAAAGAAAAAAAAATGATATATGTGTTTAATTTTAAATTTTACCTCTTCAAATATGATAACATAGAATAATTAAATTTTGAGAAAGACTGAGAATATGGGTATACCACAAATCTTCACTTCAAGTTAGGTCTTTTGACATTCATGTAATTTGACTTCCTTGTTGCAACAAAAGACGTGTATTCAAATGAGTGAGATAATCTTGAATTTACCCTTGGCCTTTACAAGGAAGTTTTTTGACCCAAATATTGAACATTTGTCTGCCCATGATTATAAATAGAAGGCTTTATGATGAAAGTGTAAAACAGAAATTTATTTAACTGCATATTCCGCCATAGTGCAATTTGAGCCTAACATAAAAATACTACAAATGGTGGGAAATAACAAGTATGGTGTAACAAATAGAAAATAACAATGTAACAGATAAATAATTACAATGTAATATATATATATATATATATATATATATATATATATATATATATATATATATATATATATATATATATATATATATATATATATATAATTACAATGTAATAGATAATAACAATGTAACAAACAGATGGTTACAATGTAACAAATAGATGATAACAATGTACCAATCAGATAATAAAAATGTAAAATATAGCTACGATGTAACATCTAGATAATTACAATGTAAAATATAGATAATTGCAATATAACAAAAAGATAATTATGATTGACAAATATATAATTACAATGTAAAAGATAGATCACTATAATGGTTAATCGCATGTTTCACCTTGCATAACCATTTCTATCTCATACCCAGATATCTTCACTCAAACTTCGTACGTTACGGCCTTTACTTGAATGTAAAGATAAACTAAATATATTTTAAATAGCTACAACAACTTTCTACTTTAAATAGTTAAACTAAATATATTTTAAAAAACTACAATAACTTTCTAATTTTAATGTGGCATAAGAAACAATCATTGGAATTTTAATTTCTCTGTGCTGATGTTTAAGTGTCCTTAGAACACATTGTGAAAAGCTACAACGCTTAGTTTGCAAGTGTAATAAATGGATTTTAATATAAATGAATGAATAAATAAACATAAATAGAGAAATCCACCAGAAGTCATGTCACTAATAAATTCATCCGCATTTTTTTTATTTATTTATTTATTTATTTCTAGATTTTTCATTCTCCGTCTCCCTCCCCATTGTTTCTGTCTTTCTAACCTTTCCTTATTTATTCTACAAACCGAAATTCCGGACAAGTTTTATCACGCTTATCTTATTTCCTATTTCAAGTTGCCTTGACCTGATTTTAACAGCGTGGGTAACGAGAACGAGGACGATATCTGCAGCAAAGTGTGTAAAACATGTATCACCATGTAGCTCAATATTTTTTCCCGGGGATTTAGGGGTTTTGTCAATATTAATATATCCTATTCATTACAAACAACACTGTAATACTGTATTTCACATTTTATTTGATTGTATCGTTTAGTAAATATGTTTATAAATTAAATCACATTTCAGAACGAAAAAAAAATACTATAAATACTTATTTTAAAAATGAGCAAATTTTTGTAGTCAACCCCAATCTCACCGATCTCTGTAGATGACTGCCATTGTGACACTTAAGTTCGGTGACTACTATAGCTTCCTCCTTTTATCATTGATTTGTAAATAGAATACTTAGAAAAATTACGCAAGGCTCCAGATAGGGTAGGTCGTCATGGCACACAGCTATGGATACCTGTTTCGGAAGATGAAAGCAGTAGGTAGGAAATACAGATGCAAAAGAAGACCAAATATATCTCCTTCATTCACCTGAATTTATATTTACAAATGTTATGAATTAATACAGATAAAGAAAAGATACCAAAATATATTTAAATTTTTGCATTTCAATTCCACCAGCGCCTTTTATTATTGAAGTACTTTATCTTCCGATGGTAAAGACTGCATAAATTTCAGATAAGAGTATGCATTTCATTCCAAGGTCAGATAAGAGTACGTATTTCATTCCAGTAACGATTGTATAACTGTCTAAACCAAATAGTTATTGCGGGATTGAAATATGAAAGGATAAAATTAGATCAATAAGGACTTGTTGACAGTACAAAAGGAGTTAGGTAGATGGGTTAAGGAGGGACGCTAAATACGAGAAATTGGCATTTCTTCTCTTTATGTTTAACTCTATCCCTCAAATAACCATATTAGCCCTTGTTTATATAAACGGAAAATAATATAATAGTCTAATACAAAACCTTGTCGTTTTATAGATGGTAACACATAATATTTATATTGTTTCAGGATGCATCACAAATGGGTATCTCGGGTTCGGGCTTTTGGCACATAGCCACCAACATATTGTTCTTTTTGTCTTAACAAAAGACAAGTGTTCATATGAGAAGTATAATATTGAATTTTTATTTACCTTTACAAGGAGGTTTTAACCCAAATATCGAACATGTATCCACCCGAAGTGATGACAATAATAATGTACAATGAAACTGGAAAATACGAACCAGCTATTAAAATATTTATCTGAATCTAAATTCCATCATATTATAAAGTGAACCTAACAATTACAAGCATGTTGTGATAGATAGATAGATAGATAGATAGATAGATAGATAGATAGATAGATAGATAGATAGATAGATAGATAGATAGATTCATAAATCATATGTTTGATATTTGTCTTATGAAACAATTTTCGTCCCATTCCCATGGATATTGACTCCAAAGAAGTACTTGATAAACAATATATATTTTTACTAACATCATGTCATTCTATTTTAATGTCGTATATCAAAAATGTCATGGTATTCAGATTTTACTGCCCTCGTGGTTGCTGTCAATGTAACACATTGTGAAGTGTTGCTTGCAAACGTAGTTTTAGAAACAGATTTAAATATGAATGATTTAAGAACAAAAAAACAGTAGATCACAAACATTTTTGTCTAATAAATTCACATCCTATGCCATTTCATTTTTTCCATTTTTATTTTTATGATACTGTTATTGTCCATCCCGCCCACCCCATTTCTACATGTTTAACTGTTCCTTATTTATTATTTCATCTAAATTCCGGACACGTTTTATCACCTCTGTAGTGTGTAAAGGTGCCCTTTCCTGACTTTTACTATCGTGGGTAGCGAGATCGAGGAAGTATTCTTCAGTAAACTGAGTCAGACTTGCACGATCCTGTAGCGCAATATTTACCCATAGATTAAGGGGTGTTGTCAATATTAATATATCGGGGTGTTGTCAATATTAATATATCTTACACATTACTAGACTACACTTTAATTCTGCATTTCAGGTTGTAATTGATTGCATCGCATAATGTAGACTATGCAATTTATACTGCTTTTAAAACTTAAAAATTAATTAGGATCCGTAATTATAGAAAATAACCTTTTATTGGTAGTCAACCCCCATCTCACCTATCTCTGTTAAGCACACGCCAACGTGACACTTAAGTTCGGTCCCTAAATAAAACTTCCTAGTTTTATCATTTATTTGTAACTAGACTACTTAGGAACATGTATACAATGTTGAAAATAAGGCAAGGTCATCATAGCACACACCTGTATGCACACCTTGTACACGACTTGTTCTGAATATAAAAGCCGTTAGTAGGAAATAAGGAAGTAAAGAATAGCAAAGTTTCAGATTCTATCACTTACTTTTCTATATTTTACAAATGTTATCAGCAGGTGAACAAAAGTCGATTCAAATTTAAGGTCAACATATATGTAAAAGATCTATATTCGAATTAATGAATCCTACCAGCATGTTTTTTTAGTTTAAATCATTGAAGTATTTTATCTCCGGGTGTACAACACATTTTTGACAGCAAAATTGCTAGACAAGATGGTGCAATTAATTCTAATGGTGTCTTTGTTTCTATTTAAATCACTAGATATTGTAGGACTGATCCTGATGATGTAAACTTGGAACAGTCAAGACTTGTTGACAATAACGAAAGTCATGTAGATTTGGGAGCAATGGTCTAAGTCTAGAATTTGATATTCTTTGAGTTCTTATTTCTAAGCTTAATGGTATTCTTCTTATAACCAGAATAGACATTGCTTATAAAACCAAAAGTGATATATTGGTCTATTTTTTTAAATGTGGTTTTAAAAATGAAAGCTCAGAATAATTATATTTTCAGATAGAACCTGATTCATGATACATCACAAACTGGTATCTCTGTCTCTGTCTTTCGGCACACAGCCACCATTTATTTTCTCTTCCTTGTCATAGAAAAGAGCGTGTTAGTTGAGTGGAATAATATTGGATTTGCCCTTGCCCTTCACAAGGAAGTTGCAGAAAATAAGGTCACCCGAACTTAAGACAAAAATGTTACGATGAAATTGTAACCGATAAAAACAGCTGTTTAGACAGGTATCATACTTACTCCAAATTCCTCCATGTTGTTATTTGAACCTATCATAACAATAAAACAATGTAGTAAAGAATTAAAAGTGTCCTGTAACAGGTGGTATATTGTTCTAACTTCAAATATACGCACGCTGATTAATCATGTCTGACCATGTAGAACCATTTTGTATCGCATATCCATGTATTTTGATTCCATATTCTAGCACTCGATACGACCTTTACTTTAGCAATGAACAAACTAAATATATTTTTAAAAATTATAAGTACTTTCTAATTATAAGGATATTTATGAAAATCCATTGTATTCAAATTTTCATACAGTGATGTGTGATGTCAATAAAATATATTGTGAAATGTTATAAAACTTAATTAAATAAATATAGTAAAATGGATTTGAAAATAAAAAACGAACGAATGAATAAAAAATAAATGATTGAATTTAATGAAGACCATGAGAATGCATTAATCTGATAAATGCATCTGAGATGCCATTTCATTTTCAGTATTTTTATTTTTTTCTCAAATCGTTTTATACTCCCCCTCCATTATTACTATATTTATAACTGTTTCTTATCTATTTTCAAACGGTAATTCAGGACACATTTTATTATGTCTCTGGTATTTCCAGGTCTTCTGACGCGACCCTTAGATAGCGTGGATAACGAGAACGAGGAAGATCTCTACAGCAAACTGGGTACAACATGCATCACCTTGTATCGTCTCTAGGCAACAAGGGGTATTGTCAATAGTAACATATCCATTACGTGTAGAAATGTCATTTTAATTCTGTATTTCATATTCTAATTGATTGTATAGTTTAATATAGAATATTTGTAACATATTTCCTTTTTCAAAAGTCCAGCGTATATTAGATACCACAATTTTATAGATGCGCTTTAATTAGTAGTCAACCCCCATCTCACCGATCTCTGTAAACCACTGCCATCGTGAAACTTGAGTTCGGTCACTAAATAAAACTTCCTAGTCTTATCATCCATGTATAAATCATTCACATATAAATAGAATACTTAGGAACAGGTGTACAAGGTTCAACATTGATAGGGCAGGTGATCATGCCACCCACCTGTGAAGAATCTTTACTTAAGATGAAAAGCAGTAGGAAATAAAGAAGTAAATAAAGACCAAATATTTACCTTCTTTCACTTGCAGTTCTATATTTTACAAATATTGTAAACTAATAAAGGTGAATAAAGGACAATTTATTATTAATATATATTGTAAATGTATACACCTGAAACAATGAATACCATCAATGTCCACCATAGCCTTTTATGAGCAGGACTCGTTGAAGTACTCAATCTCTGGGTGTGCAATGTTTTTTGACTGCACAATGGTTAACTAAGAGGATACAATTTATTCCAAAGGTGTATGTGTTTCTATTTAAACAATCCAGGTATAGCAGGTTTGATCCTGAAGATGTAAACTTAGAACAATTAAGACTTTTTAGTTAATAAACTAAAACAAGAGAGGCCGATAAAACACACTGATCTAATTAATTCACCTTTGATAGTTAATTTTTGCAGGGGTGGTGGTGTGACTCTTTCATCGTCCATTCCCCGCTCAATGTTTCTATCTTTCGAATTGTTCATTACTGATTCGTCAAACCGATATTCCGAATACATTTTATAATGTCTATCGAATTTAAAGATGACCTGACCTGACTCTTAGCAGCGAGAACGAAGATATTAATTTATCATATTCAGTAACAAATAATACTTTAATTCTGTATTTCACATTTTGATTGATTTTTTTTTCGCTTAATATATACAATTTGCAATATAAGTCGCTTTTCAAAGCTACAAGATTAATTATTATCGAAGACTTTAGAAATGTTCTTTTAGTGGTTTTCAACACACATCTCACCTATCTCTTTCAACCACGTCCAACGTAGCACTTAAGAAACGTTCCCAACTAAAGCTCCTAGTTTTACTATTAATCTATAAATAGAATACTTAGAAAACTGAACGCATAGCTCAAAATAAGGCAGGTCGTCATAGCACGCACCTGTACACCACTGTTTTGGAATATAAATTCAGATGGTGGGAAATAAAGTAGAAAAGAAATGCTAAATATTTGCTTTCAATCACTTGCATTTCTATAATTTACAAATGTTACAAATACAGGTGAACAAAGGACAGGTCATATTTAAAACACACACACATACATACACACACACACACACACACACACACACACACACACACAAATGGAACTATTTTATCCCATGCCAACACATCTTGACTCCAACTTCTAACATGCCTTAAGGCCTTTACTTTAATGAAAAGTAGGGTGAACAAACCCAAATGTTTCAACAAATTTCTTTCTATTTTTAATGTCGTATATGACAATATCATTCTAGTCAAACATTCCTATGGTGATGTGTACTGTAAAGAGTACACATTGTGAAGTTTTAAGAAACTTGTAGTAAAATAAATAAACACTAAACGAATGAATAAATGCATTAAAAAAAAGAAAATATAGCAGTCAGTCCTCGAGAACAGGCGTCTGGTAAATTCGTCTAAGATGTCACTTCATTTTCTGCACTTTCAATTTTTTTTAAGCCCCTTTATCATCCATCCACCCACCTCCATTTTTATCTTTCTAACTGTTCCTCATTTATTCATCAAACCAAACTTTTTGACACATTTTATCGCGTCTATAGTTCTTAACGGTGACCTGACCTGACCCCCGGTAGCGTGCGTACCGAGAACGAGTTAGATATCCACAGCAAACTGGGTATAATGTGCATCACCAGGTAAAGCAATATTTACCTGGATATTAGGGGTGTCGTCAATAGTAATAGATCCAATATATTACAAAATAGCACTTTAGTTTTATATTTCATATATGTATTGGTTGTATCAATTAATCTCGCTTATTTGCGCAATATGTCGCTTTTCGAAACTCCGAAATTAATTATAATGCATAATTTAAAAATGAACTTTTGTTTATAGTCAACCCCCATCTCACCGATCTCGGTTAACCACTGCCATCGTGATACTTCGATTCGGTTACTAAATAAAACTTCCTGGTTTAACATTGACTTATAAATAGAATACTTAGAATAATCGTGTAAGCTTGGGTCAAAAGAGGGTAGGTCGTCATGGCATATAAAACAGTAGGAAATAAAGAAAGGTCAAATTTGTACCTTCATTCACTGGTATTTCTATATTTCAAAAATGTTATCAACTAATACAGCTGAACAAAAGATAATTCTAAATTAGTTAGGATCAATATATATTTACAAGGCCTCCATCTGAAACATTAAATTCTACCGGTACCTATTATTAGGTATCTGAAAAAAGATGCAAAAAGAGATGCAATTGATCTCCCTGTGTACAACGCATTGTTGACTACAGAGGGGATCGATAATTGGGTGTTTATGTTTAAATCAGCCAGACTGATCCTGATAAAATAAACTTAAAACAATAAGGACTTGTTGATTGTACAACGTCTGTTAGGTAGAGGTGGAGTTACTTGTCAAAATCAATAATTTGCCATTCTCTGATTTATTAGCTCTAACTTTAGTCTTTAAATAACCAGAATTGCCATTGTTTATATAATCAAACGTGATACACTGGTCTATTTTCAAACTTTATCGTTTAATAGATGAAGACACAGACTAATTATATTGTTTAGAAAGGCAGAGATTCAAGATACATCGTGTTCAGACTTTTGGCAGATCGATAAACAGACAGATAGATACAATGAAAATGGTTAATCATATGACTGGCCTTGTAGAACCATGTCCATCCCATGCTAGGCAAATTTTATTCCGTGTGTGTGTGTGTGTGTGTGTGTGTGTGTGTGTGTGTGTGTGTGTGTGTAATTCGGACTTTTAACGTAGCTTTAACGATTTTTCAATCATATCGCTACGATGTCTGCAGTGTGGCAGTTCATAGTGATATCTAGCACTGGTGCATCATGCCGCAGACATGTAGCATGATGTCCCACCTAGTCACATTATCCTGACACCAGGCCAATCAGTCCTAACACCAACCTTTTAATGCTGAACACCAAGCGAGGTAGCTGTTAGCACCATTTATATAAGTTTTTAGTATGACTCGGACAGGGTTCGAACCTGCCGCATCTGAGGCGTACGCTCTAACCATTAGGCAGGCCACTGGGAGAGTTCTATACTTTTTCTAACATCTATCATATATTGCGGTCCTTTTTTTAACGAAAGGTAAGTTTAGGAATATATTTTAATTTTGTGCAAGTCATTTCAAAGTTTAATTTGATATATTTGCTGAATTGTGTTTTCAGTGTAACACATTGTGAAGCATTAAAAAAAAAACTTGGATTGCAAGTTTATCAAAATAAATTTGAGAATCAATGAATGAACGAATGGATGAGTAAAAAAAAAAAGTGTGGCCCGATAACAAACGAACATAATTCATTTGCTGCGTTTCTATCTTTGTTTGAAACCTTTCCATTTCCAACTTCCTTGTTTCTCTTTTTCTAACTGTTCCTTGTTTATTCGTCAAATCAAAATTCTGACACTGTTTATGATATCTGTCGTATTTTAAGATGGCATAATCTAACCTGGAGTAGCATGGGTAACAAGAACGAGGAAGATCTTTACTGTAAACTGGGTATAACAATCATCGTCGGGTAGCTCGATATTTTCCGGGATTAAGGGGTGTTGTCAATATTAATATACCATGCATATTAACAAATACGACTTTAATTATGTATTTCACATTTTAATACTTTTCATCGTATATAATATTCTATTTACAATATAAGTTGCTTTAAAAACTCCAAAATTAATTATAATCCATAATTTTAGACCTGACTTTTTATTGGTAGTCAACCCCCATCTCGCCGACCTCCGTAAACCACTGCCATCGCGAGGCTAAAGTTCGGTCAGTAAATAAAACTTCCTAGTTCCAGCATCAATCTATAAATAGAATACCTGGAAAAAATGCATCCGAGGTTCAAATGAGGGAAGGTCATCATGACACGCGCCTGTGAATGACTGCTTCGAAAGACTAAAACAGTTAGTAGGAATTAAAGAAGTACAGAAATACCAAATATTAACGTTCACTCTCTTGTATTTCTATATTTTCCAAATATTATAAACTAATACAGGTGAACAAAAGACAATTATAATTTAAGATCAGTTTATATTTACAAAGCTTGCATTTGAAACGATGAAACCTAAGAGCACCTTTAATGAACTCTGAACCAATGAGGCACTTATCTCCAGGCGATAACACCGATGATAGCACTAAGTCTGGATAAGACAGCGTAATTTGTCTCCATGAGGTCTTTGTTTCGATCGATTTCATGCAGGTATTTCTCAATAAAGGGTTATTTGCCAGGTCTGCTAGTAAGAGGTTACTCCGTGCTGACACCAACTTTTCGATAGGCAGTGGACTCTGACACTACACACAACATTAATGTCTAAATATAAAAAAAAATGGGCTGACAAGAGTCACGGAAAACTCAGACTATTGTACGCGTTAAAATCATATTGTGTATGTTGACAGTTCTTGTACGATGAAACTTCTTGTACGGGTTAAGTAATAATATTGTTTACAACGACGCCAACTAAGTGTCACCACGCAAGAGAGGCATTGTTATAACGACTGCATGGTATAGAAAAAAAAAAAACACTGCAATGAACTGTTATAAAGATTATATGGTATTGTTATGAAGACTTCATGGTATTGTTATGAAGACTGCATGGTATTGTTATGAAGCCTGCGTGGTATTGTTATGAAGACTGCGTGGTATTGTTATGAAGACTGCATGTTATTGTTATGAAGACTGCATGGTATTGTTATGAAGACTGCATGGTATTGTTATGAAGCCTGCGTGGTATTGTTATGAAAACTGCGTGGTATTTTTATGAAGACTGCATGGTATTGTTATGAAGCCTGCGTGGTATTGTTATGAAGCCTGCGTGGTATTGTTATGAAGACTTCGTGGTATTGTTATGAAGTCTTCGTGGTATTGTTATGAAGAATGCGTGCTATTGTTATGAAGACTGCATGGTATTGTTCTGAAGACTGCGTGGTATTGTTATGAAGACTGCATGGTATTGTTATGAAGACTGCGTGGTATTTTTTATGAAGAATGCATGGTATTGTTATAAAGACTGCATGGTATTGTTATGAAGACTGTATGTTATTGTTATAAAGACTGCATGGTATTGTTATGAAGACTGCGTGGTATTATTATGAAGAATGCATGGTATTTTTATAAAGACTGCACGGTATTTTTATGAAGACTGCATAGTATTGTTATGAAGACTTGAAGACATTGTTATGAAGACTGTATGTTATTGTTATAAAGACTGCATGGTATCGTTATGAAGACTGCGTGGTATTGTTATGAATACTGCGTGGTATTGTTTTGAAGACTTCATGGTATTGATATAAAGACTGCATGGTATTGTTATGAAGACTGCATGGTATTGTTATGAAGACTGCATGGTATTGTTATGAAGACTGCGTGGTATTGTTATGAAGACTGCGTGGTATTCTTATGAAGACTGCGTGGTATTGTTATGAAGACTGCATGGTATTGTTATGAAGACTGCGTGGTATTGTTATGAAGACTTCATGGTATTATTATAAAGACTGCATGGTATTGTTATGAAGACTGCATGTCATTGTTATGAAGACTGCGTGGTATTGTTTTGAAGACTTCATGCTATTGTTATAAAGACTGCATGGTATTGTTATGAAGACTGCATGGTATTGTTATGAAGACTGCATGGTATTCTTATGAAGACTGCGTGGTATTATTATGAAGACTGCATGGTATTGTTATGAAGACTGCTTGGTATTGTTATGAAGACTTCATGGCATTGTTATAAAAACTGCATGGTATTGTTATGAAGACTGCATGGCATTGTTATGAAGACTGCGTGGTATTGTTATGAAGACTGCGTGGTATTGTTATGAAGACTGCGTGGTAGTGTTATGAAGACTGCATGGTATTGTTATGAAGACTGCGTGGTATTGTTATGAAGACTGCATGGTATTGTTATGAAGACTGCGTGGTATTGTTACGAAAACTGCATGTTATTGTTATAAAGATTGCAAGCGATTGTTATAACGACTGCATGGTATTGTTATGAAGACTGCGTGGTATTGTTATGAAGACTGCGTGGTATTGTCATGAAGACTGCATGGTATTGTTATAAAGACTGCGTGGTATTGTTATGAAGACTGCGTGGTATTGTTAAGAAGACTGCATGGTATTGTTATAAAGACGGCATGGTATTGTTATGAAGACTGAGGGGTATTGTTATAAAGACTGCGTGGTATTGTTATGAAGACTGCATGGTACTGTTATGAAGACTGCATGGTATTGTTATGAAGACTGCATGGCATTGTTATGAAGACTGCGTGGTATTGTTATGAAGACTGCGTGGTATTGTTATGAAGACTGCATGGTATTGTTATCAAGACTGCGTGGTATTGTTATGAAGACTGCATGTTATTGTTATAAAGATTGCAAGCGATTGTTATAAAGACTGCATGTTGTTGTTATGAGGACTGCGTGGTATTGTTATGAAGACTGCATGGTATTGTTTATGAAAACTGCATGGTATTGTTATGAAGACTGCATGGTATTGTTATGAAGACTGCGTGGTATTGTTATGAAGACTGCATTGCATTGTTATGAAGAATGCGTGGTATTGTTATAAAGTCTGCATGGTATTAGTATGAAGACTGAATTGTATTGTTATGAAGACTGCATGGTATTGCTATGAGGACTGCATGGTATTGTTATGAAGACTGCGGGGTATTGTTATAAAGACTGCGAGGTATTGTTATGAAGACTGCATGGTATTGTTATGAAGACTGCATGGTATTGTTATGAGGACTGCATGGTATTGTTATAAAGACTGCATGTTATTGTTATGAAGAGTGCATGGTATTGTTATGAAGACTGCATGCTATTATTATAAAGACTGTATGGTATTGTTATAAAGACTGCATGTTATTGTTATGAAGACTGCATGGTATTGCTATAAAGACTTCGTTGTATTGTTATGAAGACTGTATGGTATTGTTATGAAGACTTGAAGACTGCATGGTATTGTTATGAAGACTGCGTGGTATTGCTATGAAAACTTGAAGACTGCATGGTATTGTTATGAAGACTGCGTGGTATTGTTATGAAGACTTGAAGACAGCATGGTATTGTTATGAAGACTGCGTGGTATTGTTATGAAGACTGCATGTTATTGTTATGAAGACTTGAAGACAGCATGGTAGTGTTATGAAGACTGCATGGTATTGCTATGAAGACTGCATGGTATTCTTATGAAGACTGCAAGGTATTGTTATGAAGCCTGCATGTTATTGTTATAAAGACTGCATGTTATTATTATGAAGACTGCATGGTATTGTTAAAAAGACTGCATGTTATTGTTATAAATACTGCATATTATTGTTATAAAGACTGCATGTTATTATTATAAAGACTGCAAGGTATTGTTATAAAGATTGCGTGGTATTGCTATGAAGACTGCATGGTATTCTTATGAAGACTTCATGGTATTGTTATAAAGATTGCATGGTATTGCTATGAAGACTGCGTGGTATTGTTATGAAGACTGAATGGTATTGTTATGAAGACTTCGTGGTATTGTTATGATTACTGCATATTATTGTTATAAAGGCTGCATGGTATTGTTATGAAGACTGCATGGTATTGTTATGAAGACTTCATGGTATTGTTATAAAGACTGCATGGTATTGCTATGAAGACTGCGTGGTATTGTTATGAAGACTGCATGGTATTGTTATGAAGACTTCGTAGTATTGTTATGAAGACTGCATGTTATTGTTATGAAGACTGCATGGTATTGTTATGAAGACTTCGTGATATTGTTATGAATACTGCATGTTATTTTTATAAAGACTGCATGGTATTGTTATAAAGACTGCATGGTATTGTTATGAAGACTGCATGGTATTGTTATGAAGACTGCATGGTATTGTTATAAAGACTGCGTGGTATTGTTTTGAAGACTGCATGTCATTGTTATGAAGACTGCATGGTATTGTTATGAAGACTTCGTGGTATTGTTATGAATACTGCATGTGATTGTTATAAAGACTGCATGGTATTATTATGAAGACTGCATGTCATTGTTATGAAGACTGCATGGTATTGTTATGAAGACTTCGTGGTATTGTTATTAAGACTGCATGGTATTTTTATGAAGACTGCGTGGTATTGTTATAATGACTGCATGGTATTGTTATGAAGACTGCATGGTATTGTTATGAAGACTGCGTGGTATTGTTATGAAGATTGCATGTTGTAAGCGTTCTTTACCATGTGTAACGCTATATGTTTGTCTATTTTTAGTGAAGTAAGAAGAAACTACTCACCACACTATTATTGTTCACGTCCGAATGGAAAGTTCCATTCTTTTGCACAAAAGATAAGGCCAGAAAATAACTTGGGTAAAGAATTACGTTACATATCGTTTACATTGTGGCATAGGTTTGAATTCTAATGTTTGTTGCTATAAACTGCATTTTCAATATAATTATATCAGTGTATTAATGCTGAAGACATTTATCTAATTGTGGTGATCCTAGCTGTCTTCCACGGGTGATTCGGTTAAAGTCAGTGACAAAGTTTTCTTGCACAATATCAAAGAGACTTTGTTGTGTGTGTGTGTGTGTGTGTGTGTGTGTGTGTGTGTGTGTGTGTGTGTGTGTGTGTGTGTGTTATTCTTCGCCTAGTTTTCATGGTGCATGCTCTAATGCGATCCATGACACCTAGTTAACGTAGGAAGATGTTCCATAGTCTTTGAAAACTCCATTACATCTGTTGGGCCTCTGACACATCGGTATGACGCATTCAGTTAAATAGCGATTTTGCAAACACACTATGGGTCCGGTAATTTATTTCTCGCATTACGCAGATAAATATTTTATGCACAGGTTATCATTTGATTTTTCAACAAAAGTAATCTCCCAACCACCCCTTTAAAATTTGTGTACATATGTGTACCAGTGAAAGCGCAGTAAGCAACATTGCTGTCTAATAATAATAATAATAATGATGATAATAATAATAATAATAATAATAATAATAATAATAATAATAATAATAATAATAATGAGTTCGAGTTGCTCACACGTTTGCTAAAACACGCTCGCACACACATCCACACAAGTTTCGGCTATATTAGCCTCTGCGACATATCGAGAATGTTATTTTCCTTTTGATTCTTTATTCATCATTTTAATTGGTTTGGAGATCTTGGTTATATAATAGTGGGAAACTGATTTCTTCTTTTCTTTGGTCTTTAAAGAACCTTATAGTTATATAAAGTTCATTGATGTGCAAGACAGTCGCAGAGTTTGCCAAAACGATTACACGTATTTACAGATTAAATATAATCGCTATATACTATATCAGGATTCGTGATTGTCGTGTCAAGACTGCATACATATCTAGTCCAAAGACCAAATAATTTAAGTTTGAAATAATATTCTCGATTTCTTGTTCCTTTTCCAAACACGGTTACTATATATAAATTTTTTGTTGTGGTTCAATTACGATAGTCACAGAGGTGGTCTCTCTTTTATGTAAGCTTAGAAAGGTATTATTTTTTTGCATACTTTATGAGTAGTAGGGAATCCCCCTGTTCTTCCATTCAAAAATTCCCAATAATGTTTATACATTCATATGTATGACTCATATACTGCATATAAATCATTCAGTTCTTCCACAGATTTGTTATGCACAATAAAGTTATTACATGCATACATTTTGTGGGACACTGGTTTTTGTGTTTTGGAAACTGGGTAAACAATTTGGTCTGAATAACAATGCCATGCTTCCCTGTTTACTTGATTGGTTAATATAGATAATGCATTTATTACGCAGTGCTTCGTGTGAAATAAAATGTTTAAATATGTAACCTTTATAACGAAGAATTTCATGACTTGTAAAGAATTTAAAAATACTTGTATTAAACATTTGGAATGCCCCTATGAAGAATCGGAAGGCTGAAGAGATATGTGTGTATTTATTTATTGTTGTAGGCTTGTTAGACCTTGACTGCGACACTAAATGAGACCTGACTGCTACTCTGCATGTCTTAATCAATATTAGATAAGACGCTGCTATATTGTATCTCTTAATGAAAACGAGAGACCAGACTGCAATACTGTATTAATATAACAGCCGCTTCTCAAGAAGACAAATATATACTCCGCAGGAATTTTCCGGGGTGGGTTGGGGAAAGCCATAAATCAAAGGGACTAAAGGGCTGTAGCTATGTATACTGCACAATGGATTTTTCAGTAATCAGACAGACCACTCTCTTCTTCTTTTTTTTTTGCCGGATGCCAATCATGCGTGTTACTAAGTCACGTCACAAAAGCACATGATTGTTATTTTGTTAGATTCCACAACAACAAATGACATTAATGACAGCCAATGACACATAACACACATATATATATATATATATATATATATATATATTAGTTCTCCTGGGCCACGACATGGCCACAACAACAAATGACATTAATCACAGCCAATGACACATATCACATATATAGTAGTTCTCCAGGGCCACGACATGGCCACTCAGTATTAGCTTCTTGGTATTGAAGGGATTTTTACATATGCACACGTGCTTTCATCAGCGTCCCCCCCCCCAACCCGTTTGTAGGATCATGATTTATGACAAAAATATCACAGAGTGGGAAAGTTTTCAATAATTCATACAGCACTCTGACAACACTTCTATCAATATTCATTCATACAACACTTAAGAAAATTCTAAACTTTTACTTGTCTGACTGTGACACTGATATTAGTCATTACTACGTGTCATTTATGGTAGTTACAAGTATATACCATGAGACAGATAAAATCCGGTTTCTAGGTTATTTATAATTCCAAACATTACAACATCTGCATATTGACCGAGTTTGATAATGCAGACTTAGTTGCAGTAATGCATTATTGATTTTGCTGACTCAAACCTACTCCACCCAGGTTTCGGTATAGACTTCCTTAGTTGATGAGTAAGTCCAAAAAAGCTGCATATCAGGTCTTAAAAAAATCCCCGTAAAATCTACTCAGTTTCGGTGTCTGCTGTATGTTTATATACACGATAAACATTCAATATCAATGCCCAGGGGCGTTGGCAGCATTATTTTCGGGAGTTGGGGGTGAGTGGGTTATCAAACATGCAGTGATCAACTTATCAATTTTACGAATGTAGGTCACAACTTTTTTAGAAGTGAAGGGGGTACATTTCCCCTTGATCCTATGCGTGGGCATCCATGACAATGCCATGTGAATCAAGACATGTTAATATGATATCATACTTTCAAACAATTATTGACCTTTATAGTGAGGTAACTACATCTGTTGCCGTTACTTCTCTTATTACTGCTGCGTCTACGACAGTTGTTTTTCTTGTATTTAACGTCAATTATCAGCGCAAGACCGACTATACATGGCGGCCAGTATAAACAGTTAAGGAACAATACGGGAAAACCAGGGTAAGAATCACGGACTCAGGAGACAGAAGTGTGATGGCAGTGATCGGTAAAGGCGAATGCTTTAGACCACTCGGTCACCCTGTGTCCAACAATGAAGACATTGACGACCACTATTACTATAAATGGCGTCCATGTTATTGCCCAATTATGTTGTTGCGTAGGTATTAATGCGTATATTTTTAGATGGGTCGACGTTATTGCCCAGTTATGTTTTGCTTATGTATTAATGCGTATATTTTTTAGATGGGGCCGACGTTATTGCCCAGTTATGTTGTTGTGTATGTATTAATGGGTATATTTTTTGATGGGGCCGACGTTATTGCCCAGTTATGTTGTTGCGTACGTATTAATGCGCATATTTTTAGATGGGGCCGACGTTATTGTCCAATTATATTGTTGCGTATGTATTCATGCGTGTATTTTTAGATGGGGCCGACGTTATTGCCCAATTATATTGTTGCATAGGTATTAATCCGTGTGTTTTTAGATGGGGCCGACGTTATTGCCCAATTATATTGTTGTGTAGGTATTATTGCGTGTATTTTTGGATGGGGCCTACGTTATTGCCCAATTATGTTGTGGCGTATGTATTAATGCGTGTATTTTTAGATGGGGTGAACGTTATTGCCCAATTATGTTGTTGTGTAGGTATTAATTCATGCATTTTTTTATAGATGGGGCTGGCAATTTAATTTTAGCCTGATGCCTGGAAATGAAAAATAAATAATCTCACCTTTCCGAATGTTAAAAAAATATACCTGATCTGATTTGTGACAAACAGAACCTTGCTATATCTATTATATTAGTTGAAATAAAGAATAAAATACCGTGTGTGTGCATGTGTGTACGTGCGTGTAAAAGAGAGAGGTATTAATTGTTTACCTGAAGAAAAAAAAAACAACAGGCAAATGCACGAATTCATTACCTAAAATTACTATTGTTAGCCATGACTGGAGAATGACGTTGCACAAATGTTTGTATTACGCGGTTTCAGGTAACTCCATTAATTTTTGTATATCTCCCACAGCAACATGGAATCAATACAGCTTGGGCAGATCGAGAAGACCCAGGCGGCTTGCTTTCAAAAGCGGTCAATATAACCGACAAACATACAAGGTCACTCTTTGGCATAAACACATTATATTATATAACATTCATGCGGCTAGAATTGCATATATAGACTAGCAGGTGTCACGCCATAACAACTGGATAACAATGGCATTTGAGCATTTAAACCTGGATAACAATGGCATTTGGGCATTTAAACCTGGATAACAATGGCCTTTGGGCATTTAAACATACCGTGCATAGTGTACTCCAAGTCACAAAAATACACACATTTCCATCATTATTAACTATTAAACTTGTCGTTAGAATATTACTATATATATATATATATATATATATATATATATATATATATATATATATATATATATATATATATATATATATATATATATATATATATATATATATATATATATATATATATATATAAGTACGAGATAGTCATTGATAATTTTCTCTAGTCAAAGTCAAGCATTATAACATGGTGTCGTTTTCTCCCGCAGAAGTCAGCCCGTAATTAATATCACTATTTGTTTCGGTTGTATGTCACTCGAAAAACATAAAAATATCTCACCATCATTTCTTATTGCCGTCAGACGGGTTTAAGTTTTCTGTCTTCATTAAACTGAAGACAACTAAGATGAAACAAAAATGTTGGTATTCATTACAGAAAAAAGGTTCTTCAAACAAACAAGCAAGCAAAATGGAATGATACACGATAGGCATGAACTTAAATATTTGGGGAGAATTAGCAGCAACAATAACTGCAGCTAGTTGCTTGCCTTTTCGTTTCTTTTTAGTAAGTGTGCAATTCACATGGTGATTTTAGTGGACAAGAAAATTGTAGAAAACTGCTGAGGCACAAATCAGACTCGTAATCAAAGGATTGCCGATAGCATACCCATCCATGCCAAGCTCGGGTCGGCTGCCTCCCATCCGTTTAACTCGACTCCTATGGCTGGTTGCTTTTCTACCCCAACTTTTACATCGTCTCGAACAGCCTATTACATGCATTGTATTTGCAAATACTTGTCGCCTCTACGTGACAAATTATTTCTTCATGAAACACCTCGTTTGGTGGCTTATATGATGACGAGTTTATTGGGTTTTAATTAGCTCCATGATTTTTGGATTTTAATTTGCCAATCGTCCTCCAAAGAATGACTATAGGTAAGACGGCTATCATACCATTGCCACACCATCTTTGGGTAATATTTAAGTGAATTGTTTGAATGAAACCCCCTGTCAAAAGTAAGGGTTTCTAGAAATTAAGTAATCTAATCAGACATAATCATATCAGGTAAACCAATCTAGTTTCCATTGGAAACTGAAGTGTTCGTTTCAAAGACCGACACGTACTTTCACACGATCCAAATTCCCCAAACACTCAGCTCCATCCATCCAAGTAGAACCTCTGTCACTGCATTTGTTCATGCTAAGCAACAAGCAACATAAACAACGGTCCTATCTGTTTTCAATACTGTCTTCAAGTGCAGTCTCTGTACAAATTGTCAAATCTACACATTTAATTGTACATGAACATAATAGAATATTGCAGAAGAGCAAAGGGGAAGTCATTGTAAAGTACAAAGTTGAAAGTATTGTCTAAGTTGTATGTGGGCAATTTTGTTCTTTCACTGTAAATTATGAGTTGAACATGGAGTACGATGCGTAGGAAATATAACACACGTTTTCTACTATACATTCGAATCGATTTGAATGTGTCCTGCTCCATCACTGTGTTGGGAATCTTAGATAGGAAAATGTTTTGTACCATTCAATGGAATTGACTTTAATTTATCCTTACACATGAATAGTGTTTACTCTGTAAGAATTCGCAGCATTTTGTTATTAAGAAATAAACAAAAGAAAAAAAGTCAGCATCTCTCTCTCTCTCTCTCTCTCTCTCTCTCTCTCTCTCTCTCTCTCTCTCTCTCTCTCTCTCTCTCTCTCTCTCTCTCTCTCTCTCTCTCTCTCTCTCTCTCAATTTAAATTGTAGCATTTAGATGTTCAAGTGTCTGGTAGTGGAAAGGGCCTGATGCAAAGTGGAGAGAATCTGACTACCATAAAAATATCAAAACACTCTCAAGTGTCGTAATATGAAAATGTCAAATCGCTCTCAAGTGTCGAAGCATAAACATTTATACGTTTACGGTAACTAGAAATATTTCAGGCGATATGTAAATGACTATCAAACTCAACCCTGACAGACTTCAATATTTTACCTGGAGACTTTGATATGCAGCATATCTGTCAAATTCCAACTCATAAAGGGAAACCAAGGACAGGTACATTTCTATTTCATCGGGATGGGGGTTGGGGTTAGGATAAACGGTAATATATAACAGGCTGGTAGACTTACTGTTTTATTTATTTATCGATATTTCTTTGAAACACTATATATTTCATAAACTATCAAAACCTCTTATAAAGTTTTAATTTATCTCATAAACGTTACAATATCTCTGACAAATGTTATGAGATAACATATATATATATATATATATATATATATATATATATATATATATATATATATATATATATATATATGTATAATAAGTTATGCTATAAGCGGAGTTAATTGAGATATCTTACAAAAATACAATATGATATACTTTAATACAAATTGTCCAGCATACGTCCCGTGGGCCAAAATCCGACCCTCCAAAGACTTATATCTGGTCCACCATCCTTCCATAATTTAAAGCAATTGCTCTTTGAGTAAGAAAACGCTGCAATTTGGCTCCTCCAGCGGAAAGGAAGCACACCATTGCCTTACAAGATATCTTTTACGCTGACTCGTACAAGATGTTCCTTTAAATGGCACGTTGCTTTTCTAAAACTCATTCTCTTCTTGTACAAAAATTGCTGTATGATTTTAAAACAGTGGCTGTTTGCTCGTATTAGTCTCGCGCGAGAATTTTGTCTGGAGATTGCAATCAGTTGTAAAATTGGATAAAAGTCCAAATTTCGCGGTCTGTATAAAAATATTTTGACCCAAATTTGAAGCTGACTGGCTGGTGTTGGATGCAAGACTGTAATATAATCACGATCATATATAAATGTAGTTCGTTTCAACTTAAAATTTGTTATAAAAGTTCCCGACGAAAATTATAATTACTAGTATTGAATTTCTTGTATTGATGCTGGATCAGTTTACCTGACGACAGCAAACAAAACATCTGCACACGTAGCTATAAACAGAGACAGTCAGTGTTCTGTCGGAATCGATATGTTACCGTCGCGGCTTCCGTATAAAACGCGTCAAAAACAAACAAAACAATTTAGATACATTTATGCCGTTACATAATGCTCATTTACCGAGGAATAGATAGATACCTATTGGTCATGTAAAACACGTGTCCAACAGAGAACAATATAGATACGTATATCCTGTTGCATAATGCTCAAGTATGTCAATTTCTTATTAAGCCTAAGATTCAGTTTGTCCTCACGGATTTTTCTTACTATGCATTGTGTCCAATTGACCTTTACTTATGTTCCCTTTAGCATGTTCCTTACTAAGCCTTAGTTTCCAATATGTTTGACGGTCTGTACTGAGCTAAGTCTGGTAATAATCTTTAGGTCTCTTCCTTTCTAAGTCTAGCGTTCAATGTGTGTTCCTTAAGGAACACAATGTTCAGTATGTCTCTAGCTGCGTGTTCATTATGTCTTTAGGTCTGTTCCTTACTTATCCTAGTGTCCAATATGTTACTATCTCTGTCTCTTGCTATGGGTAGTGTGTTGACCTTGTCTTTTACTAAGCCTAGTGTTGAACTAGTCACTGTGTCTAGTCCCTATTAAGCACAACGTGTGAACTTGAACGTGATCGCCTCCATTTTTAAAATTGCAAGTATGCTTGGCTACATTAACTTTTTAAAATTAAAACAAAAAAAGAATAGCCACGCCATACACAGTGACAAGATGACTTTAGCTCGAGTCTGCCTGTCCGTCTTTTGTTTTACAAATCCATACAAAGTCGCTCACTTGCCCTTACAATGTAGTGCTAAGTTCTTTATTTATTTATTTTCAAAATGGTTGTGTCTGCTTTGACCAACTAAAATAAAGTTTGTGAAGAGGAGTTACCAATGGTTTGTTGGTGTCATACATAAAAAGCCGCCACAATACATTACAGAGAGAGAGAGAGAGAGAGAGAGAGAGAGAGAGAGAGAGAGAGAGAGAGAGAGAGAGAGAGAGAGAGAGAGAGAGAGAGAGTTCATTATTTATTTAGTTTTTAAACAGAAGGTGCTGACGACAAAGTTGACATCTTATTTTTTGTGCACGTACTTAATACATTAACTAATTTCTTCCGCGAAACAATGTGTCAAAGAGGATTCAGCTTACACAAACGGTGATGCAGTCTAGGAAATAGGGCCCAATAATTGGATCAGAAATTTAACTTCCAATAATTTATTATCCTTTCAATGGCCAGTTGATAAGTTTTGTCAGTATTATGTCTGATTTGTTTCTGCACCATCTTGGTTACCTTTACTAACAACCCTGGATAGAAGAACACCTGGATGAGTAATTTAATCATACCAGATTATATTACATCTATATTTGACTTGTTTCTACACGATCTTGACTATCTCATCCAGCCAGCAGTCTTTTATATCCTACACGATCTTTGTTATCTATACCAGCTATCTTCGATAGAGCACACGATTTTGATTATCTCTTTCAACAGTTCTTGATAGGCGAGCACCAGGCGGATTAATTTGAATATACCAGATTACATTACTTCTACGCAAACTTGGCACGAAAATGTCCTTATAGCCTAATTATTACACTATATTGCATGAAATACTAGTATTGAAAATCCAGTGACACTTACCTCAGGGTTACTGTACTCCTTACTAAAAGACATTCAACTTGTTACTTTTCTAAAGGTTCAAATTAGTTTGTAAGAATGTATTTATTATTTCAAGACTTTAATTTCTGGTCATAAACATATTATTTAAAAACCTTTAAATAAGTTGTTCTATTATTCTTACACACTTTGGACTGCACATTGAAATTCTAAATTATGTCATTGTAAATATAAAACTTATGCAAATGGCGGTGAAACAAACGTAAAGTATCTATATTGATATAATTTAAGCAATGTTATTTTGTTTTCTTCAGACAATACTATTTGTTAGTCATACGTCTTGGGGAGTCGATTATCAGATGACAAAAATCGTAGACAGATATATAGAATAGATTAGATAGCTTCGCCTACAGAACATTTAAATCAGCCTAATAGAATGGGGATTTTCGGCCCTTTTATCCCAACGAGCAATACTTTTTTAATTACAGTCAGTCTTCAGTCAACAAAATGTGTTGAAGTCGTACTCTATGGAAACTATATTAATAAATGTACTTTAACGGCAGACCGTTTATTTTTCTATCCACTATATATATATCTATATATATCTATCTATATATATATATATATATATATATATATATATATATATATCTATATATATCTATCTATATATATATATATATATATATATATATATATATATATCTTGTGAGAGAGTCATTGCCCATCCTCCCCCCATAAAAAGTAAATGAGGATCTAGTGCTAGTGTGCTAGTGTGCAAACCAATATTTTTGGAAGAGCATGTGTCTTTCTGTGACTATGAAGAATAAGATGAACAAGATTGTCTTTCCGTGACTGTGTGAATAATAAGACGAACAAGTGTCTTTCTGTGTCTGTGTGAAGAATAGTAAGAAGTGTTTCTGCGACCGTGTGAAGAATAGTGCGAACAAGGGTCTTTTTGGGATTGTGCAAAGAATAAGACGAACACGTGTCTTTCTGCGACCGTGTGAAGAATAAGACGAACAAGCGTCTCTCCGTTACAGTAAGAAGAATAAGACGAACAAATGTCTTTCTGTGATCACGTAAAGAATATGACGAACCGTTGGGTCTTTATGTGAATGCGCGAAGAATAAGACGAACAAGTGTCTTTCTGTGACTATATGAAGAATAAGATGAACATGTCTTTCTGTGACTGTGTGAAGAATAAGACGAACAAGTGTCTTTCTGTGATTGTGTGAAGAATGAAACAAACAAATATATTTTTCTGTAATCGTGTGATGAATAAGACCATCAGTTGTCTTTCTGTGAATTCTCGAAAAATAAGACGAACAAGTGGTATTATGTGACTGGGCGAACAATAAGACGAACAAGTATCTTTCCTGGAAAGTGTGATGAATAAGAGCATTCCGTATTTTCAGAGAGATTTTTATTACTAACAAAGATATTTACAAACATACAAGTCAGAGCATATACACATAACACCTTAAGACAATAAATATTTATGTTCAATAAGCCAAGATACTTGTATACATTCAATTTACTACACACAATAACACATGAAAATAACTAATTAGGTTTTATGTTTCCACCTTGGAAATTTATATATTGCAATTTGATCACGTGGCATTAATTAAGCAGAGGAGAAACTACAATTTTAATTAATTCTTACTGCTAAGAATACTTAGGTTGTTGTAATTATTAGGCAAAGGTTTGAAAACTATTAAAAAATGAAATGCTTGTGCTGATGTAGCAGCAGGGATGGTGAACCCTACAAATTTTTGCGACAAAATCGATTAAAGCCTCAGAATGCCCAATAGAGCCTTCCTACGAAATCTCATATTTTAACCAAAAAAAAAAAAAAATAAAGACCCCATTTTACAAATGGAGCCTTAGCGATTTTGTTGTAAATATGTTGTCATAACCACTCTCAAATTGCTGCCAATAATTGCTATCATTGTTGTCATAGCCCTCCCCCGCTGGAAGGATTTCAGGGTTAATACAAATGATTTAACCGAATATTTGTTAACTTTTCACAAACAGACTAATGGATAATACTTCACCACGTAGATCAATTAAATTATTTGACTGATCGGTGAGTGTAAAATTAATTCTAGTTAGCGAATCATTTTGACATTGCATATATACTGGATTAGTCGGATTCTCAACAATTAAAACTCCTGGAGGAGATGTTGGCGCAAATGAATAAAGAATGTAACCGTGTCGGGCTTGATTTGATTGCTCGAGATTAATTTGATAGCTTCCTTCGATTACATCACACGTTAAATTAAGCGCGATCACCGATGAAATATCCACATTGTTCGGTGCGATATGTCTACCATCGCCGTCGGGAGAATTATTATGAGTGAGGATAATAGGCTTCGGCTGGCTATCTTTCCATGATTGATAAATTTTATTAAATCCTTCG
Organism: Potamilus streckersoni; assembly: GCA_016746295.1. Lineage (NCBI taxonomy): Eukaryota > Metazoa > Mollusca > Bivalvia > Unionida > Unionidae > Potamilus > Potamilus streckersoni. Next base: position 892,641 of record JAEAOA010001569.1, on the reverse strand, counting down.
TCGATGGCAGTTCTGAGTTGATTTTTTAGTTCAGGTGCGTTATATCCTGGTAGTTTATAATTTGGATTTTCTTTTATATTTTTTTTATAATTTCGGGCGGAACTAGTTCTTGAAATCGGGGAATTTTCATCAGTAAAAACACTAATAATCCTCGAATTAAATATTTCCATATCATCGATGATTTTATTACCTGCAGCGACTATACTAGTAAATTCAGCTTGTGAGAAAAGGCCAGATCTTAACGAGGGTAATAGCAACGAAAAATCCTGATTCATTTTCTTGAAGATATAGGATTCAATATCTACGATTGCTGGACTTGTTTCATGTGTTTCCAGAATTTCACCTTTCTGTGGGATATAATCATTAAAAAATGGTATTGTCCACACATCCTTACCATATTCATCCTTATCCTTATGTCGATACCCCTTTGTAAAGTTTATATCCTCGAATTTTTTATAAGTTTTTGATGGATTTTCAGGTCCTATTTCATCAGTAGTGTAATCAGATTTTATAGGTTCCGGCGTAGAAGTGCTAGCATTTCTACCAGGTTGTTCTTCGGGCCATCCTAATACTGTTCTTATTGAACTGTTATAAATATCTACAACATACCCAGGAGAGCTTATTTCAATTGTAGATGATAGTGTTGGTTCATGAACTGTTATCGCAATTTTTGATTCCCTTCTAGTAATGGATTTTATTCTACGTTGTAATTCATTATTAATTTGCTCAATTTGATAGGACCCAGTTGGTATTGAAACAACGTTCCAATCTGGAGTGTCATCTTTTTTATTCCTATACGCAAATACCAGAGAATTATTAGGTCTCTGACCACCAAATGGAACCGATCTGATATTAGGCCAACTATGATACACTCGTAATTTTGCCAACGCGATTTCCTTTACTGAAACAGGGGAAGGGAAATTCACACTGAATTTAGGGTTTGTTGACGATATTGATATCATGCTTGTTTTCCGCGGAGTGGTATTTTCTGCTATCCGCTGAAGTAGTTGAATCTCTTGCGACATTATTATTATTATTTACAATGTCTAATTTTGCAATAGATGAAAAAACGCTAGCGTTTTTAATCGCAGTATCATAAATACGTATCATCGCGGAGAACTCGTCTTCGGTAATTATCGTATCATCAATCGATGATGACATCAACGAGGACAATTGTGAGTAACCGTTAGATACTGTTTGATGTTTTACTATATAGTCGTTAAGTTTTTCTTGAGAACACGATGATATTTTTTAGTAATAGCATTTGCAATTCCAGCAAATGTTGTCACCGCGGAAATAGCAATTGGGACAGCAATCGGAGCTACCATTGTTACTGAAGATAGTATAATACCAGCACCGGCCATTATACCAGATACCGAGTATACTGTAACATCAATCGCGGTAATTCTCCTGCGATATTTTTTAATTTTTATTTCATACTCATCAATGAGTGTTTTGAGTTTCGTTAAAAACTCTTTGACGGTATCATAGCGATATTGCGATGACGGAGTCATAGTATTTTAAAACCTCAAGTGGTTTCTAATTGTTAAAAATTCTAATTCAGATCAGCTACAAACTCCATGTACCATACAAATGATGTCTTATTTAAATTAGGATCAGTGCTTGTTATTGTAAACCGTTTGTATTCACCCACGTCAATAGTCGTTGAAATCACGTTGTTGTATCCATATGAAGTCGATGATGATATATTAAACTGGTTCAGTGACACTATTGTTAATCGATAAATACCCTTGTTTGACACAGTGAGAGTTATTGTATTCTTTTTAGGTTCCCAATCTAATGATCCAGAGAGAACTGTGTATACCATATTTATGATATTCCTCTCATGAGGAATCTTTATTTTTTCAAGTAGCGGAAGATTGTTTTTGAACGTTGTAATATCCGTGTTGATTGCTTCCAATTGCCGATTAATCGCTGGTATTTCTTCGATGGATTTTTTAATATCCGGAAGTTTGATATCTAGTTTATCAAGTGGACCTCCCAAAAATTTATCAACAATGTTTTTACGAAATGTTGAAAACTGTTTTACGTGTTCTTCATATCTTAATTGAAATGTTGCAATTTCCAACATAGATGCTTTTATCTCTGCAATATTCGGTGTGGTTACTGGTGGATTTCCAAGGAATTCTATCAGCTGTTTGTCGATTTTGTCTACGATTGACTTTTGTAATTCATACAATTTATTGAATTCAGCTTTATGATTGTTATATTCATCATTGAGTGATTTTAACTCGTTTGCTGTGCTATCTACTGTTGTTAGTTTATCCGTGATCGTCGAAACAAATATCCCCGGTTTGAGTTTTCCATCGTTTGAATATAACGCTAGTGTATTTTCAACGACGTCACGTCTTCGTATTAAGATATCATCCAATGACACATTACTAGATTTCAATTTGCCCTGGCGATCTTGAAATACAACTATTTCCCCAGGATCTACACTTGACAAGTTTAATTTCTCGGCGATTTCATCTTCGATTATTTTTTTTACATCTTCGACAGCGAATTTACTATCGGTTTCTGTTTTTTTTTTTACTCTGATAAAGGTCGTCGCCAAATATCAATCATTATACGAAAACGCTAACGTTTTTCTAAATCATTTCTAATTGGGGAAAACGCTATCGTTTTTGCCATTGCCCGCTGGTATATTCATTAATAACAACTTGTGGTGGTTTCCTTGGAAATCTAGATATCTCTGCAAGGACGTTTAATACTTCACGACCGCTTATCGGTGGATCATTTAGCTGTTGTGTTGGTAGCGTGGAATAAAAAATTGGAGCCAACGATGACTTTGTTATTGTAGATACATATCGCATAAATTCTTTTGGTGGAGCTAATCCATATGAATCAAAATAGACAATTCCACGTGGATCAATTGCATATGCGACCCAATGAGTTCCTTCTCCGCTGCTGTTATCAAGATTGATAATACCCGTTTCATTTTTCATTGGTTTTGACGGTAATTGATCTCTCATGAAAACTCCTCTAAAGTTTTTTATTGATAACGATTTTACAGCATCAATTAAATCAAAATTGGACATTGGTGAAAATCCAAGGGATTTTTCCACTAATAAGCCGTTCCTGGTATTCTTAGGCCCGTGCCCTTGTACCAATTGTGTGGGGTTCCTGGTAGTCTTAGACCCTTTCCCTTTTATTATAGCCCTTCCCAGTAGCTTTTTTCAGGGCCATTCCTGCAGCAGTACCAACGGCTCCTAACGCTGCCGCCTTCGCAACCGCTGGGGCAGCCGCTGCAATCAATGCTGGAATAGCAGCTAACAGCGGGAATATACCACCTGATTTTATCATACTGGCGATTGCTGCTTTCGAAAAATCAATTTGAACTCCTCGTTTGTTCTTTAGCGCATCATTGAAATGTTTTATTTGACGATCTGTCAATGATAATTTATGCGCACCACCGGACATTTGAGTGGGTTTCAGCGTTATTGTGGTTCCACATTCTTTAGCCGACTTTGATTTCAATTTCTTGACCTGACCATCAGTCAACTGGACATTAACAATACTATGTCATTCTATATTAAAACGTAATTTACACTTTTAATTGACTATTGTGAAAATCCTAACTACATGTTTTCCACTGGTGCATCAATAAGTCTCATTCGTCCGCCAATTCCTTCTAACAACATTGATTTATCACTGAGAATGACAGCAACTGCTCTATAATCAGCTATACCAGCAGGGCGTTGTACCCGAGCTTGGAAGTATATATCAACAACAGATTGTCTCATCATGTCAAGATGTTCCAATGAAAAGTAATAAATCGGATAGTGTTTTTCAAAATCAATTTGCGATATTTGCAAACCAGTATCAACATTTTGATCACGACCCATAAACGACAATATTCTATGATATACACGTGCTACGTCGTTGTTTTCATAATTAAGCTGTACAATCTCTGCTGGCTCTTGTTGTCCGTTTATTCTCAACGAAACTTCACTTACTCCTAATTTATCAAATATCATATAACTGGATAATTAACGATTCACTCGATTTGCATCCTGTAACGCTATAAAGATATGACGTGGAGCTGAAACACCTTGTTTTGATGCTAAGTGCCATGTAAATTTGCCATTTACATTATCCTGCTTCGTATCAGTCGTTGTTGTTAGCCAACTTAGCAATGATTTTCCACCTGTGTCCATAAACGATAGTAATTGTTGCTCTATTGCGACTGATGGAGTCAAGACGGCCATCCATAGAACCAATTTATTTAAAATGACTTTACCATCATCAACACCATCAACACGCCAGATTTCATCATTGTCATTCTCCTTTCGCACTAACACGACTGTATGCTTTGCTCCATAGATGACTTTTCTGACATTTCTACAGAATCCGAATATGTGATGTAACGGAATTGCACATGAAAACCGTCGATGCTGTCCTTTCAATGCTCCCTTTCGTGTTCCAAATCCTAGATTGAAATTATTATTGACCCTTTTTAAAATGTCGAGTTCAGCGGCTGTTCTATCTTCACGGTCTAGATTAGCTGCGAGTTGTTGATCAACTACTGCAGTATCTCTCGCAGTTCGTACTTTAATAAACTGAATATGGTCAGCATGATCAGTAGTATCCTTAGCAAACATCATAGACGGACCAGCCGACCTTGTATAATCATCAGAATATCTCGCAAGTCCGATTATTGTTGTTGCAATATCAACATCTTGTTCTATTGATTCAATTTCTTTTCCATCAATTATATATCTTGCACTGTTAAATAGCGCCATAATGCCATAATTAACGAAACCAACTCGGATATTTAGGTCATCATCATATGGTGTATCAGCTGCAACATTTATTACAAGCTCTCCTTCTACTTCAATAAACGCCTCACACGGCAAAAAGTATCTACTTGTATCTTGAACTTGAAGTTCAACTCTCCCCCGTTGATTGGGCTCTCTTGCAGGATAGGCATAATACTGATAGTTAATTTTAGAATCATCTTTATTCACCGGTGCTGCCATATCAAACGCTGGATCAGCGATTTTTTAAATGCCATTTATACTAAAACACTATCGTTTTTCTAAATGTAATAATGCTATCATTTTCTTTTTCGTCTGAAATTTTTACGATTCCTCCAAGACCGCTTCCCGCTATTATACTTGCAATATTACTACTATCTGGTGAAGTCATTGCCAATGATGCTAGTTTTTGTTCCACTGCGTTATTTATCACTTTACTGACATTTGAAGGCATCATTGTTGTTGAAGGTAGCGGTGTTGAAACCATTTGTGGCGGTTTTCGTCCGAATCTAGATTTCACCAATGATGTTATTCTATTCTTTGCGGTAGAAAAGGCCGTTCCTGCAAGATCTCCAACAGCGTTAATTCCCTTATTACGAATAACATCAATGGCTTTCATCTCCAACAGCGTTAATTCCCTTATTACGAATAACATCAATGGCTTTCATCGCTAATTGTTTAGCAACTGGTGCTACTTTTGGGGCTATTCTTGTGAATAAACCCGCTATGGTATTTCCAAGGCCGTCTTCATAGTATGCCCTATAAACGGGCAATCTTGAGTTTACCACATACACGTTTGTTGGTTTATCGTGATTATAGTGTACTATCATCTTATTTGAAATGACTTTGTAATTTCTAAATGCAAGCATTTAAGAAATTTCAATCGCTATAATAACCACTAAATTCCCCTGGAATTCCGTCCATTAACTCATCCAAGAGTTCTCGATACGTATGAACATCAAATATCCCACCTTGGAATAATCGTCTGCAAATATCAAATGCTTCATTAGTTATTTCGACTGAGTTATTCCCAGCTCGCTTACCTCCCATAAGAACCTCAAGTCGTGATATATCATTAATGATATTACTAGGACATATATGAGAATCATGATGAGAACTTCCATAACCCTTTCCTAAAGCACTTGCTGGTTGAATTTCTGGAGATTGTCGTCCTCGTCCTCGACTTTGTTGTTGTTCTTTTAGTTGTTGTTGTTGTATACCATATGTATCAACTCCCATTTTAAAAGCTCTGTACTTCAATGTATCCTTTTTTAAATTGCCGGAGATTTCTTTATTAATTTTAAATAACCAATCCATCCATTCATCTCGTTTTATTGTGTTTTTTTATACTCGTCTTTTAAAAATTCTCCCCCTTTATAATATTTTTCGATAGCGAATTTACCAAATGACATATAGTCTTCAGGTTTCAGCAATTGAATTTGTTTGATTTTTGCTATAGCTTCATCGGTGAATTTCTCGTTAAAAGGAACACCTTTTTTAGTGGAAACTTTTTCAATAGAATCACTAGCACCTTCAACGGGGTTATCATCAGTATCAATATTACCCATTTGTTGTATTTCTCGTTGTGTTTGTAACTCTCCTGAAAGCTGTTTTATTCCCTCCTGAGTTTTTTCAGTCTCTGTAGCAATCTTTCCCAGTACATGAATAATAGGTACTGCTCCCTCTTTAGGGATGTCGCCGTATATAGCACGTTCTGTTGCAAGTTTCATATCTTTAGTGGCTTTAGTTACAGGGGCAAAAAGCTGTTTATTCCCAATAGAAAAGTCAGTCTGCGCTTGCTGTCTAAGTTGTAGTTTATCTCGCACGTCATCTCGAATTGGTATAAACTTTTTCAGTAATGCTAACCTCTCGCGGGTTAGTCTGGTAGTTAATGCTTCTGATGTCATTATTGAAAATGCTAACGTTTTTTCAATTGTGGGTTTTCAGTGGGTTTCAATGCTTGCATTTCCAGACTCATCAATCAAACGTCTTATAGATTTCACTTTCAAAGCAATCTCTGACCGAACTTGGTACTGTTCCCCTAGTTTCTTTCTAATTGCTTCAACTATACTAAATAGCCGAATGAATAAATTAATATCATTGTTATACAAAGAAACATTAACCGCTTTTTGGATTCTTTTTGTCAGTGAATACATTTTAGGTAGGACATATCTTCCATGTTTCAATTGTATATTAATTTGTTCAAATTCATTCAAAAGTCTGTCTTCATTTAAAAATTCAGAAAGTACGATTCCTTGATTTCTTAAATTTGATATTTCTGTGATGATAGATGTAATATCTTGAAATTCCATTTATTGAATATTATTAATAATGTATTTTCTTTATCTTTAAAATATTATTTAATATTTTTTAAAATATCATTTAATATTATTAATACCCAATCCAACATACAAAGAAGGGACATATACAATGCTTCGTCAAGCATACATTAAAGACTTATACAATACCCTAACCCCCCCCCAATCGAGTTCAAGGGCGGGCTATATGGGTATTAGACTCAGAAACCATAAACGGTTTCACACAATATGTAACATATAACATGAAGCCTTCATTTGGATATCTTTCGCGCCAAATGACGTCAAAGAGGCCCAGAGGGGGGACAGCACATTCTTGGCCACAAACATAGATCTCCGGCGGAAGCTCTAACGTAATAAAGATTATATTAGAGCTCCCAGAAGATATGTTGTGGGGGGGGACAGTACATTACATATAGGATGGTATATATACAATGAGATGATAGGATGGTTATATATACAATGCGATTATATAGGATGATATTATATATACTAGGGACAGCACATTCTTGGAACTTATTCAAATAAGCCCAAGGATTACATATAGGATGGTATATATACAATGAGATGATAGGATGGTATGATAGGGACAGTACAGGACGATACAAACATGAAACGACGGGGCGGACTTACTACACCCAATCTACCAATCAAAAGCAACCCATGAAATTAACCATGGTTGCAGTTGAGAAAATTCAACCACACCATGACAATGGCGTGGGTAGTTTTGATTGGCAAATTTGGGCTTCGCTTAAAGCCCCAAGCGCGTATACAGAACATATTATATATAAGGTGATAATAAGACCAGTGTCGATAAATGAGTGTTTATTTATTTTTCCTAGCATTTCATAGTGAAAATTGTGTAGTAATTTCAATGGAAACTAAATATTTAAATAAAACATTAAACAAAGGAATACAACTGTTAAATAATAGCAAAATTTTTATTAATTTCTATAATATTACGTGTTTATTTAATCGTAATAATAATGGATTTACATGACGAGATAACTCTGTCATGGGACCAGTCAATTCAGGATTACCTGCTATTTCTTGAATGGTTCGAGAATGATATTTTTCTGCGTCATCGATAATTTTATTACATGTAGCTACCACACTAAAAAACTGAATTACATGTAATGTGCTTTACTAATTTGACCTCACATACAATCTAATTTATTTGTAATTACAAAGTAATTTCATTTTCATTCAAAATCTAAACAGTTGTTAACGTGCGTAATTGGGATTTTTAAAAAAAATCTATTAATAGAACCTTGACCTAGTGTCTTGTGTTACGCGCGCGTTCCGGTACAACGACCACATTTACTACTGTTTGTGTGGCTGTTCCAGCTACTGATCTTGGCTGTTCCAGTTACTATCATTTACTTTTTTAATACATGTATGCGTGGACATTGCGAAGAAGTATTGAAAAAATATATATATATGTATATAATAGCTTATAAAATGATATTAACGCGAAACGTTTTTAGCGTTTTTCCCTATGGAAAATAACACAGAAAATCGACTACTTTACCCTATGGTAATTGGTCTGGTAATTTATAATTAAAACTCACTATTGAGAATTATCTTGTAAATAGGAAAACTTTATTCTATGTCCATTTTTCTTTGAAATAGCTGTTTGATAAATCCCTTCAGCAACTTTTCGTACTGAAGGCATACATATTCCAAAATATTTCCCTGCAGCATTCATTGATTGAAAAATTCTTTTTTTATTCGTCGCTGTATCAAATGACTGTACTGGTTTCTTTCCAACTGACTTACAAGTTCCTGTCTTTCCCTTTTTCTATTATCACTTTGAGAAATGCATTGCAAATTTGCAAGAGAATTATTTTGAATATTAGAATCAATGTGATCAATAACACAGCCATCTTTAATCGCTCCCATATAACACTCAGAGACTGCCCTATGACAGAGATATACCCTTTCTCCAGCAGTTAAACACAAATATCCCTGATTATTAACATATCCCACAGGTTTCTTTAGTCTACAGTGTCTAACAACACCTTTACGAGATATTTCATAATTAACAAGTTCGGGGTGAGGTCTGAATTCTTGCTCCATTTATATACAATAATACTATTTGTCTAATTCATCATTTGCTTTATTTATAAATCTATTAATGTAGTCTTGAGGGGTTTTTATGATTTTGTCTTTGACAGAGTCATGGTTAGGGTCAATGATAGCGTTTTTTATTCGTTTATCATAATAACGTTTCAATTCTCTAAACCGCTTACCTCCACAATTGATACATAACTGTGATTTTCCTCTCACACCCACCCCACAATTTATGCATGGGGACGGGTCTATCGAATTATTTCTGACGCTCTGTAAGTGATGTCCACAGAATTCACCTCTACACGATTTATTGCATGGGGTTACTGATCCAATCATAAGCCATTTGCAGTGATTCATTATTTATAAACAAAATTTTCTATTTAAATGTTTGCTTTTTTATATGAATGACGAATTCATGAGATTATCGACAATTAAGCCTTATAAAAATATTAAATTCAGTCTTGATAGAACCCTCGAAGACGTACCAAAAGAGAGAATAAATAATAGAAGTCTGATTAGAAAAATACGAGATTGTGTTAATGAGTTTAAACAGGACGGCGCATCACACACCTGGTCAACATTTAAAATTGATGGTGTTGTTGATGCTAGAATGAATGATGAAACAGCAGCTATGATACTATTACAACTTGGCAATAAAAGGTATTTTCTCAGAGTGAAATTTATTATCAATTTAGAATCGGGTGATTGGATCATAAGGGACAAATTTGTTCCAATTCTCAAAGATAGGACAACAGTCATTGTTAGCCGTGATTCCAGACCAGGGCTGTTAACTGGAATTGATAAACCATACTATGAAAAAGCGTATTCTGAAACAGCAATTGTTTATGGGATGTATCCGTTAAATAAGAAACCTGACATTGAAAAACTAGCACCAATGAAACAGTCAACGTCAGTGGAAAAACCACTCAATTGTGTAGCACAACGTTTCATAGAACACTTTACAAATGTACTCCATGGAGTGGGAATAAATTAACCGATCTAAGACGAGTGGGAATAAATTAACCGATCTAAGACGTAAAAAAATAGATCAATGGAGCTAACAGTGAAAGAGAACGAAGCAACTATTTCCGATATTGCTAGATTGGAAAAGTCGCTGAGATTTCCGATAACCGTTTCAACGATAACTGGTGAAGTATTATACGAATCGAAATACAATAAAAACGGAGCTCCAATCAAAATTATTGATCATAACAAACACGCATGGACATCCGCGGTTACAATATTCCCGCGAGACAGAACAGTGAAGTATATCCCAGAAGAATTCACCAAGGATGGTATTCTCACTGAAGAAAGATTATTCGATGCTATTGCTAGTTTGTTTAAAAACGACCCTGTATCAGTATGGCTACTTCATAGTTTTGAAGATGAAGAATGTCAATTCAATCAATTTGTGAGACCTAACGGTGAATTATATCGTACTGAAAGTCTACATAATAGGATGAAAAATCTAGCAATGAGTCTCAGTGAAAACGCTAGCGTTTTTAATGGAAAATCCGACGATTACAAACAGTTACTTACAAATTGTTTTACAATTCCATCGGTTGCAGCTCATTTTGCAAGAAAAAAAAAATAACTGGAAACCAACACGAAAAGAGTTTTTACAGGATGTTCAATCCAGCTGTCTGGAATATTATCATGGTGGTCTATGGAACGTTAAGTACAATCGTGAAAGTATGATATCAGTTGATATCGTTGCCTGTTATCGAGGAAGTTTTCTAGGATATGGATTCGCTGGTGAGTATTTTAAACGGTTTGGACATCCTACACATGAAATGTCTCGCGTTGCTATTAATGGACCACTGCCTGATTTTGATTTAACCGGTTTTGCTCGCGTAGTATCATTTGAATTCGCTGAAGGACTTCATCCGTGTTGTTATGTTTGGATTGGTAGACACATGGCTGAAAGGATGTGGTTACCAATAGTGTTATTGCGATATATGATTAATTGTAAAATGTTAGTTTTGTTGATTGTCAGCGAAGCGATTATCTCATATCGAAAACAAACCAATGTCTGGTTACCAGAACCAGAATGTCTTGATAGTATAATCGATAAGTCTAGAAAACATATTGATGCTGACGAGGAGTACATCATTGAATGGTCAAAAAAGATATTTAATCAACGAAATAGTGAAGCAAAGGATCTCGGCCGAAGAATAATCGGTAAATTTACACAAGGTGGAAAAAAGTTCAACTTTAAAAGACAATCCTCACGATTGATTATAGATGATGCCGAATACGACTTCGTTATTAAAGATGCAGTAGAGAAAAATAGATATGCAAATTGTAAAACAGCCTTCTTGTCCAATAGAACAAAGTTAGGTAGAATTGTTACTTACAGTGATGGAGAAAGCTCTGCATATCTACATTTGAGAGCTTCTATGCTGGGTTATGCATCTATCAATTTATTTGCAATGATAAATAGATTTCCTAGTATAGCAGTTAGAGTTGCAATTGATTCAATGTATGTCGATAAAAAATATATCAAAGAGGTAACTAAATTTACTAATAGCGAAGAGACTTGGGGAACATGGCGACTTAAACGTGAAATACAATGCGATTATTCTAAATCAGCAGACGTTGAGATTAAAAGCAGTTACCTGAAAAACGATAATTCTATCAATGAAAAATCCGAAGGATTTTCTATGTCTAAAGCACCACCGATATCAGATCCAATTTGTAAATATAAAACAGTTTATTTAAACGGTTGTGTTGGGTCTGGAAAGACAACACGTGTGATAGAATTATATCGAGAGAGAACATCCATGATTGTACTCACACCAACCCATAGACTAGCGAGAGAGATAAAACAACGAAATGTTGAAGCTTGCACGTATCATAGTTTTTTTTCGATACAAGGGCGATGCTTGGACTCCTGAGCGAATGGGTGAGAAATTTATTCCTGCGGTTATTATTTGGGATGAAGCATGTGCTGTTTCAGAAGATGTATTAAAAATGTTTCTTGATTGGTTATTGCAAAAAAATACAAAAGTTATATTGTGCGGCGATCATGGTCAACCACCACCATTTGTTGGTAGAAGTCCACATAATTGGTTAAAAGGATTTGTTGATTATTACGAAGAAATTGATACTGACTATAGAGCACTCAATGAGCAGTTACGTGAGTTTAAAAACTAATTAGATTACAACACGATAGAATTCAATGTGAAGTAGCGCGTGAAATAATTTCTGAAACACCTATGAATGATTTTTGGGAAACATGGAGACCAAATGATTTTGTAGTAGCAAGTAGAAAGATAGTCAGAAACGCACTTCAGAAAAAGTTATCTGAGCTACACAAGAAAAAATTCCCAACGTTTCCAGTACCGTTGTGTTATAGACCATCGGAAACACGAAAGCAGAATATTGAAGTTGAAATTCCAGGCCAGACGGAGAAACAGATTCTAGTGTTAAATGATATTGTGCTAGTTGATATCAATGCTGTAGAAGATGCATTATGCGCTGATAAATCACCATGGACGCTTGGTTATGTAACAACAATATACTCGTCACAAGGATTGACCATCACGGATACAATTGTTTGGATAGTTGATAATCGCATTGAATGGTCAAATTTAGTCTATCTCGCAGTGTCCAGAGTACGACGAATAAATCAACTACGAAGGATTGTATTCGATGATGATTTTAATGCAAACGATGATAGCACTGATATTAGCATCATTAATAAAAAAAAACTCTCTGGTTACAAACAGCAGGACAAAAAAAACAACGAGAATTTGATATTGATGCTGAAGTAATAATCGCATTAAAAGAACAACAGAATAATCACTGCGCAAGTTGCAATTGTATAATGCGCTGGCAGTATTCGGATAAAAACCCTCGACAATTCACCGTAGACAGAAAAAATAACAGTCTTGGTCATGTCATAAACAATGTGATGTTGACCTGTCTTGAGTGTAATAGACGTAACGGAGCTAGTTAAGACCATGTGGCGGTAATTGAGTATCGCCCGGAATGACTTGTAGTTGTTCGCGTGTAAAACCACGCTGAGGTGCAGTTGAATCTAATCTGTAGATTGGAGGTCTACCAGTTGATCGCGTTATGGTTGAAATTTTATGCGTTGTAACACTCCATATAGTATCGGTAGCCCTTTTTTTACCACCTTCAAGTTCTCCTGGTACGTATAAATATTTCACAGTAACATCACCGAGAAGTGGCTGGGTGCTAACCCGCTGTGGTTGTTCGGGTATATATATTTTTTTATTGCAATATTTGGTTTCATATTAATAGTTCGAGTAATCTCGTTATTTAACGCTGCAACTACACTCAGTAACCTTTGGACCCATTCACGAGATCGTTTTTCTTGGATAAATTCTTTTGCATATTGATATCCAAATAACCGTTCTGCAAGAGTTCGATTAAATCGTTCTACAATTGCCTGATCACGATGTAACGCAGTATGTCCCCGTCGTATTGTAACATTATGAGTTTTCATTGTTGATAGAACAGCACCTTGAATCTCTTTGCCAGGATCAACTTGTAATAGATTTGGCCATCTTAGAGGACCTCGTCGATAAATCCTTTCAAATGCAGAAGCGACTTCAGAAGCTGACTTTGTTTTTAATGGTTCTGCTTGTTTAAATCGACTCGCAATATCAACTACAGTTAGCGCGTATTTGTAACCATGGTCATGTGGTAAAAACAATAAATCAGCCTGTTGAACTTCATCAAAATGAGAATAATTAATTTGTTTAGTCAGAGGTAGATAAATTTGCTATATAGCTTGTTTGGATAACCAATCTTCCGCAGTGGACTTTTTCACTTTTGCAGCGTTAGCGAGTTTACTGATTACTGCTTTACCCCTCTAGTATCCTTTCGGAGAATAATAAATAGATTCCATACTATAAAAACACTAGTGTTTTCAATTACCAGCACCTAACACCAATTTGCCTTTCATAGCTGATTTGACCAACCATGAAGCCAATTTTTCTTTGAAGGATTTATCGGGAATAGCATTTAACGCATAAATTAATTTTACATCCGCCAGATGTCTTTGTTGCAAATTATTGCTTTTATATGCAGCATCATGAGCATGACATGCCTTATCAATAGCATTTATCGGATACTCACCAGGCCGGGGCTGATTTTGATCATCAAGTCTGAGATCTAATCTCGTTCCGGGACCACAGTAGCTATATCCTTGAAGGTGTTTTTCTCCAGGGTATTTTGCCCATGGGGTTCCGGGAAGTTTTCCCAATTTGGTTGCGATATCACCTCCGTGTCGCTTTTTTAAAAAGAAATAAATCAAAATTTTTTGTACCACATGTTACACACTTACCAGTAAGTGCCGATCTGTTATTTTTAGTTGTAATCGTCGTCGCATCATTTGTACTAGTACGCTGTTTACATTTAACACAATATAGATGCATAATTTATATATGGCGTTATGAATATAATTGATTTTTCAGCGACTAAAAGAAGAGAACCGGTGAAACATCACGCAGCGCTTCCCAATTCTGTCCGTGCCATTATAATCGGAACATCTGGATCGGGTAAAACACAATTACTGCTTAATTTGATAGTGCGATTTATGAAGTGGGATAAATTACATTTAGTTGCTCCATCCGTAGATGATCAACGGTGCTATGAAGTGCTAAAAGATTATAATGAGAATGCATCAGAAATTAAAGGTGAAAGTGTAATCGACTTTATAACAGATATTGATGATGCGCCTAGTGTAGATGACCTTGATGGAGATATAAACAATCTTGTCGTGTACGATGATGTGATGTTAGATAATCAAAAGAACCCTGCTAGAATATTTTCCCGAGGTAGGCATAAAAACACTGACGTGATATATGTCACTCAACGCTACACTCAGATTCCAAAAGTGATTCGCGATAACTGCAATATTCTTGCTGTATTCAACGGCGTTGATACACATACGCTACGAAATATTTGGCAAACATGGTGTTCCGATATGGACTTCAATGGATTCAAAAATTACTTTAGTCATGCTCAGTCAGTCCCACATGGATTTATAAAAATAAATTTACACGACCCTCGGTCACGATATCGTATTGGACTTAATCAAATATTCGGTTAAATCATTTGTATTAACCCTGAAATCCTTCCAGCGGGGGGGGGGGGCTATGACAACAATGATAGCAATTATTGGCAGCAATTTGAGGGTGGTTATGACAACATATTTACGACAAAATCTCTAAGGCTCCATTTGTAAAATGGGGTCTTTAATTTTTTTTTGGTTGAAATATGAGATTTCGTAGGAAGGCTCTATTGGGCATTCTGAGGCTTTAATCGATTTTGTCGCAAAAATGTGTAGGGTTCACCATCCCTGCTGCTGATGTAAATCGACTCAACTTTTACACCTACTTGTAATTACAATAATTTATCCACGCTATTCTCATGAGTTGTATTTAATTACAACTAACAGTTTCTGCTAAGCTCTTTTGAAGTTCTATGGCTTAAATGCATGGAGAAAACACCTATATGGGAACATAAAACCGTAAGTTGCCCCGATCGCCATTTCTTTTCCTAAGTATAGAGTTTACAATTTGTTCATGTAAATTCCCTTTTCCTGAAAACTACGCTTGTTGAAGTGATGTTTTACGTGGGACGACCATATATAGACGCATTGGTGTTTGTAAAATATGTATACCCCAAATCTAGATGAAAAACCTTCAAGTTCAAAATTTCAATAACTAATATACAAGGGAAAATAATGCTTTCGTGCCACGATACGTGATTAGATAATCTAACCACGAGTAAACTGAAGCGCATTGTGTTACAATTTATTTATATGCGACACTTATTTTTCAAACGATGTTTACAATGTTGATAAAAAATATCTAAAGTCCAATTTTTTTAAAAATGTACATGTAAAAATTGCTAAAACTTTTTGTAAGACAAGTTCTTCAAGATAAAAGTGAATACATAGTCCTACAAGACAATGTCCTTCCGAATAAACGTAAATACGTACTCCTACAAGACACGTTCCCCGCCCCCCCCCGCCCCGAAAAAAACGCATATAAAAAAGACAAACAATAACGATGTTAAAATTCTTTAAAAAGTATATAAATATGTGAAACTACGTAAAAGAAATGCTTAAAAATAGGCATTTTAAAAAAATCTTCATGTAAACCACATTTTTATAATAAAAGTCCATGCTTTCTTTTCGTGATACAAAATATTATGGCTTGATAAAAAGAAAGGTTTGTGGATAGAAGCAGTAACTCTTGACAGGTACGAGTTCCACTATCAGTAGCCACGGGAAGTTACAGACTTTGGCTAAGTTTCACCCTAGAAGAGGTATACACGACTCATATTCTTATCTCGTATGTGAGAGTTTCACCACTGAAGGAATATGTACTAATCAAGTACGTATGCTATATATGCAAATTCCACCCTTTAAAAGGTATGCACGACTCAAGTACGTGTGTCGTATATGCGAGTTTCACTCTAGAAGAAGTATGCATCCGTCAAGTACATGTGTCGTATATGCGAGTTCACCGTTCAAGACGTATGCACGCATCAAGTACGTATGCTGCAATTGCAAGCTGTACAATACTGTCTCAACTAAACGAATGTTTCTGTACGAAAGATGTAACTTTCTGATGATATGTTTAAATCAACGAAGCACCCTCGTGAATACGTAAGGGGAGAAAAAACGCTATTATAATACAAAAGTCTGATATGGTCATCTATATATGCGTATAAACATTCAAACATGCCTAGCAAATTTCATGTTTACATTTACCGGGTTTTGCGCAATCTTACTAAAGACTTTCTGGAAACGGACGGACATAAATCTAATTATTGTCAGAAGAATAATAACGGTCACTTTTTCCATCACACCTGATATCCAAAACAAAATGTTTTTCATGTAATAGATATTTATTTGAGATAAATTCGTCGCAATGACCTACCTTTATAATAATCAGGCTATGACCTTTGTTCATTGTAGTTCATTTGGCTATTGAATGAATTTGACTATTCATGGCATATAGACATTAAAACCTGGAAACAAGAAACATGTACCAATTTCGGACTAACATAACAGCTACAGTGACTAGATAATGTGTAGCATTGAGCCAGTGATATTTTACATTTAACTTAACTTTTTCTTGGCTCATACCTCGTACCCCCATCAGCGGTGTGCAAAGACGCAGGGAGAGTAAACCCTACAAAATTTTGCTCGAGTCCTTAACGAAGAATAAAGGTTCCTACAGAGGCTGAAAAAGGTCAATAACACTAAACCAAAGTCTCTAACTGAGTATATTTCCATACGGTTAAAAACCGGTAATATAAATCGTTTAGGTTAGCTCATTTTTGTTATACTCTTATGGAGTTATTTTGTCCTGACTTTGTAAGGCGATTTTGCTTACTTGTAAAGCAAATCAATTATTGTTCTTCACCCCCTCCCGGCCGCTCCTGACTGTCAGGGGATTAACCAAATATTGTATCCAGACCAATCTACGAGCGTATGTATAAATTAATATATAGAGTTTCGTTTCGTAAGTCAATAATATTTCCATCCTGATTTGTAAGTTTGAAATTCAATCTCAACAATAATGTATTATGTACACACAGGTAGACTTGATTTATTGGCTCAGATACAATAAGCCACCCTGGGGGTGTTTGAATACTGGGTGAATATAATATATATCCCTGCTGGGCCTGGTTAGACTTAGAGAGGTCGACGTGGTAGCTGCTATCAATTATATCGCATACTAAATTTAGTGCAATGGTGGATGTTATATTAACAATATAAGGCGAGATATGACGACCTGACCCATATGGGTCATTAATATATTTGAGATCTGCTAGGGGTGGGATTAATTTTTTTCCAAGAATTACATATTCTTTTAAAATGTTCATCAATAAGATCACTAACTGATTTTTTAGCTCCTCGGAGTCAAATCCAGGTATTTTAAATGTTGATAATTGTTCTTCTGTAATTCCATATTTTTTCAGAAATACTGTCTTAAATAATCGCTGATCATATACTCACGCAATTTATCATTGTATAAATCTATCTGCCGGCACGTTTATTATTTTTTCTCTGTCCACAATAGCCTTGTTTACATATTCTAAGTCTGCTGAAACTTGATTTGGATGTTGTATTGTTTCAATTATTTGATTTTTTAAATCGTCGTTATAAAATGTATTGATGCTGGAAAGTAAATTTTTAAGTTCATTTAACACACGTTCATGTTCAGATTTAATTGGTCTTGATAATGAGTTAATTTGCTCGACATCAATTGTCGATGTTCTTGCTAAACCCTTCTTACCTTGAATGAAACTTATAAAATAAGTATAATGCGTATAAGCTGTGAGTGTTGTAGTGCTCTCTTCATAAATGGAAATTTTTTTCTATATACTGGAAGTTGTATAAATTTCTTAACATTTATTATGAAGTTGGATCGCTGTGGTTCTGGTGGAACTTGATAAACCGGTGCAACTTCAGGCCATCCTAACACTGATCTGATCGAACTTTGATAAATATCCACAGCATAGTCAGGAGAATGTATTTCAATCACCGACGATAATGTTGGTTCGTAAACAGTAATTGCTATATTCGATTCTTTTCCGGTTACAGACTTAATTATGCGCTGGAATTCTTCATCATTTTGCTCTATCTGATAACTGCCAGTTGGAATACTAACTACTTGCCAATCGGGAGTTCCATCAGACTTATTTTTATTTGCGAATACTAATGAATTATTTGGTTGTTGTCCACCAAATGGTCTTGATCTAATATTAGGCCAGCTATAATAAACACGTAACTGAGCTAATGCTATCTCTTTTACTGGAATTGCAGTTGGAAAGCTAACACTAAATTCAGAATTGGTCGAACTTATTGATATCATAGTAGTTTTTGAAGGAGTTGTGTTAGTGACGATCTGCTGTAATAACTCTCTCGACTCAATATCCAAACGATGTTCAGGCGCTGACATTATTGTTATTATTATTGTTTCATTCTCCATTTATTTTACTCTGGTTATTATCACCAGAATCGTTAGTGATTCTGAATGCTTCATCGTAAGTTTTAATTATCGTTACGAACTCCTCGTCAGATATTTTACCATCACTGAGATAAGCGGAAATATATCAAGATAGTTAACAGTAGCTTGTTGTCGCTGTATGCAATTTTATCATATACTCACGCAATTTATCATTCGCACATGTAGTTATTTTTTTTAGCAATAATACTAAGAATACCTGCTTAAGTCGTGAAGTTGAAACAATAATTCTTATAATTACTGGAGCTGTCATTGTTAATGTCGATAATATTAATCCGGATCAAGCAACAATAGCAGAAACTGAGTACACAACTATATCAATAACAACAATACGTCTACGATATTTTTTTTTTACTTTTACTGTATAATGGTCGATGGTATTTTTTAGTTTAGTCAAAGATTCACATGCTTGATTATATCTCTGACGTTGAACGTCGATAGATGACGTAGTTATTTGATCCATTATACTATGACGTTAAACTTATTCACGTGCTCACTAAAATCAGTTTTGAGTGTGACAATTTCATTACTGATTGGAATTTCTCTATCGTCAACATATTTTTTGTTGTAGCATCATCATCTGCGGTTGGATTTCCAAGATCTGTAAAAAAAAAAAAATTGTCCATAATAACGTCTCCACTAAATACACCACCAGTCGTCCTGACATAATTGTTAACTGACTTACCGGAATCTTGTATTTTTCCCTGATGAGTAAAAGTAACGATATTATCAACAACTGCAGTAGGAATTCGTGTAAGTACATATGGTAGCTGTATATTACTCGTCTTTAATCGTCCTTGTTGGTTCTTAAAAATAACCACTTGGTAATGTAAAATACCAGATTGGAGCAGTATTATTCTGACATAATGAAGAAATTCTTTTGGTGGAGCTAATCCATATGAATCAAAATAGATAATTCCACGTCGATCAATTGCATAGGCTACCCAGTGGGTACCTGGTCCAGAGGTTTTATCGAGATTTATCATACCTGTTTCAGTATTATTCGGTTGTTTTGGTAACTGATCGCGCATAAAAACACCTCTAAAGTTTTTTTATTTTCAATTTTTTTTAGCAGCATCGAGTAGATCAAAATTAGACATAGGCTAGATCAGTAAACTGTCCCTGGAAGTCTTAGACGTTTTCCGTACCATGAGGGCGGGTTCCCTGGTAATCTGAGACCTTTTCTCTTTTTTAGATGTTCATTTTATTCCCTGTCCATTTGCGTTCTTTAATGCCATTCCAGCAACAGTTCCAACAGCGCCTAATGCAGTTGCTTTTGCAACAGCTGGGGCTGCAGTAGTTATTTATGCTGGTATAGTTGCGAGAAGGGGAAATATACCACCCGTTTTAAAAGCGTCTTTGATAGCGCATGCAGAAAGACTAAATTTGACGCCTTATTTGATTTTTTTTGCTTCGTTAAAGTTTTTGAATTGACGATCGGTCAATGATAATTTATTTGAACCGCTCATCTGTTTCTTTTTCAACGATATTTTTATTCCACAGTTATTGTTTAATGCCGATTGCAGTCTTTTGACCTGACCAGGAGTCAGGGTAACATTAACGTGATTATATGACATTTATATTATTTATGAATGATCTAATTACGTGTTACATGTTTTCTACTGGAGCATCAACGACTATCATTCGTCCACCAGCACCTTCAAGGAGCATTGATTTATCGCTAAGTATAACAGCAATTGCTCTGTAATTATCAATAGCTCTTCTTGTTACACTAGCTCGAAAATGTACATCGACTACCGATTGTCTGGCTAAATCTAAATGTTCGAGTGAAAAGTAATAAACTGGATATAACTTTGTAAAATCTAGATATGAATTAATCCAGTATCAACATTGTGGTCACGACCCAAACAAGTCAAAAGACGATGGTATGCATTTGCTACATGATTTTGATGGAAATTCATTAATATATCCTCGGATGGTTCTTGATGTTCCTTTATCCTTAATGAAACCTCAGAAGCACCAAGACTGACAAATATCATAATACTACGCGTTTGATCATTTACTCGTGCAGCATTTTGTAATATAATACGTATGTGTCTTGGTGCAGAAACACCTTGCTGAAAGGCTATCTGCCATGTAAATAAAACGTTAATATTACTCTGGATAGCATCTGTGGTCACTGTCAGCCATGATAGCATTGATTTACCCCCTTGATTCATGAAAGGTAGTAACCGTTGTTCTTCAGATATTGACGGAGTTATTATTAGCATCCACTGTGAAAGTTTTGAAAGAATTACTATACCAGCATCAACGGCGGGTCTCCATATTGCATCATTGTCTGTAGCCTTCCGTACTAGTACAACTGTATGTTTGGCTCCGAAAATGACTTTTCTGACCTTTCTACAGAATCCAAAGATATGTGATAGTGGAATTGCATATGAAAATACTCTTCTATTTCCTCTTAACATCTTTCGACGTGATGTGAATAGAAAGTTGAAATTTGGATTAACTCTGTGCAATAACGAAAAATCAGTAGCAGGCCGGGCTCTCATTTCAGCTGGTTGTGGATCGGATGCAGTAGCCCGTGGTGTTTGTACTAAATTATACTGTCTATTATCAGGAGAATCAGTTATATCCTTTGCAAACATCATTGATGGACCAGCTGATCTTGAGTAATCGTCGCTGTATCTTGCAATGCCAAGTATCGTTGAGGCAATGTCGACATCTTTCTGAATTAGTTCAATATCTTTTCCGTCGATCATGTACGTAGCTGTTTCAAATAACGCCATAATATTATTATTAACAAAACCAACGCTTACATTAGCGTCGTATTCAGTATTATCTGCTTTTAATATCTCACCTTCTACTTCAATGAATGCTTCTGAGGGTAAGAAATATCTACTTGTATCATGAACCTGAAGTTCAATCCTTCCACGCTGATTTGGAATTCGTGTGTCATAAGAATAATACTGATAATCACGCACAGATTCATCTTTGAGAACTGGTGCGTCCATGTCAAATGCAGGATCACTTATACGTTTGAACATATTTATTATAATTATTATCGTCTAAAACAAAGACTACTTCGAGAAGTGAGACTACTTCCTGCTATGAGACTCGCGGTTATATTTTTCTCTTTTTCTGATAAAGCTGTATCAGCCAACTCTGCTAGTTTTTGATTAGCAACTTGATTTATTTTTTTACTAATATTTGCGGGCATCAGTTCAGTGCTAGGTAATTTTACCAGCTGAGGTTGGACCGCTTGAGGTCTGCGTATTAATTGTGCTAGTCTATCTTTGATTGCTGAGAATGCTTTACTAGCAACATTACCAACAGCACCTATACCTTTTTCACGAACAAAATCAATAGCTTTCATTCCTAGCTGCTTTGCAATTGGTATTTATTTTGGGGCTATTCTTCTAAATAGACCCTGCACAATATCACCTAACCCATCTCCGTAGGTTGCCCTGTAAATCGGTAATCGAGAGTTAAATGCCCTGACCATGGCTGGTCCACGTTGAGTATTATGTACTATCATTTCATTTTATAGTCATTATATTTAATTACATACTTAGTTCAGTGATTTAGTCACTATAATAACCATCGGCGATTTCATTAATGAGAGACTGATACAAATTAATATCCATGATACCTCCTGTAAATAATCTTTTACAAATATCTGCTGCTTCATTGATGATTTCTGGGGAATTATTACCAGCTCGTTTTCCTCCAATCAGAATTTCTGGTCATTCAACTTCGGAGAGAACATTATTTGGGCATGAAGTAACAAGACTACTTTCCTGTGTGGTAAGACCACTTCCAAAAAAGATGTCTGATAGCCAATCTGTTTCTTTATCCTCACCTTTTGCTTGTGCTGGTTGTTGTGTTTGTAGTGATGATGATGATATTGGTGGTGGTAGTTCCAATATTATTTGAGGGTCTAGCTGTTCCGATGCTGTTTCAGGAGCTGGCTGTGTTGTTTTGGGGTTTTTTTTGTATATTTTCGTTTTAGTCTTGCTGTTTTTTCTTCTATTGCTTTTTTCCTCATTTCTTTTTCCCGTCTTTTTTCTTCTTGTTTTTGTCTTTCTTCTTCTTTTCTTAATTGGGTTAATTCATTAATTGTCATATCATAATCTTGATATAATGGATCATCAGATGTAACTTTTTCAACATTCATAAGTGTACGATATAATACTTTTTGCCATTGTTCACGGTTTTTAATATCATTAACATATTCAGGTTTCATTAATTTATCTCTTTTACCAAACATACCCACAGCAAATTCAGCCAATTGTGTTATGTCTTTAATGTCATTAATAATTACTTTAACAGTATTTTCGTTAAATTTATTTATCAATTCAGTAGTACTAATCTTTGCAATTTTCTCTTATTTAAGGGCTGGTGCTTTAGCGACTTCGGGCATTTGTTGTATTGGTTGAGCAGCAGCTATTTCGTCAGTTTCTACTTTACATTTTGTGTCTGTGAAATGTTGTGTCCTAGGGACAGTGTGTAATGTTCTAAACGTTTGTACATGGCTTGGTACTGTCAAAAGAAGTTCTCCTGGAATTGTCTTTCGGGAATGGCAAGGACTGTCCTGTCCTGAAGAGAATGGTTTCCTCCGTGACAGACTGTACTTCTTCTTCTTCTTCTTTTTTTTTTTTTTCTTCTTCTTCTTCTTCTGGTATTGTCTCTAACGGAGGATTTTAAGTGACTTTTTTCACGGAACGTTTTAATGTTTTAGGATTACAAATTTCAGGCATAGTCGGCCAATTCTTTAGTCCAAGCCTCAAAGCCCACACTTTTCCAGTCACGTACATCTGTCCAGTGAGGGTGTAAGTCACAAGCTACACACACATCCACATACACCTCTTCAGTACCTAAAAGTTGGTGAATCTTGTTTTCCCGTAAAAGTCGAGAAGTATTCATAAACAAATTTATTCGTATCATTCCGTTCTCCAACAATTCAAATTTTGTAGGCACTAGCTGACATATGACAAGTCGATCTGAAGTTTCGTCTTCATCTTCCGCTATGAATGTATTTCATTTACAATTGTTGCAATTCTTTAACTCTTCTTCTGGAGTTCGATTCACTAAGTGTACCTGGTAATAAAAATAATCACTATCGATACCACAATCCACACAATTAACACTCTCCTTCTTGTCAATGTCTGACCACTTGAATACTTTCTCCAGAATGAATCCTCTTACAACATTGAGGTACCAGTAGTTCAATCGTCGGTGACATAACGGATGCAATTTTTCCTTGCGTTTGACTTGTATCTTGACAAACTCTCGGTAAATGCGTTCTCTCAACTCCACAGGTAAGCTTAGAATGTTCTCTAATAAAGGATCCATAACCATGTATCAGTCAAAATACTTTTTAGAGCGAAAGTAATGGAAGTAGTGAGTTATTTCATTCAACTGCCATTCAGGATAACGGTCAAGAATGTGAATAAAATCTTCCATTGTAAATGGTCTAAAGCGAAAACAAAGAATGAACACAACCTTGATCCAGTGACATCGAACTTGTTGGTTGACTTCTTTCACTTTCCTCCTATGAATGTCTCGACACAAAAGTTCTACAGTCACCAATTGTGATCTGGCTCTAGCAAAACCCTGCCTAATGTCCGTGTAGATCTTCTCTTGTAATTCGAGTGGTAATGTTTGAAGATTAATTTTTATGACGGGTTTAAATACTTGTCTAGGGGTGGTCCAACGTTGGACTCCTTTCCAAGTCGCTACTTTCTTACTCGACATGGTTGATTTTGAATAAAGGACGAGGTCCCACTAAAGGTAGGTAACGACAATCTGGAGACCAACAAGCATTTTCCAGGTAAGCGGAATCTTTCCGTTCCCACTCGTGAAGTGACACGCCACAACTAAAACACTTGACTTTATCCCCTTCGCCCAAGTAGAAAAATCCAGCTCTGGCTAATTCTTCGGGGGTAGGTCCTCCCAGATATTTTGGCCATTTGCCTCGGAAGTTTTGGATCCGACTTTCATAATCAGAGGATTCTGGCAAACACACAGTGAAAGAATATTCGTATTGTGCAGATTCTAAAGCTTCATACAGTTTTAAGCGAGCATGGGCTGTCACGTAAGCCGCAATGATGACATTTCCAAATTCGTCGGCTTCTACAAAGTCCAGTTCTTCTTTGTAACTGACTAAGAGAAAGTCCTCACGAACGACGTCCACGTGTGTAATGTATTTGGTTTTGTCGTGAATCATCTGGAAGTAGCGGGAAGGTTCTGTCAAATATTCCTTATTGGGTAAATACGGTCGTTGTGCCATTTTACACCACAAACAATTTAACATCACTTTGGCAAACGATCGCCTTCCTTCGTTGTTTTCCCCACGTGGTCTAAAGTAATGCCTTCCTGCTCCCAGTATTTCTCTTTGAATTTCTTTTGACCTTCGGGACTGTGACACTAGGAAGGATAGCGACTGGCATCTTGTTTCAGTTTCAAAAAAGCATTCATGTAGTCTGAGAAAATGCCTTTTTGAGTCTCGTCGCCGTTGGGGTACGTTTCTGTCTTGGGGTAAGTGGTAAATTTCGTACACTTCCAACAGTTGGTATCTCAGATCCAGAGCTTTAAACAATTCTACACTAACCCACGTTCCCGTCAATGCATGTTCTTCCTGAGTGTGCTGACAAAGGTGGTCTTGGTTGTACGTTTTAGCACAAGTACGACTCAAGGGAAACATAAGTTTATCTTGGCAAAGATGGTGTAACACGGGATGATACAAATTCGTGGAAGGCAAGACTTTGCACTTGATCAATCCTTCGTATTGTCGAATATTGTCCACGTCGATGTTTTCGGTCAGCAATTGTGGGTGCCCTGCGGAAAAATGACAATATTTGCACACGTAATACAGAGAGCACACGTCCAAGTATTTGATTTCTTCTCCTTCCTCCTCGTCGGCTTGGTACAGCAAACAGGTAGCATTCGTCCATCTTCCGTACAAACTGTCTCTTGGGTTCAGAGGGTTCACCAGCTTGTAACTTTCCACGATGCGCTTAAACTCGGGATCGGTTTTCAACCACTGTTCGTATTCGTGTTCCCACATTTCTATCACTTGGTATCATTACTCTTGTAACTTCAAGCGTCGTTGACAAGTAGCCTGGTACAATTCTTCCATGGGCCGCTGTAAAAACTGGTTTTTAGTGTCACATTGAGGGTAACAGGTGGGACAACCGTGAAATAAGCAACCATTAAACTCGTACACGATCTGGGGGTTTTCTAAGTCCCAGCCATCTACTGAGTACCTTCTGATGGCTTTTTCTCCTCCTCCCTTGCGGGCATGTTGAACCTATTTGTCTTTCGTGTCACACAAGTAATGTAACCAGCGTAAGGCTTTGACCGAGTATTGACGTTTGACACAATGGGTAGTTTGAGGACTGATGACAGCTAGGGTGTCTTAGGGCATGAATCGTTGACGGTACACTAAGGAACACGCTTTGGCAATGGTACAGGCTTCTTTCAAAGGGTCGATCCCTCCGTGCTCCATGAATAATTCTCGAAAATTTCCACAGCAACGCCATAAAATGTCTACGTCGGAACTACATTATTTTAACATTTCTTCCTGAAAGTCGAAAGAGTCTGAGGCGTGAGTCTGATACTATGCGAAGCAAGCTTTTCATTGTTCGGTACGCATATTTTCGGGGTCGTAGTAGTGAGCCTCAGGCAAATGGAGTAGAACAGCATGTTGATTGGCTTCGGTATTGAAAAAGTGAGGAAAATAGCCTTTGGCCATTTCTGTCATGCCAAACGTTTTAGGCATGCGACTTAAAGACATGGCTAAGTAACTCATCGAATCTTTAAACTGCAGTTGTCCCACTTGCATGGAAATGATTTTGGCTCCGTTCAAAGTCACTTTAGGACGTTCGGTACTGTGTTTCGTATAGTATCTCAACGAAAACTGTCCATCGTACCTCGAGAAATTGTGAGCCATCACCGTGGCATAACGATGAAAATCTCCGTAACGTTCGATGTTTTCTTGGCTCCACGTCTCGTTGATAGGGTCTAAGACCCATTGGGCAAAATCGGTCAGTGTGTTCGGTCCCGGAAATATTTTTTCACGTCCTCCAGAAATCTTGCTGCAGTAAGGGCAATTAGTAAAGATATGCTCTTGGGTGCACTTCTCGCACACTCGATGAGCCACGAAGAAATTAGAAATGTGAATACCAGTCTCTTGCATGCATTCGAAATCGACAAAGATAAAATTGCCTTTCTTCTTCTGGTCCTTTTCTTCTTTTTCTTTATGTTTAGAATGATAATTTTGAATGTAGCATTGGTGTTCCAAGTCCACCATTTGGTGATAAATGTGACATCTTTTCTTTTTTGAACAGACGTGTGCCTTGGCACTGTTGGTACGTAGGCCTTGTCCACAAGCAGGACACAATTTCAGGAGTTGACATGCATTTTTCCGCTATGAACCTTGCGTCTTCAAATGTTGTTGGCAACAGGCAAGACTGACAAACGTGCGCTGACAAGCAGAGCAATGCATTCGTTCTTGTCCTTCGTCCAAGCAGGGTTTAGAGGCCAAATACCCTAAGCATTTCGATCCACAATGCTTATGTGCTCTCGACTGTTATAACCATTGTCACATTTCTGACAATAATAACCGTATGACAAGAATGCAGTGATACTGGTGATGGTATACAAATGATCATCGCGATGATAGACGTGAATGTATTTTCCGTCTTTGAAATCTTTGCCTCGAAATAAGAGGTCCGCGTACTTATTGATCGTGTTCTTTTAAGGTGTAACGTGTAGCCAAGACGTCTTGCAATTTTTGCATTTCAGGAATGCCACAGGGCGTGTCTTTAGGTAGCCCCGCTCGCTGTAATAGGAGTTCTGTCTCTCTTTGTAGTTTGGCTCAACTAGATTTTTGAATAGCTTGCCAAGCTCTTTTCCATTCTTTCGTATCGTTATTGACGACATACGTTCGTCCCACCGCGATGGCACGGGATAAACACATCTTGTCTGTTGGATTATTAATTCGGATGATGCTACGCTTGATGCTACGAAGGTTGTCAACCAATAACACTTTTTTGCCATGTCCTCCTGTCCCTTGGGGAAGAGAAACGTGGGTCATGAATAGTGTCGCTTTTCCGTCGGTGATGTGAAACTTGTTGTTGGATTGTTAAACGTGTTGAATTTTGTCCATGATTTTGGAAGGTATCAATTGTGATGGACTGCTATGCTCGATCCAAACGGGAGACTTCAGATTGTCATGATGAATGGAAAGTCTCAAACGATCGTTTTCTTTGGCTTGACATTGCTGTTTCAGATTGGTTAACAAAGAATCCCACACATTGGTGATGAACCCTTCCGCTTTCTCCAGTAGTACATCGGACTTGAAATCTTTAAACTTCACTGTGTACGTATGGGCCGTTGTTCTAAATTTTCTAGAGGAACGTTTGTCCGTCTCTCGAATGTGATAGTAAGTTTTAGGGTTTACTGTTGATAATTTATTTTGTTTTGGTGTAGACTCACTGGTTCACTCATCTCATCTTCTAAATCACTGGCATGAATTGGAGCCAAGACGTCGGCTACTGTG
This sequence comes from Potamilus streckersoni, assembly GCA_016746295.1. NCBI lineage: Eukaryota > Metazoa > Mollusca > Bivalvia > Unionida > Unionidae > Potamilus > Potamilus streckersoni. The sequence continues at coordinate 863,927 of JAEAOA010001569.1, read as the reverse complement.
CGAGGCGATAAATCACCTTTCTGCCTCTTACTTTCTATTTCTCTCTCACTGAAATCGTGCGATCGTTTCATCTTACTGCAAAAAGTGAAATGACTACATTTGAAATACCATGATCCCTATATATTCATGTCAAATCAGTGCATATATAAAGGACTCGTGTCTTTTCTCCCAGTATTCATTTTGCTCTCAAGCTGACCAGTACGATGGAAGAACCCACACAAATTGAACTTCTGATTAGAGCTTTACGACGTGTCATACGACAGTTTTCGTCAGACAATCCAACGAACTATTCTTCCTCTTTTCGAGATAAAAGTCAGGCCATTGGGCTACAGAATGTCCAGACCTTCAAAAACCCAGTGTCAAAAAAGACAAAGGTAGAAATACATGTTATCATTGTAAAGGGAGAGGACATTAGTCTTCAGAGTGCCCTAAGAAACAACAGGAGCAAATGAAGGAGGAAGAAGAGGAAAAGGAAGATCCCCGATACGTTAAGAAAGAGAAGAAAAGAAGGAGAGAAAAAAAGAAGAAAGAGGAAGAGGAGGAGGAGAAGGAAAATGTGAAAGTGAAGAAATTTAAAAACAAAACAGAGAGTGAACCAAACACAGACACAGAAGAAGTCTATGAACTTTTTTTTAAAAAAAGTGTCGTGTTCTGTTGTGAATTGAACTGTAAATAATTGTACCAGAAGAGACCAGATTGAAAAACGTGTCTCCTGGTTTTAATTTTTTAGAATAAGAGTCTACAGTCACGAACACACACATATATTCATGCATACTAGGGTTATACAAAGGATTTTAAGTTTTCATTGATTTTTGCCTAAATGAATATTATTTCTTTTCGAATGTAATGGGTGGCCCTCAAGAACGAGAAGCAATTTGCTTTAACTGCCTTAAACCTTTGCCACGGCCAAGGCCAACTTGTGGACTTGCTCTTGTCTATGATTGAGTAGAAATTACTAATGGTAGTATTTCTGGTGTAGTCACAATGTTAGGCTGCTTGGCTCGGGAAGGTCTTTTTCTCTTAGACCTTAATAAAGAAGTCTGATACATTTTGTTTCAGACTTCTTAACTCAGTTAAAATGTCCAAGAGTATCGTGACCATTTGACTTTCACTGTTCTCCTTCTCTCCTGGACATGGTTTCTTTTCTACTGCTTCTTCTTCTTCCTGTCGTTTCCTTCTCGCCTCTTCTTTTCGCTGTTGCTGTTCAAGGAGAAATGCTTCTTCTGCCTCTTTCTGTTGCTGTAAACATTTCTCTAATTCTTCTTTTTGTCTTTCTCTAAAATCGACGACGCGTGGTAAAGAAGGAGAAATTGGCGAAGGTACTGGTGCCGGTACAAATTCTTGCGAAGAGAGAAAATCTACTAAATCCCAGTTGAAATCAACCTCTTCGGGCAGTGGCACTGTATTGACTTTAGTAGCTGCTGCTATGCCATCGCTTTTCGTCTCCGCAGCCGGTGCACCCCAAGTCATTATCTTCTTAGGTCCCGTCATGTTCGACCCAACAATGTCGCATCAATTCACTGCGCACAAAAGCTAGTGAATGTATATAGGAATTGTGACGTCACGTGTAACTCTCTTCGGATCGGAAGACAGGCTTCGCGAAGTGATCGAATTTTGAAACGCGTGTTAGGATTTGTCAACCATTTCAATCCATTTCGATCCGGTCTTCCCTTATAAATACACGCGGTTCACTTGGTGTATTTCTACAGTTTTGCTGCATAATACGGTGGGATAGATCAACAATCTCTACTTCGATGCTGCTTCGCCATGGAGCTCTATTCAAACCAAAAACCCTTATAAGCCATCCCCTACAAGGGCTCTGGGGCAACCTACTGCTGTATCATCGATTGACTTCCAGATCTTCATTGCTGCTACCTACTACTGTATCATTGATTGACTTTAGATCTTCCTTGCTGCTACGTCCCGGACTCATGCCCACTATGAAAAAGAATTACGAAATTGCCAAATTTTCAAATATGTCAAAATTGGTGGCGCATGATTCTGGGGCAATCACTTCAACAACTAGAACGGCCTACACTACGACTATCTCTGCTGGCTGCTAGAACTTTTAAACTACTCCACGAGGACATCATAAGCTGCTGCTACGCCCTGGAGCCCCATTCAAATCAAAAACCCATATAAGCCATCCCCTATAAGGGCTCTGGGGCAACCTACTACTGTATCATCGATTGACTTCCATATCTTTCTTGCTGCTACGTCCTGGACTCATGCCCACTACGAAAAGAAATTACTTAATTGCCAAATTTTCAAATATGCCAAATTGGTGGTGCATGATTCTGGGGCAATCACTTGAACAACTAGAACAACCTACACTACAATCTCCTCTGCTAACTACCAGAACTACAATGATAGAATATCCCCGATGAGCAGAGTCCCACTTTATGTTTCTTTGTTATGTCTTGTTTATTTGTCTGTTATATGTGGCCATTCCAATAGGTGCTAGGGAAAATATACTAGCAAACACATGGGTGGGATCCGGAGCTCTGCAAGCCTGTGCAGAGTAACGATTTGCTACCATGGCTTATCCTGTTTTGTCTCTTTATTTGTCATGTTTTTGTGACAATCGGTGGCACAAACAGGCGCTAGGGAAAATATACTAGCATAGTGCTGGGTGGTCTCCTGAGCTCTGCAAGACTATGTAGAGTAAAGGACTCCTGTCGTGGTTCTGGTTGTTAATGTTCGTTTGTCTTGTCTAGTCTCTATGTTACTATTCACCATGTGGGGCTCTGCGGGCCTTGCAGGGGTGGTGGCTCGCCTTGTGCTCTTGTTCCTGCTGCCGGCTTGGGTGGTGTTCTTCCTTTGCGGATCGTGTGAATATCAATGTCTTAAGGTCTGATCAGTAGCGATAAGGCCCAGCCCTGGGCCATGTGCCTCCCTGTGGATCCGGGATGACGGCCAACCACATAGGGGGTTTTGGGAGTCCCACCCTTCGGTTGGGGTCTCTAGTCCCTTTCGGGGGAGGGGCTTTAGCATTCGAAGTCGTCATGCAAACGCCCATGTATATATTACTATAATTACCAAAGTCAAGATTTCCTTCATCTGTTCTCGTTACAAAGAAGATGTTGATCGACGTTGAATCCTCTACTTGGGTATCGTCATTGTTTTTCCGTCTGGACTTACCCGTGTATATGAAAACAAAATGGACTGTCATCCGGATTAAGGGTGCCACTGTTTGGAAAAGAAGATGTTTTGTGGAAAGACAAGGCTGTTTCAAGCGGACACTTATCTTCGGACCAGAAGTGAGATGCAGTTAAAGACAAGCTTTGAGAAAGTTGAGACAGAAAATATCAATGCGATGTCCTGTATGTTAACGACATGCTGTTAACATAATAAACAAAGGCCAATTTACTTTCCATGCCTCGAAAAGATTATACTTTTCAATAACAAATTGCCTGAATAAGTTATAAAACATACATTCCACTACATTCACCAACACGACGAACGCTTGACGTCACAGTACTTGTACATTGCAACAATGTTGACAAGTGACCAGTACAGTGACGTCATGCCACCTGTACCATTTCTCTTGACAGTATACAGTCCCAGGGTGTGCTAATACAAAATTCCCATTGTCCGTATAGTAATCCCAGGATGTGCCATTTGCCCGTATAAATTCTGTCCGTATAGCATCCCAGGAGTGTTTTTAATGATAACTCCCATTATCCGTATAGCATCCCCATATACTACTACCACTGCATGCGTAGTCTTACACAGGAATAGTTGTATCATAAATCTAAATTGACTTAAATTGATCCTTCCCCACCACCGCGTGGGAAATCTTATGAAGGAACATGTTTTGTACCACAAATTTGAATTGACTTTACTTGAATTTATCTTACTCCACTATCACACGAGAAATTTTTCATGGGAACAAGTTTTGTTCTTTACATTTGAATTAACTTAACATTAATTCATCCTGCTCCACCAGTGTGGAAAATCTTTCACACAAAAAGGAAGTAACTTAACTTGAGTACATCCAGTTTTTCCACCGCGTGGGAAATGTAACATATTCTGTACTATAAACATTAACTGACTTGCCTTGAAATTCTGCTCCATTACCGCGTGTGGAATCTTACATTAGAGCATGTTTTGTACCATTCAATAGAACTGACTTAACTCGAATTCATCATTACAAAGAAATAGTTTGTACCCTATAAAAATGTTTAACCTTTTGTTACAATTTTTTAAAAAAATTTCAATAAACAAAATAAAAAGGTCAGCATATTTCAGAGTCTCTCTCTCTCTCTCTCTCTCTCTCTCTCTCTCTCTCTCTCTCTCTCTCTCTCTCTCTCTCTCTCTCTCTCTCTCTCTCTCTCTCTCTCTCATCCTCATTTTGCAGAATTTAATTTAAAATGTAGCATTTAGATGTTCAAGTGTCTTGTAGTTTAAAGGGCTTGATGCAAAGTGAAGAATCTGACTACCATAAAAATGTCAAAACACTCTCAAGTGTCGTAACATGAAAAATTTATGTGTTTACGATGATTATAAATATTTCAGGCGATATGTAAATGACCATCATACTCAACCCTGACAAGTTTCAATATTTTACCTGGCGACCTTGATATTAATCACATCTGTAAAACTCCAAGTAATAAAAAGAAACAATGGAAGGTTCACTTTTATTCCCTAGGCTGGGGTTGTGGTTGGGGTTAGTGCAAAATGTAATATATAACAGGCTGGTAAACTTATTGTTTGACTTAATTCTTATTATCTATTCTTGGTTTAAAAAAAAAAACAAAAAAAAACATGATCTCCTAAACTATTTTTAAAAAAACTCATAAAGTTTTAGACAACTCATAAACTTTACAAGATATTTTACAAGTGTTATGAGAAAACTTAAATCAAATAAGATATTTTATAAACGGAGTTAATTGAGATATCTTATAAAGAATACAGATTATAATATAATTTATGACCGGGATGTCAAGCATACGACCAGTGGGCCTAAATCCGACCCTACAAGGATTTATGTCTAGCCCACCATCCATTCATAATTTGCAGCAAATGCTCTGTTAGTAAGAAAACACTGCAATTTAGCTCCTCAAGTGAAAAGGTTGCACACCACGATATATTTAATGCTGACGCCGTACCAGATATTTTTCTTTGAATGGAACGTTGCAGATATAAACTTACTCTCTCATTGCACAAACTTGCTGTATGATTTGAAAATTGTATGATAGTAACATTCAAATCAGTAGCTGTTTGTTCGTTTAAGTCTTGAGAGAGTATTTTGCTTGAAGACTGCGGTCAGCTGTAAATTTGGATTTAAGTCCAAATCACTCGGTCCGAATACAAATATTTTGACTCAAAGTTGAAGCTGAAGGGCTGGTGTTGGATGCAAGACCATATTATTGTCACGGTCATAAACAAACGTAGTTTGTTTTGTTTTGTTTTGTTTTGTTTTGTTTTGTTTTTTTTTTTTGAATTTATAATGTTATACAAATTCCTGACGAAAGTTATTATTACTGGTATTGAGATTTTCTATTGATGCTGTAACAGTTTACCTGGCGATGGCAATCAGAACATCTGCACTATGATGAAAATGAGTCACCAGGGCGTAGCTATAAATAGACACCGGCATTACGCAGTCTGAATCGATTTGTTACAGTCGCTTCTTCCGTATAACACGCGCCCAAACATACAAAACAATGTATGTACATTTATGCCTTTACATAATGCTCGTTTACGACACGTTTCCGACACAGAGGTCAAGAGAAATATATATGCTATTATGTAATGCTCATGCAATGCTCATGTATAACACGTGTTCAACAGAAAACAATATGGATACATGCAATCCCGTTACATAACGCTCACATACAACACGCGTCCAAAGGAGGACAAAATAGATATATTTATTACATTACGTAATGTATTAGGGAGACAAGAGTATATGCTGTTTATCTTACTGTATGCAAGTGAACCGAATATATTCTGATCTGCAGGCTCTTTACGCGATGGGAATATTGTGTCTATGTTGTCATTAACTTGGTAGAGTTATCAACTTATAAAGATGGCACATTTAGACATTATTTTAGTAGTTTCTCTTTTACTAATTTTTTTCAATTTATACATGCTATATTTTGTTTATTTTCATTTTTAATTAATAAAATATAAACGTATATATATATATATATATATATATATATATATATATATATATATATATATATATATATATATATATATATATATATATATATATATATATATATATATATAATCTTGATAGAAAATTGGTTTGGACGGGTTGCTGGAACAACGTTAATCGTCATTATTGGTGTTATCTTCCAATGTATAAGCTTACTTTCCAGGTCGTCCACGAACACTGATCGCTGTTATCTATTAAAGAGTTTCATAATCCGGTATATATATATATATATATATATATATATATATATATATATATATATATATATATATATATATATATATATATATATATATATATATATATATATATATATATATATATATATATATATATATATAAACCTCAAGGGTCTCAAAAATTACGTAGGAGGTTAGCTTTCTTTTAGATTTTAAACTCCGAAATTCATGAAGGAAATTTTTGAAGAATAATTTGGAACTTAGTCTTTAAGCTCCAAGTTCTCCTATGCAGACGAATTTTCTGCACACAAATTTCGGAATCAAAATTTTCTACACACTAACTTCAGAATCAAAAGTTTGATTCTGAAATTTAAAAATTGTGATATCGAGCAACATAATTTGCCCTCATTAGATTTTTGACAATCTGGATTAGTTTTAGTAAATTATACATTTGTTTATATAATCAAGATATATCCACTTTGGTTCTTTTTTTCTGATATATTTCTGTACGTAAAACTTGACTATGTAAACTAATAAAAAAATAGGTAAAGGTACCATCTGCAAAGTGACCACACCCAACTTAAAATATATCTAAGTTAGGTCATGATATCATGTATATACTGTATTTAGAACTAGTTCTGGTGATCGATATTATGAAATAATATTTTATTACATTTATTTGTCAAGAAATACATCTAGCATAAGGCTTGGTTGTACATGCAAGACATAATGAAGTCTAAATCGATAGCACTGACTGTATCCTTGACAATAAAACAACAAAGAAATCCCCACTTATTAAACATGTTGATTTATCTTTCTTTCTATTTAAAAAAAATACATTAAATATTCACCAGGCTTTACACTGTCTTATATTTATGTCATGTACTAATAACAAATGCTATTTAAAGGCTAACTATTACCTTGATTATTTATCTGTATAAACGTAGGTAACATAACATGCTTTATCTAGTTTTTCTTTTCAAAGCCCTATTGTCCAATATATTTTTTGGTTTATTTCTTACTATGAATGGTGTCCGGTATGTTTTCGGTTCGGTTCCTTACAAAGCGTAGTTTTGTATACAGGTTCATTTCTTACTAAGCCTATTGTTCATTACGTCAGCAGGGATTTTCCTTACTATGTATAGTGATCAATTGATCTTTGCTTACCTTCGATACTTAGCATAGTGTTTAATATATTTGAAGATCTGTTCTTAACTAAGTCTGGTAATCCATAACTTTAGGTTTCTTCCTTACTAAGTCTAGTGTTCAATGTATGTTCTTTAAAGAAAAACATTTTCACTGTGTCTTTAGAAATATTTCATACTCAGCTACGTGTTCATTATGTCTTTAGGTCTGTCCCTTGCTTATCCTAGTGTCAAATATTTCTCTACATCTGTTCCTTGCTAAGTGTAGGTTTAGCTTGTCTTTTACTAAGCCTAGTGTTCAACCGATCACTGTGCCCAGTCCTTAATAAGCCCAATGCATGAACGTAAGAGCTCCAATTTATAAAATTGCAAGTATGCTTGGCTACATTAACTTTTTTTGTTTATAAACCCAAAAGATTATCCATACACAGAGACACGATGACTTAGCTCAAATACGTATGTCTGTTGTTTTACAAATACATATAAATTCGCTCACTTGCATTTGCAATTTAGTGACTATTTATTTATTTTCATAATAGTTTTGTCTGGTTTGACCAACTAAAATATTAATTTACCAAGAATCATCGATCCATTTCGCTCCTGGTCTATGTTGAACAAAGTGTATTAATTACCCTTGGTCAGCGAAGATGGACCAGTTATTGTCCACATTATAAAAACAAAATTATGTGTATGTTTTTTTTTTTTACAACTATGCCAACGTCGACATAAAACCAGTTCGCTCTTCATTTCGAACTGTTCTGTTTGAAAACCTTTTTTTTTTGATCGCGATGCGAGGATGAGGATAGTCGACCGCATTTGTGACGATAGCTTATCTTTACTTCATCTAGATAATTGGTATTATACCACTGGTGGACGCGAACCTGCGTATTGAACAATTTAAAATAAACATGTTCGTGGACTTTAAGCTTGCATGTGTTGTATCGATAGTTTTTGTGATAAGACAATATCTTGTCCGAACAAGACAGCGAGTCCAGAATGGGGTTGGTTATGGGTTCTTTTATTTTCAAAGAAAAATTTTTTAAAGAAGGCAAAAGAAAGGAATGAAATGAATTTGAGTAATATGAATACTTTTCGGTTTTTTTTTTCTTCATTTAGCTGCTGAGAGAGAGAGAGAGAGAGAGAGAGAGAGAGAGAGAGAGAGAGAGAGAGAGAGAGAGAGAGAGAGAGAGAGAGAGAGAGAGAGAGAGAGAGAGAGAGAGATGTTAGCTAGAAAGCCAAGTTTGATGCAAGTAAACGTATTTAAATTGTCAGAATATCATCTCTCTCAAGTTACTATAGCTATTATCTACTACCGATGATTACGTACATGTCGTATTTTGATGCGACACCATCGAGATTAGTATGAATACTTTAGAGTATCAGGTGGGGTGACACGAATAAATAACATAAATATGTTTGGACCAGGAAGAACACATGATACGACTATCAGGTGTTACCCTATCATCTGTCGGAAATATATGATGGGTATATAACATGTCCCTGCAAAGGCCCGTCCCCTTGAGTGCAAATATATGCCCTGTAAATCATATACATGCACTATGGATGCTGTATTGATGGAGGGAGTAGGGTGTATGATGATGAAGGACTTTTTCTTTTGACTTGTTGTCAACTCCACGTGATTTTTATACTGAGTTACTAGATATTGTTCCGTATGCTTTTAGCACTAGTTATGAGAGAGAGAGAGAGAGAGAGAGAGAGAGAGAGAGAGAGAGAGAGAGAGAGAGAGAGAGAGAGAGAGAGAGAGAGAGAGAGAGAGAGAGAGGGGGGAGGGGGGTGTTTAAACCGAAGGTGTTGACGACAAAGTTGGCATCTTCTTTCTTATTTTTTTTTCCAAGTACTTACTACTTCAAATGATTTCTTCCACGAAACAGTGTATCAAACTGGATGCTGTTCAGTTTATACAAACAGTAACGCAGTCTAGGAAATAGCGATGCAATAATTGGATCAGAAATTTAACTTCCAAATAATGTATTATCCTTAAATGAGCTGTTGAAAAGTTCCTACAGCATGTCTGATTTGTTTCTGCACCATCTTGGTTACCTTTACTAACAACCCTGGATAGAAGAACACCTGGATGAGTAATTTAATCATACCAGATTATATTACATCTATATTTGACTTGTTTTTACACGATCTTGACTATCTCGTCCAGCAGTCTTTTATAGCCCACACGATCTTTGTTATCTCTACCAGCTATCTTCGATATAGTACACAATTTTGGTTATCTCTTCCAAAAAATCCTTGATAGGTGGAATAATTTGAATATACCAGATTACATTATATCATTTTAACATAATTACGACATTATAGGGCGTGAAATACTGAAACACCCGTGAATCTTGCCTCAGATTTATTGTACTCCTGCTGCGTGTACGTCTTACTTAGACCCATTAAATTTTTGTTTTTCTAAAGGCTAAAATCAGTGTGTAAGATTATACTCATTATTTCAAGACTTTAATTTCGGGTCATAAACATGTTATTTAAAACCTTTAAATAAGTAATATTATTCCTATTCACTTTGGATCATACGCTGAACACTTCTGAGCCGTGTCATTGCAAATAGTAATAATTGTGCTATGCTATGCTATGCTAGAGAGAGAGAGAGAGAGAGAGAGAGAGAGAGAGAGAGAGAGAGAGAGAGAGAGAGAGAGAGAGAGAGAGAGAGAGAGAGAGAGAGAGAGAGAGAGAGAGAGAGAGATCAGCCGAATAGAATGGGGATTTTCAGCCCTTTTATTCCAACGAGCAACACTTTTTAATTGTAAACCAGTCTTCAGTCGACAAAATATGTTTAAGTCGTCTTCAGTCAACAAAATGTGTTTAAGTCGTGTTCTATGAAAAAAAAAAACTATATTTATAACGTATTATCACGGCAGATCATTTATTTTTCTTTTTTATTTAAAACCTTTAAATAAGTTATATTATTCCTATACACGTTGGATCATACGTTGAACTTCTAAGCCGTGTCATTGTAAATAGTAAATAATTATGATATATATATATATATATATATATATATATATATATATATATATATATATATATATATATATATATATATATATATAAATATACACAGAGAGAGAGAGAGAGAGAGAGAGAGAGAGAGAGAGAGAGAGAGAGAGAGAGAGAGAGAGAGAGAGAGAGAGAGAGAGAGAGAGAATGGGAATTTTCAGCCCCTTTATTCCAACGAGCAACACTTTTTAATTGTAGACAGTCTTCAGTCGACAAAATGTGTTTTTATGTCGTGCTCTATGAAAAAAACAAACCTATATTCATAACGTATTATCACGGCAGATCGTTTCTTTTTCCTATCCAAACACTATTTATACAGAATGGCTGCCATATCTTTTCTCATATATGACATGTTTATCCCTCTATGTTTTATGTTATTTAGTTTGTAAGGTGGTGATGCTATCGGTTCAAGTATTTCGAAAATGTCAAAAAGATTTCGATAATCTCCAGCGACTGTATACATCTCATATAGTTTGACCTTTTGTGATCAATAGCCAACATGACCCTTGTTTATCTTTTTTTTTTCATATATAACGTTAATCTGGTGAGAGGGGTTGCCCCTACCCCACTCACCGTAGGAAGACTACGATCTAGTGTATATTATTGATGTCAACCAACAATTATGGAAGAGCAAGTGTCTTTCTGTGACTATGAAGAATAAGATGAACAAGAATGTTTGTCTGTGACTTTATAAAGAATAAGTCGAACAAGTGTCTTCTTGCGACTGTGTGAAGAATAAGACGAACACGTCATTCCATGACTGTGTGACGAGAATACAAATAACGAGTATCTTTCTGTGACTATATGAAGAATAAGACGAACAAGTGTCTTAGGTGACTGTGAAGAATAACTGTGAAGAATAATATTGTAAAGAATAAGACGAACAGCTGCGTCTTTCTGTGACTGTGAAGAATAAGATGAACAAGTGTATTTTCATGACTGAAGAATAAAACGAACGAGTCTTATGACTGTATGAAGAATAAGACAAACAAGCGTCTTTCTGTGAGTGTGTGAAGAATAAGACGAACAAGTCTTTCCGTGATAGTATGAAGAATAAGACTAACAAGTGTCTTTTTGTGACTGTATGAAGAATAAGACGAAAAAGTCTCTTTTTTATGACTGTATGAAGAATAAAAAGAATTGTCTTTTTGTGAAAGTGTGAAGAATAAGACGATTCCGTATTTTCAAGGAGGGTTTTATTGCTAATAAAGATAATTACAAACATATAAGCCAGGGCAAACTGATAAATTCATTTGACTGAACATAACACCTTAAGACAACAAATATTTATGTTTGATAAGTCAATATATTTGTATACATTCAATTTAATATGCACAATAACGGTTTAATGTTCCCATCTTGGTCATTTATACATTGCATTTTGATCACTTGACATTAATTAAGCAGAAATGTAAATATAAAAGTAAGTAATTATATAAATGTAATTATTTCTAACTGCTAGGTTATTGCAATTATTAAGGTAAAGATTTGGAAACTTGTAATTTGTACTAATGTCAAATCGTTTAAACGTTTACACCTATTTATAATTACAATAATTTAACTATGTTATTCCTTTAAGTTGTAATTGATTACAACGAACAATTTCTGCTAAGCTTTATAGAAGTTGTGTGGCTAAAATATATGACAAAAGACCCATATGGAAACATAAATTTGTAAGTTTCCCCATCGCCGAATCAATTCTTTTCCAGGTACACATAGTTTAGATTTTGTTCCTATTAAATCCCTTTTCCTGAAAACTGCTTGCGTCGAAGCAATGTTTTATGTGGGACGACCATTAATAGACTCATTAATAATGTTCAGAGATAGATTTGTTTGTAAAATATGTATATCACAAATCTAGATGAAAACGTTTACGTCCATAATTTCAATAACCATGCGTAAACTGAGGCGTATTACATTTTATTTATCTGCGACGTTGAAGGTTGATAAAAATGTCTTAAGTTCATAATTTGTTAAAATGTACATGCAAAATTGCTAAAAGCTTTTGTAAGACAAGTTCTTCAAAATAAACGTAAATGCATTCTCCTACAAGACAGTCCTTCCAAATAAACGTAAATACATATTCCTACAAGACACTCCCCCCACCCTCCAACTAAAAAACCACAAATAAATATACACAGTAACGATGTTTAATTTGTTTAAAAATAATATAAACATGTGAAACTAAGAAATACGTAAAATAGGGATTTTAAAATCTTCATATAAACCACATTTTTATAACAAAAGTCCGTGCTTTCCTTTCGTGATACATACAAAATATATTAGATTTGATAAAAAGGAAAAGAGATTGTGGATGGAACCAGTAACTCTCGACAGGAACGAGTTTCACTATCAGTGGCCACGGGAAGACATGGACGGTGGTAGAGTTTCACCGTAAAAGAGGTATACACGACTCTAATTCTAATGTCGTGTAAATTTAACTTAGCTTTTTCCTGGTATACACCTCGTACCCCAATCAGCGGTGTGTAATGTGTGCTATTGAACTTAATGCATAGTTGGTATTTTGACTTTATGGCGTTACGCAAGTGCACCCGATTGTGTGCTAGCTGGAAAAGAAACGATTCGGTGTCAAACTTCATTTGATTCAACTTTCCCCTTTGACTTGATCGCCAAGATGTTTTTTTTTTTAAAGCATGCATCTAATGTACACGATAACTGAACATGCTTGCAAACTATACGAGTTGAGCATTGGTCCTCACAACCTGTGTGGAGTATTATTTGACCTTTTTTATTGGACAGATGCTCGTTTGGCCTGCAGTTTATTATTTTAACACAACTTTCATATTTAACATATTGTTTGTCAACTCGAGGTCCTATTCTATTCAAAAACGTTGGTCCAGCTTCTGTGTTGATGTTGCTAACTATGCACAACATGTAAAAGAACCAAGCACCCAACCCATCCTGCGCATTGGTATAAAAAGGTAATGCTCAACGTTTCGAGATACAACTAGTACAATTTACATGCTTAAGATGTATTGTTCATTTTATAAGCTTGCGAAATGAGTGATCTGTGTTAAGTATCTAAGCTGTAATGCTTAGCAGTGATCTGGGATCTAGTGTAATACTCAGCAGTAATCTAGGATCTAATCTGGGCGATGATTGTGTTGAGTGTTGGGATGAGTTTCACAGCGATCTAGGATATAGTCTGGGTGGTGATGGTGTTAGTGATTGAAGAGATGAACAGTGACCTGGGGGCCTAGACTGGATGATGGTGTTATGAGATTAACAGCCTTCTAGGATCTAGACTGGGTAATAATGGTGTTAGTGATGGGATGAGATCAAGTTCTATTTTTGTTCAGTCTGATGATTTCGATATCTAACAAGCCTAAAACCATATGCTTCACTGATATCTGTACTGCACGAGTTCTCTTTGTTTCGTGAAGTTTGACGGCACATCAACACAAGTTGGCTATATACTATGATTGCAATGAAAGTAATGTCTTTTGTCCAGTTGATTCAGGTTAATCTTGACAAGATTCAAACTCGCGACCGATGGCTTGCAAATTTTAAACGGTCACCACTCAACCATCGCGTCAGCCATATTTCTTTCTGTATCTAAGTTTGGAGATATATGACTCAAAACATTACCATTTAAATAATAACAAAATTTAAAAAAATGGCAACTCTTTCAATTCATTGCTACACATCGTAAATAGTATGACCAATTTAAATTGAGGAAACAAATTATTATTGTCTGGTGATTTAAGTCAAAGGGGAACTCCACTTCATTAAAACTAATAAATTCAAGAATATTACAAAATTAATCACAGCAACATATAGATCAACAATAATTATGATAGACGGGAATTTCACAAGAAAAGGTGCACACAATAATTGCAATAATATTGTGAGTAGCTCAGTAAATACTTATGGTCACACGGGAATTCGGCAAGAAAGGGTAATGCATATATAGAACACTTACATCGATATAAATTAGAGGCAAGGTAATACAAACCAATAAAATCAAACAAGATACGATAAAGTAACTTCAAGATAATACACAATAATATAAAAAATCAAGCGCTAATTGCAAGGCTATACAAAATATACAAAAAGCTCTGTATTTGTATTCAAGAAATTCACCTTTTAAAAATGGCAACTAGTTACAATCTTGAAAACTAAACATCATACAAAAAAAAGTTAAAAAACCTACCAAATAAATGTAAATATGTTGTCGTTGAAGAAAATATTAAGGTTAACAAAGAACGACCTTCAAATGGTAAACCATTTCAAATAAAAGTAAACATTCTTTTACTAGATAAAACAAAATCAGTTCTCGTCTTCTGGAAATAATTATACTTAATGTTTTCTACTGGTAGTGGACACCAGCAAGGAAGACTCTCGAGGTCAATGTTCATTTCACAAAATGTAGGCAAGTGTTAGATTTGTGTATTCTATGTGTATGATATTTATTCTATATGAATTATGGCATCTTCCAACGTTTCGAAGCTTGCTTGGCGAGTTTTATTGCAAGTATTTTGCTACGTAAATCAGCATATTAGTTAACATACAACTACTTTATGTCCCTATATGGTTTCTTCCATATAACGATATGGGAAACATTGTTGCCGTTGAAGGCAATGCTGATGTAAGATGGCAGTTAGACATACAGAATACTTTTTCCACTTGTATAAGCATATCATGTTTCTCTAAGACTTGAGGTACAAGGGTGTTTTAAAATTTAACTTTTTTTAAGGTTTTTCGTGTGGAAAGAGAACCTAATTGCGCATTTATATGAATTATTTTGAGAATTCGATATAGACCAATAACTTGGGATTATTTTCTGAGAAATGTGAAAATTCCATTCTGTTGTTAGTTGACCCCCCCCACAAAGCACGTGGATAAAGGGTAGTCTATACTCCAGCATCATACACGCAAACTGTTAATTTCGAGAGGAATGGTGAATAGTGTAATAGTAAATAGTAAAAAAAGAACAAACTAATATGCATCAATGCAACCATATACGACAACGCCAAACATTAAACATACAATATTAGCATACGTCACATCTGTATTTTCTCAGCTAAATCCACAATGTCCTACACTTACTTAAGTGTAAATTCTTTTACACTGAATCTACACCCCGCCCCCGAAAACAAACAAAAGTACGAATTCTTGGGTTCATAGAAAATTCTGATAACTTTTGGGGTTATTTTGCAAATGACGTCAAACTTAATTGTAAACGAGATTACATCTCTAACTGGCTTTATTTACATATTGTAATCCAAACCTGTTCACGATAGTCATACCATAGTTCTTAAGATTGCTAAAGGACCTTTTTAGCTACAATAACGTCACACTTTGGTGATTATGAGACCGCAAGTAACAGGCATACTCCATCATGGTGAAAGTACGGATCCGTATTGTTTTCCCCATCATCCAATGCGCCCATTAATTTGTTCACCGGATCTTATTGTCCACATTATCTAATGTGCTACATGACTAACTAATTATTAGTTATTTTATTCGTCTCCCGCAATCGGACTTTTCCAAAAGAGTCGAGAAAGAAACTTCGGACGTAGTTCGCCATGCATCAACTATATACTAAACCTCTTGCTTTTACAATAAAAAATAATGACGGCGGAATGAGACCATCAGAACACTCTCGATCTTTGTTGTCGTTTCATATCTGGTGCACTTCACCAGAGGCCAACCACAAAACACATTAAACCAATTTGTATTCCTACAACAACTTCCGAGGTTGTTTCACAATATTACGGAAAAGTCCGAGCGATGTTCCCGTCATAGCTACCTGCATGTGATAGTGATCGGAGTACAGGTGACAAAGAACTCGAGAAATAAGAACAATTTAAAAAAAAAAACAAAATCAACATTTCTAACATAAACAATAGTGAAAATTTTTAGCATATTCTGTGAAATTGTCTTGGATAACTGGTACTTAATTTTATTTTGGGGGGGGGGGTAGTGGAGGGGGTGATATTAAATTTTTAAAAACACGACATAATAGGTGAATAAAAATCCAATTTGAAATAATTTAAATATTCTTTGTAAGCGCAGAAGAACATAGTTTTATATTACAGCTATTAACAGCATATTGAAATGAAAAGAAATATAACTGATTAACGTTAAAAAGCTCAAATTTCTCTGTATATTAGTTACAAGTATATCATTCCTGAAATGTATTGTGAAATACCCCTCCCATCTCCCGTTATCAAATTCATCTTGATATGTTTAAAATATATTAGTATATTCCCAAATCATCGGAACTCATGAATATTAATGACCAACATAAGTTATCTTTCCTGAAAAGTTATAATTTTAAACTTCTCAAAAAGTTTCTAACGAATTTTGATGGAATTTTCACTAATATTTATATTTCAATTTCTTTAGTGCCGTTTTAATTAGAGAAATATACCAATGGTAAATATGTACACTTTGTATTCTATTTTGTGGATTGTGCAAAGTTTATGCTGACCACTATGAATTTCATATTAGAGAAAACACACATCACTGCCTCCCTCATTTGCTTATTTGCTCTATCTAATCAGACTACAAATAAAAATGTATTAGAAAATTCAGTTTTCGGTGCAGATTTTGAATACTCATTTCAACAATACTTTAAAATTCTATAAGCTTTAAGGTAACTGATTGCTTGTAGGCATTATGACACAATAACAAGTTATTCAAAACTATTTTTTTGAAGATGAGGTGGTCTGTGTGTGCTGCTTCCTTGATTACTTAAGCAAATTACCTATCAGTCCAGTCTCTTACTGTTAATAAATGAGTCATCCAAAATATAAATATCAGTTGATGTCATACATTTGATACGACTCAATACACTTTTGTCAAATAAAATATATAATAGGATTACATATAAACAGTTTTATGGCATGGAGAAAAATATGACTTTTGTGACATATTACACATGCATGTTTACATATATACACACATCCATACATATGTAGACAAAACCTGCATACATACTGACACACACACATCAACATTTGCATTCATTTGAATATGGAGTAAACTTTCCATATATGTTCACCTTTCTTTGATGTTTACCTTTTTTTGATGTCTATTCCAAAAATGATGAATCCTAATTAAGTACATCACACACATCATTGTAATGCTACATTAATAACATAGAATCCATAACTACATTTGCCTCATGATAGGAACAGTGTTATAATAAAGGATATTATAGTGAGGGAGTTAACTGTATAATACAAAGTCAGATGTGTAACAGTAAGTAAATGATAAAAAAAATCATTACAGCTACAATATAATTAAACAGATCAAGCTTCAATGTTACAAATGAATCACATACTTAAATGAAGTTCAGCTTCAAATTCCAACAAGATTGGTCGGTGATTTGCATTCAGCCAATCAGACATGAGATATAAAGCTAAATTTAAGCATGATAAATCTTATTATAATCTTATGGTGTTTTATTTTCATAGTGGCCTTGAATGAATACATCGTATGAAGGAAATATATGACAATTTTATCTAAATCCAGATTGAATGGTATGGTTTATTAATTTTAAATGTTTGTGTCAACATCTGGGCTGAAAGAGATACAAAATCACTAAATGTCTTTAAATCTGTGAATAAAATTAATGCTGGCTGAGGATTGAAGTTTAAACATTTAATCATATTTCTAAAAAAGTTATAATTTTGTTCATTTTGGTGTATAATTCATTGAATTTGTTTTTTTAAGGGCACTAATGTTGTGGTTACATATTAAAGATCCAACAATCAATAGTATTTAAGTGAAAATAAAAGGATTCCATTGCAAGATAATCTAGCAAGGATAAAAATGACATTTTGTTCTAAAACAATGAAAATTGATATGCATGAAAATCATTCCCAGTTGCCATATTATAGTTTAGTAGTGTGGCAATTCCCAGTAGCCATATTGTGGCTTAGTTACACGGACAAAATTTTTAATCAAATGTATTTAGTGTTATGTGAAAATTATGAGAAAATTTTTGAAAATCTTGTGGTGTTTCATTAATATTCTTTCCATTCAAGCTCTTTCAACTTGTCATCTGCATATTCAGGTCCCTCAGATTGGTACTGCTGATCTGCAAAGAAAAATTAAACATGTCAAACAAAAATAGAAACATGTGCATGAGAAAAAGATGCCCCAGCACTGTGTCTGGAATTGCAAAACACATTTTTTTTCACCAAGATAGATGGATGTAGATTATATATAATGATGCCTCCTCTACCACTGATATGTGACACAGTGGGGTATACATATCTAGCCTTAAAAGGGATAGTGTCAATGCCTGTGTCCATTTCTGTGATTTAGGCCAGTTGCAGATTCCACAGTATCATTTGATGCAGTTTTTGTCTGCCTTAGATACATAACTTTTTCATGGCTAATATGCTATGTCATATCTGGGAGAGCTGTAACATGGGTTCAGGGTAATACTAAGTCATATCTGGGAGAGCTGTAACATGGGTTCAGGGTAATACTAAGTCATATCTGGTGAGAGCTGTAACATGGGTTCAGGGTAATACTAAGTCATATCTGGGAGAGCTGTAACATGGGTTCAGGGTAATACTAAGTTATATCTGGGAGAGCTGTAACATGGGTTCAGGGTAATACTAAGTCATATCTGGGAGAGCTGAAACATGGGTTCAGGGTAATACTAAGTCATATCTGGTAGAGCTGTAACATGGGTTCAGGGTAATACTAAGTCATATCTGGGAGAGCTGTAACATGGGTTCAGGGTAATACTAAGTCATATCTGGGAGAGCTGTAACATGGGTTCAGGGTAATACTAAGTCATATCTGGGAGAGCTGTAACATGGGTTCAGGGTAATACTAAGTCATATCTGGGAGAGCTGTAACATGGGTTCAGGGTAATTCTAAGTCATATCTGGGAGAGCTGTAACATGGGTTCAGGGTAATACTAAGTCATATCTGGGAGAGCTGTAACATGGGTTCAGGGTAATACTAAGTTATATCCAGGACAGCCACAACTCAAGCTCAGGGTAAGTTTTGCATCTGATTTCCTTATTGTCTACACATCTTGAATAGGACTGTGTCTAAAATAAGTGATCAATTGCAAAGCAATCTGCATGTACTAGTCTTATTATCTTGTTTCTATAAACATTAGCAAACAATTAAATTGGTAAAAACAAATAATTAAAATTACATCCTAGTACTTGATACCCAGATGACCAGATTATTCTGTGTTGCTGGTAATGTTATACTTTGATGACCTAACTGGTAATGTTATACTCTGATGACCAGATTGTTTTATGTTGCAGGTAATTTTATATAATACAGTTGTTGAACAATAGAAATGATACCTAATCAAAACCATTAATTCATTCTTATTTTGATGTTAAATATTTTTAGCAGAAGATAAAAGAAACCTGAAGCACAATCTTAATCTGGTACATCAATATAAGATAACATTTACAATTATGTTATATGCCATTCCAGTGCTGGTAAAACAATCCAAGATAAGAAACATAACTGCATTGTGGTGTTGGTAAATTAATACAAGATAAGATGTACAATCATAAAATACTGCATTCCAAAGCTGATTACAAGACAGTGACAATTATACCCAGAGAGTTGTTCATGCATAATAATTAAGCACAATAATTAAATAAGCCTGCAATCGGGTTTAGACTTGCATGAAACAATAAACAAAAGCATACATGGCATCAACAATGGGATCAAGCACCTTAGATTAAAAAATAAAAAAAAATTTTCTTATTGAAATACAAATTATTAATATGATACATACATTATAAAACAATTTTGAATTTTAAAGTGTCAATATACATACCTTGCTGTTGTCTAGTTTTATGCCTTGAAAACGTTACCATTAAAACCAAAGAGTCACAAATCAGTTTGTACATGTAAAAGGAAAAGAAATATATCACATAAAGTTTTTCTGCAGGTGAACATGACACATTAAGACTCAACACAAGACCATACTAAATATGTGTGGTATAACATCAGTGATAATGTCATTAATTATGTCACTTATCATTTGTCATCTGCCACATGACATCACATCTTGTTAATGATGTTCCTTGTCATTTAGGATGTCACTTGTCAATAATAATGTCATTTTTCTTTTATGATGTTATATCATTAACATATCTTGCACAAGCCTCAAAATGAGTATCCTGTTAAAATGATGTCAGAAGGAAATGGTTAACATGAATTCATGACTTTGTATAATCTAAGCTGGTGTCTTATTAATGATAGAGAAATACTTAAAAATTACCAGTAGCAGTCAAGGTGCTTTCTGAATCACTAAATATAATTCTTAATGATGTACAAAGAATCTATGTATAATTTATACAGGCATAGATCTGTAAATGAACCTGTACATGCAAATATTAGGTCTCTGTGAAAACTAAGCCTTTCAAGTCTTTTAGTAAATCACTTTATTAATCATACACTCACTAACCAGTTTTCTGTTAAATAGCAACTTAATGAGTGGACTGTGTGTATGTATCTGTGTATGCATGTATGTAGAGCATGTATGATCAATCAATATGGCATAAACAGCAAATTAAGACAAAAGAGCCTAATCATATCATAATTTTTATTGAAATATATACAAAATAACAGCATGTGCAGCTGACTACAACAGTGACAAAATACAACTGACTGCTACAGGTTTAGAAAGATTAGAAAACTTACTAATACACAAAGTTAGATCTCTTTTTGCTAAGTAATATTTATCCCGAAACATTTCCGATAGCACCAAAATGAAGCCAATATCTCTTACACCTTGTGTGAGCATCTCTCTCCATTTTGAAAATTACACACAATATTAACATTAAGGATACTGACACCAGAGAAAACATGGTGGTAAAGGTCATCCAAATCCCACTATATCCAACACTAATTGGGCTGTTACAGGGGTAAAATGGTCATTACAAATTGCTTATTTTTGTTTCTCAAAGACTAAATACAGAAATTGATAGTCACTCTACTCATTAAAAAATATAAACCATATCCTAGAAGAAGCAAATCTACTAAAATATTAATTCTGACACCAATTAACAATACTACCGGTAGATACAATTTTGATTTAAATTAAGCATGTTCATTGGAAAAATTTGTTTGATCTTGTTTGGGCCATGAATATTTGTTTCGTTATTGTGAATGGCACACAAGCACAGAATGGTTATTCAGTACCAAGGTAACTGCCCTAAAGTATCATGCCCAAGGACACATTGTCAGATTTGTACTTTCATCCTTTTGGTCACAAATCTGTGCAAATTTAGTCTGTGCTATATAGGATGGAACATAAAGGCAAAATATGGATCAAATATTGAAATACACACAGGAGTCTCTGCAAAATATTTTACACTGGACTTGAACAAAACAGTCAAATAAATTTGGCCATTTTGAATATCTATTAGACCAAGATAAAGATTCATAGTAAGCAGATTGATTGTCCATGAACAGATTGGTAGAGAATCAAAGGGCAACAGCAATTATAATTACACTTAGCAAAAGATTTTGAGCAAGATTTTTGGTTGTCCTCCATTCAGATTAGTGGAAATCATTAGGCCTTATCATCCAACTATATATTTTGTTGAATATTTCAAGTTACTTGTCCTTTAGTTTGATTAGCATAAAATTATTTAGTACAAATGAGGCCAAGAGAACAATCAGATATGGGAAAATTTGCAGACAAAGAGACAATATTGGTACATATACATGTAAGTTGCATTTTTGTACATATATGTTGCACTGGTACATACAAGTTGCACTGGTGCATGTATGTTATACTGGTACATGTTATGATGTATTGGTACATATATGTTGATATTGGTTGTTGTTATAGGATTTAACACCATTCTGCAGCACAAGATAGGCAATACATGGTGGTCATTAAAAATGGTGGAAGAAGAATCCGGGAAAATCATGCAAAGATTCACCAACCCACGAGAAGATATTGGTATCACTCATACCCACATTGGCTAAGCACAAGACTTGAACCCATGCAGAGGTAAGATGCCAGTGATTCAAAATGGTGAGCGCTTTAGACCACTTGGGGGTCCCATGCTATATTGGTACATGTATGTTATATTGGTATATATCTGCATTACTCATACATGTTGTATCAGTATCATGTTGTATCAGTAAAGTTTTACTGGTGCTTCTATGTTGTAGTTGTTTTAAAATCCCTCCATACAAGTAATTTCATATAAATTCATAAGCCTTTACACACCAGTTTCTGTTCCCATTCTTATTCATACAACATACTTTATTATGAAACAGAAAACAATTCTAGCTATGTGGTGTTTCCTGATGTAACTAAATGCTGATTCAGTATACATTTTTATGTAACAAAAAACATTACTTAACAAATTATACAAATATTGTGACACTTGGACGGATATAAAATCAATTTTAAAACTTAGAAGTCAAAGATAACAATGCATCAACATTCTTAATATTCAAGATCTGAGCTTATTTTATGTAAGACAGATAATCTACACTACCTATCAATGTTTTATCACTGCATAATTTAAATCTTAAATATATATGTACATAATATATCATATCTCACACACATCATAGCAAAACAGTTATCATTTACAATTATTCAATATTTACCACATATAAAATAAGTTTCAAAGGCACATACAATCGAAACATTGAGCTGAATTTTGAAAAATAAGCAAAAAGTGCTATTTAGAAAGATGTTAATTTTTACAAAGTTTTGATGACAGATTAGCTTGTGTCATGTCAATAAGCATACATCATTACTGTACTCATGCCACTCTTGTTCTTGGCAGGAACCAGTTCTCTTAAGGTTTTCAAAAATCATATATGTTAGCATTTTATTAATTCCATGATTTCTGAACTTACTGAATATGTAAATATAAGTTTATGTACCACTAAAATTAAAACATTTTGTGATTGTATTTGTTTCAAACCTTGGACATGAATTGCATTGGTCATGTGTACATGGTATATGTGTACATGGTCTTGCATACACTGCTTTGGTTAGGGAGAAATCATACTGGTGCCAGCATCAGGAAATCATAAAGAGCAATTATTTCATTTCATTATTTCCTTAAAGAGACATGTTGTGTTTGTCTCATATATTAAGAACAACAAATGATGAATTATAATGATATGTTAAAAACTGTATATTTTATATCCATTGCTTGAAAAGACTTGGACAGCAGTATTTTCTGGTTATGATGTAGTTTTTTCATCAATGTGCACCTTAAAATTATCTATCATTATTTAAAAATAAAAGGCATAGATGTGATTGGTCACATGCAAATTATTTTGGGATTCTTGAACCAGTCTGTGTCTGGTGCTATATAAAAGTTTGTATTTAAAATAATGAAGATTTATGATTGGTTGAAAATAATTACTACAGATATTGACATAATTTGTCTTTTAAAGGCTATGAATTAGTAAAGGCTTGAACCTAACACCATTTTTATTTTATCATTGTCACTGCACATTTATTATTGGATGTTAATGGAATGATCTCACTTGGATGGATTTTTAAAGCTGACACCTAAAACATAATTTTTGTCAAAAAACAAGGTATGCAGCACATTTTTTTCATTTCTTCTTTGATATATGATTCATAAAATGTGTCATTTGCTGATATTATCACAAATGTTTATTAATTTTATAGATATTCACTGAGAATTGAATTAATTGTCTGTGCCATAGAGCAACATATACACCCCATATATAAGGACACATATAAAATGCACAAACTCTTTCCCACCCTCTTTAACAGTTAGTTTAGTTGAATTTGTAATAAAAAAAAAAGTTGTCTTTTACTCATGCTTTTGATATTTTATGTTAGTACAAAATTTGTCACTATGGAATTAAAAACAGTTATCCAGATAATGCTTATTAAACATTATTATTACATGTATATTATATTAATAATTATTAACGTGTGTAATGCATTGTCTCATTAGTGCTTCCAATAATAAGAATCACTAAAAAAAATTGGTTTTGTCATAAATTTAAGAATATCAGTGTCTAATTAAAAATTCTTGGCTTTCAAAATTGGAACTTCATGTATATAATTCAATTTTTAAAGTCTACTGATAAACAATGTACAGTTATTGTGTTACAACTTGTATAAGATACTGCAGTTTTCCATTTTGTAAAACTGGGTATGTCTACCATGTCAAAACCAAACCACTAAATGAAGTTGATTGATTTGTATCAGTCAAGTGTTTCATTTTGTTTCTTTAAGTTGGCAATATATTTATCTCAAGTCTTTTTTAAAATTGTCCCGTAACTTCCATCACTATTTTCAAATCATTAACTTATTTTATTTCATGAGCAATAAAATAACTTTGGATTTCATTAACAATGAAATGGACTTGTTGGTTTCCACTTGTAATAATCAAGTTTAATCTAACACTTTTTTTTTATTTCTGTTGCCAGACTGGTACTGTTTGATGTAATTGGGATTAATGTATTTAAGAAGAACTCACTGGCTTGAATTTCTTTAGTAGGCATTTATCATTTTAAAATTCCATTTCTGTATGGCTAATCACTGTGCCACCATGACCTCTGCCTCGTACAACATATAGACAGGAGAAATAAAGACTATTCTACATCCATGTATCAGATCTGACAGCAGCATACACATGATTTAACAGTCATCTACAGTAACTGCATGTATACATGGAAGCAGCAACCTACAGTAACTGAATATACACATGGTTCAACAATAACTATTGCAAATACACATGGTATGATTCACCTACATTAAGAACACTGTACACGCTGTTGCAACTGCAACATACTGTACTGAAAATCTGAAAATAGCAATACACATAGATAAATGGTCAATTGTTCCTGCCACTCAAAACATGTGAGAGGGAGTATCAAGCCTGGACTTACATTAATACCACTTACACATGGTTCAGCTTAGGTCTAAATAGCAAGGGAAACGAAGCTAAAACTTGTACCATGTATACAGACCCATGTAGATGCAAGAAAATGTCATCAAATTACAAATGAAAATTCAACATACAAAGAGTAACTAAAAAAAATCAAGACAGTACATATTTAAAATGAAAACTACTCTTAGGATACTTTGACTTTCAAAGTTGCGACAACAACTAAAATACCTACAATATGATTCATTCAAATACATAATTACAAAAACTTTTGTATTTTTACTGTACATTTTGCAGCACAGTATACACAATCATGATGCCCCCCCCCAATAATAACAACTAAATAAATCAATACAGTCAAGATATCATTTTTGTCATTTAAACTCTATTTACAAGAGTCTATGTAATAATGTCAATATGTTTACATGAATAATGAAAATACATAAAAACAAATGCAAATAAATAATTGCATAAATACAATTTAGATAACAGATGAAGGTACAATAAAAATATTACATATCACAAAGACATATCTACTGTACACAGTAATGGCACATCACATGATATACTGAAATACTATAAACACAAGTGATCAAAAATGGCCCTTCTCTTTATTCATTTGCTGTTCTGCATCTTATTGTGCCAATACACTACTTTTAACATGGCAAATTTGTGAGTAAATAGAAGTTGAAAATAATATGATTTTAGCTAAAGAGGCAAAAATGCATATTTGATACATTTATTATATACCCAAAAAACCTTGACATAGATTCATCTTTGGTAAGATTTTAAAATACTGTATGATCTCAGTAGCTCAAACACTCAAGCTGCCTAACACTGTTAATCATTAATCAGCTTTAGTACTTTAAGATAATGAGGTTGGGGTAATTTCTTTTAAAATAAAAATATTATTTCACTGAAAATAATTCTGAATTTCAAGAATATTTACTTTTGGAAAATTCTGTAAAATATTTCCATGAAAAGTCATGTTTCACTTCTAGTCTTGTAATATACATAATGAAAACTTGTTTGCTGAAATAGGCAGACACAGATCAATGGTTTAAAGACTGTTTCCAGCTAATTCATTTGAAGATAACATAGCTGCATTCTCCATGCTGAGAGATTGATGAAGCTGTAATTAACATATCCTAGCTAACCTTTATCAGAAACAAATTGGTTTTCCAGTGACTTTTAAAAATTTTTTTTTTATTTTGCTGTTTCATCTGCCTGTTTTCCTTCATCTGTCTTCTCTTTCTTCCTTCTATTCTTCTTGGTCTTTTTGGGCCCTTCTGAGGTTTCTTCCTCCTGTACAGTTGCTTGTACTTGAAATTCAATTGGTGGAAGTTTGCTTGGTCGAGGCGTCTCAGATGCCAGGCCTTGTGTATCATCATAATTAGCGGATAGCCCTCGTAGATTTTGATCTTTAACATCATTCTTCTCTGTAGGTATTGGCTGTGGACGATGGGATGGTTTATATTTAACTTCTTTATTCAAAGGGGGCAAAGGTCGATGTTCTTTTGGGTCAAAAGGTTTTGATAGTACCTGTTCAGCTTCTGATTCATCTTTGTTTCCGATTCTATTACGAATCACCAGGGGCCTGGAAATTAAGAATCCCTATAACAGTTGTATATTACTGTAATGCCTTATAATATACAGAAAACTGAGCATTTATGAAATTTAATACTAAATACATCTTGAAAGACGTGAAAGATTCAGTGTGAAAGGTGGCTTGAAATTAAGAAAACATGTCTCAATGGCATATTACTAGTGTCTTAGCAGAAAACAGCTCATCTAATAGATTAAATGCTGACTACATCCTGTTATAGTCCACTTCAGGCAAAGTCAGTTTATGAAAAAATAACTGATATCATTAATAGTACAAATAAACTGCATTCGTAATTAGAGGTCAAATTTGTCAATGCAATGATCTTTCTACCTGCAGTGGCACATAAAAAATGTATTGATCAAATGCTGGATTAATTCATAAAATAAAGTGCAAATAAAAATAAAATACAGTCATGGTGAATTATTTAATTTAATATTTGATATGCTGAGAGATAAGTAAATAATAATTTATAGTTGGAAATACTTGTACAACATTAATATGTCATTTTCAAACAAAACTAGTGAAGAAGGCAAGAAATATATCTTTAACTAAACATTATATTTGATGCAAATAATGAAAACCTGTATATATTAATACATAATGGTGCTCTACAATTGGTATATGGATAAATTAGTAGGTGAAATTCTGTAAGGAGAGAGGCAAAGAATGCTGTAAAATGATTCCCCGTATATAAGATTTAGCATTATTCCCAAGTGTCCATCTGATAGTGAATCATAATTGAGATAAAACCCATGCTTTAATGTGAAAAAGAGATTTTTGTTTTGTCAGTTTGTTGTGTATAACATTGTATTTAGTCTCAAAGGTAACATCAGAGTTTGTCTAATGCATTATTGAATGTTTACATACAAGCACACTGTTGTTTAAGTGTTCCTGTAATTACATTGTTTTATCACCATTACACAAAATTGAATCACAGACTGAAGATAATTGGCCTATTTCTCTGATACAGGCTGTGAATTTGTGTTAGTCTGAATCTGAATTAAAAGTCTGAAATTCATTCGGGTCTGTAGTATATTAGTTTGTTATTGCATTCCTAAAGGGACTATTCTCATGTTGCCTTGTAGGGCAAGGGCAAGTCAAGGGCAAGCATTCTCCCAAGGAAACTGTTCTTCTGCAGTGCTGTCTGGTGAAGAATAGCACTGGAGCCTAAAATTAAGTCACTATACCAGCACTGTACCATCATCTTCAACCTTGTCTGTGAAATTGAGAAAGAAACTTCAGATGTAGATGGTTGCTATTCAGAATTCTATTTTGAACTACTTTTGTCCACATTGAACAACATTGTAGCAGAATGAGACAAAGTCATTATTGGAGCAATGTGGTGCCCTCAGCAAGAGGTGAATGCACCAAGTACAAACTAATGTGTATTCTTACAACTACTTCTGAAGATATTTCAAAAACTGACAGAAATGATTGAGCATTGTTTCAAATGTTATGTAGTAAGAAAGTTTCCAAAGTAGACATCAATAACACATTTAGCACATAACATAATACAATGTCTGCATGTGGGAATAGTGTACGCTAAATTATTCCTCAATCAGCTGCCTCGCTAGGCACTCAGCATTAAGTGGTTAGTGTTAGGTCTGGTCAGCCTGGTGTCAGGATAAAGTGACTGGGTAAGACATCATGCTACAAGCTTGTGGCATTATGTGCCAGTGCTAGATATTACCATAACTGCTACATGGCAGACATCTTAGCAATATGACTAAAAAATCATTAAATCTACAGTAAAAATCCAAAAATCCAAATCACACACACACACACCATTTTTCAGCACTTGGTACATGGCGGCCAATATATTTGGTTACAGAAGAACCCATCCACCAACCCAGAATAAGATAATGATGAGGTGATGTGATGTGATCCTGACTTTTAATGTAGCTTTAGCAATTTTTCAGTCATATTGCTACGATATCTGCAGTGTGACAGTTTATAGTGATGTTTAGTACTGGGCATCATGCTGCAGACATGTAGAATGATGTCCCACCCAGTCACATTATCCTGACACCAGGCTTACCAGTCCTAACACTAATCTCTTAATGCTGAGCATCAAGCGAGGCAGCTGTTAGTACCATTTTTATAAGTCTTCGGTATGACTCAACCGGGGATAAAACCCACAAACTCCCGCATCCGAGGTGGATGCTCTAACCACTAGGCTACTGGAGTGGTTAGGTACTGATGAGCTTTCTCACATATCCATACTGGCCATGTAGCCTTGTACTCGAACCCTTACAGAGGTGAGGTGACAGTGCTCATTAAAGGTGAGTGACTTAGACCAGTGGTCCCCAACTTTTTTATCACCGCGGACCGGTCAACGTTTGATAATTTTACCGCGGACTGCTGAGGGGGGAGGGATGTTGATTGTTTATATTTTTAGATTGTTTTGATTTAATAGTTTTAATTTAATTGTATTTAAACATGCCTCCAAAATAAAATAAAGTTACACCAAAAATGGAATATAAAGTGATTTAACATTTTAACTCACTAGAACGCTAAATTAATGAAGGCTGTGAATTTGTTTATTTGCAATGAGATGGTTCCATCTGGGGGTAATAGGAAACAATGACATCTGAAGTGTGTTGCTTATGTCCAGTTTATTCCGTTGTTTTGTTTTGGTTGCTGTCACTTCCGAAAACCCCGCTTCACATAGATAGGATGTCGGAAATGGGATTTAAGTGCTGTCAGTGGCGGCAATCTCAGGGTATTCCGCCATGATTTTATTCCAGAACACCGGCAGAAATGTTTTCTCGAACGTAGTTTTAAGGCCACCATCATTTGCAATCTCCAGCAGTTGATCTTCTTGCATGGACATGATAGATTTGCCTGGTTTGTTAACAAATAAGTTGCGGATCTATTCCTTACCAGTTTGTGGGTCTTTTGTGGTTGGGAAGTAGCGCTTGAACTCTTCTAAAAGCAAAGAAAAGTGATTGTGCACCAACTGGGAGAATGAATGCTCAGGCTCAGTCTCGCCTAAAATCCTCGCTAATATCTGAAACATGTCCAAAATGCCTCTGTTCATGCTCAATCCTCACAACTTCAGTTTAGCATTAAATGCAGCTACTTTGTCTATCAACTGAAAAACAGTTGTCATTTTCTCCTTAAGGGACAGATTGAGTTCATTTAGCAGGCTGAATATGTCACACAGGTAAGCCAGTTTTGCGACCCATACCTTGTCACTGAAATGTGCTGTCAGTGGGGACTTCTTTTCTGAGATAAATCTTTGCAATGGCTCTCATAATTCAAATACTTTGGTTAATGATTTTCCTCTGGATAACCATCTTATTTATGTGTATAAGAGAAGCATCTGTGCTATGTGTCCATCTCCTCACAAAGCTGCTGAAAAAGGCGTGAGTTATGAGCGTGTGCTTTGATGTGGTTAATAACTTTAACGTTAATTGAACAGTTCTGCTCCTGTGGTGTTGGTTGGTAAAGATAGTGCACATAACAAATCCTCATGCACATCCTTCTGATATAGATATCGCACATAAACAAGTAGTACTGCGTTGTTGTCGATATCTGTAGATTCGTCAACCTGGAGTGCGTACCATGATGATGTATTAATCCTCTCCAACAATAGTGTCTCACTGTCTTCAGCTATTTCTTCAGTGCGCCTAGTCACAGTACTAGCCAACAAAGGCACATGCGCTATCTTTTCCACAGCAACCTCTCCTAGAAGTTCACAGAAAATGTCTTTAGCGGAGGAAAAGATCAGTTCTTCACAGATAGTGAATGGCTTTATAGCCTTAGCAATACGGTTAGCCATCAAATATGATTCTCTCAGTGCATTCTCCTTTATTGATGTGGTGGCCCTCATAAATTTCTTCTGTCCTTCATGTTCCCATTTTTTTCTTTCAAAATACTCCAAGGGTTTGTCTTTTAATCCAGGTTGCTGTGCGTTCAAGTGGTGAGGCAGTTTTGAAGGTTTCATTGCTTCATTAGAGATCCAGTTGCCTCATACTATGCAGAGTGGGATTGTGTGGGAATCACATGTCCCCATAAATCCATATTTCAAGTAGGACTCATGGTTTTGTCTGCTAAAAGTTTTATGTTTCTTTGATGTTGAAGACTCTTCTTCTGTCTCTTCACTGGCCCTTTTCTTTTTCCCCAAGGAAACTTTTTAACGATGTCT
Organism: Potamilus streckersoni; assembly: GCA_016746295.1. Classification (NCBI taxonomy): domain Eukaryota; kingdom Metazoa; phylum Mollusca; class Bivalvia; order Unionida; family Unionidae; genus Potamilus; species Potamilus streckersoni. Next base: position 832,763 of record JAEAOA010001569.1, on the reverse strand, counting down.
GATTCATACTCATTTTTGCTAATTTGTGGGTTAAATTTGAGCAAACACAATATACACGTACACCCAGCACTGTTAAACAAGTACTGGTGAACAGAGAGAAGAGCGATACACACCTCTGCACCAAAGCTACAATGCCACTTCTGCTTGTAGCAGTTCAGCTCCAGACGTGACCTAAATCCGTCCGATATCACTATACTTTGCACATGCACGGTATTTTTGAGGCTTTATGTTACGTCTCTCAGTTCCTGGTTAACGTCTTGTCCTTGGAAAGTCACACAAACCCGAGAGAAATACACCACAATAAATATAATGGAAATAATTTAATGTTCCTTGGGCATCCGGGTACCATTTGATCCATGGACTGATACCGGTCAGTGGCCCAGGGGTTGGGGACCACTGACTTAGACCACTTGACCACCCAGGGCTGTGTCAAACAGTGAGGGGTTGCTATAAAATGATGGGCTCTAGAGTGAGGGAGTGCTTTATAATGAAGGACCTTATAGTGAGTGAGTGTGATACATGTATAATGAAGGACTCAATAGTCAGAAGATCTGTATAATGTAAGCTGTTACAAGTTTTGTTACTAAATTCATTACAAATACTGACCATGCTTATTTCAACTAATACAAATATTTAAAGTCTAAATTGTTCGAGTCACATATTTCTTTAAAGAGTATATTCTGACTTTACAGTTTCCATAAGTAACAGACTGTGAGATTGAAAAAAAAATAGTCTTTGAGATGTGAGACGTTATCCTTACCTTAAGAATGTACAGCATGTTTTTCTGTTTCTAATTTTGTGGTGTTTAATTTTTGTAATCATTTCATTATATATGGTTTGTTTTTCATATTCTTTTTTAAGCATTGTCAAATGTTGTAAAGCTCGTAGAGCTTCTAAAGATTAGGCGCTATATAAACTTCTACATGTCCTATTCATCACAAAACTTTGCCCATTATTTTTTAACAATGCCATCTCAGTCTTGTAAACATTTATTGAAAACTGACAAATGAAGTCTTATTAATGTGAGAATATTTCTGAGAAAATTTTGAGTCCAATTTGTTTTTTGGGGAGAAGCTTGATATTTTTTCCTGAGATCACTGTTAACCTTTGATGCAAAATGGTAATCAGTGAATGTCATTGATAACCTTGGATGTGAAACTGAAACAATTTTTCATTTTAACATGTGCATCTTAGTTAAGTGAAAACTATGCAGAATACACATGTACTATTATGACTAAAGGGATACTATTTCTATTCCATACATGGATGTTTTCAAAGATAAAAATGAATTTGATCTATCGCCTGGAAAAAAAATTCTAAACACAAGAAATACATTATTCAGTAATAAATGGAACTCAAGTAATGAAGCCACAACAGAGTCCCAAAATATGGTGAAGCTTTTTAAAAGTAGGCAGAGAAATTCTGCTATATTGATAAATCATTATGTATAAGTAATTATAATCAGTCCTTTCTAGGCTTAGGGAAATTGCTTTTGATTCCAGTATCTGCAATGAGACATATTCCATCTTCTACTGAGAGGAAGCAAGATTTTACTTCTATGGACACCATTTAGAGTTCTTTATCACATGACATTTTATAAGGCATCCATTTTTTATGCAAATACCCCCCCACCATCAATTACACAGGCCTGATATTGTTCAGCTGGCTTGCAAAAGGGCATAACACTAATATGACCAGATATTGCTAAAAGATGAAATCCAATTCATCTAAGATCTTCTAAATATATGCTTGTATACTAATAATCATAAAATTTTTGGGAGCATGGCATGTTAGTCAATCCAGAGAGTAAAATTTTCATAAAGATTTAATCATCACTATAATTATGTGATGAAAATGTCTGTATGATATAAAATCTGTCATCTACCCTTGAAGAACAGTCTAATAATAGCATATATACCATGCTATATAATGCGATGTTGATCACTATGAATTCATCTGAGATGTTGATTGTTAAGGAATTAATATGATATGTTGATCATTAAGGAATTCGTCTTAGGTATTGATTACTATGGAATTAATCTGAGACACTGATCATTAACGAACTCATCTAAGATTTTGATCACTATGAAAATCATCTGAGATTTTGATCACTATGAAAATCATCTGAGATGTTGATCATTATGAACTTTATCTGAGATTTTGATCACTATGAAAATCATCTGAGATGTTGATCATTATGAACTTTATCTGAGATGTTGATCATTATGAACTTTATCTGAGATGTTGATCATTATGAATTTTATCTGAGATGTTGATCATTATGAACTTTATCTGACATGTTGATCATTATGAACTTTATCTGAGATGTTGATCATTATGAACTTTATCTGACATGTTGATCATTATGAACTTTATCTGACATGTTGATCATTATGAACTTTATCTGACATGTTGATCATTATGAACTTTATCTGAGATGTTGATCATTATGAACTTCATCTGAGATGCTGAACATCATGGAATACGTACAAATGTAATCTAAGAGGGATCAAGAACATATTGACAAACAAGTACGGGATGAAGGCTGATACAACATAAAACCCATTTGATAACAAGTAACTTGGCTTTCATCATGTGTGCTAATCAAGCTTTGTAAGATGTGAAAACAATCCCAAAGATTAAGTGAATTTACCTCTTAGCACAGCAAGCATTATGTCATAGCTTGAACATTCCTATAGTTTATTTTGAAAAGATTTTTCAAGACTTACCAAAAGTGTTGCATGGAGTATTTTGTCTTTTAAAAATTGAACCGTAACTATATATTACTTTAACTATCCTGTTGTTGTGCATCATTTGATCATACCAATTTTATCTAAATTTATTTTATTTACCAATAAAATATACATAATAAAAGCTCTGAAATGTAAAACTTCTTATTATTCAAATTTTGTTTTATATGCCCTTAGATAAATTCCTTTTTTTTCAACAAATTCAATGTCTTTTTTAAGAATAAAAACAACTTTTTTTTAATTCAATGATTTTTCAAGATTCCATACACAGTATATATTAATTACCCCTGCATATATTATAAGACTCCACATCTACCATATAATTGGCTGATGATCATTAAAAGAAATCACTAATTAAAACAAGATTTCCAAGCGATCATCTAATTGACATCTGATTAACATCTAAATACAAGAGTGGTGTCCAAGAAAGTGTCAATACAATGAACTGATTTTGATTGTTTTTCTCCAAATCTGTTGATTGGTAACTGATAAAGATAAATGTCTTTTTTATCAGTGTCTTCAGCAAATTTTTTTTTTTTATGTCAGATTCTTACAGAATTCAGGTTTTTACACCAGAATACTGTTGGTCAAATTTACTCCAATTTTGTGGAGTGGTTTGGAGAAACTATCATTTCAAGATTTAATTCTATTTTTAATAATGTTACAATATTAAGTTTCTGATCAGCTTCATTTATATAATTTTGAAGCCATTTATCTCATAACAATTGTATTAAATCTTAACAAACTCTGTTATGCACGCCTTTAAATTATTATGTTTAATTTCTTTTTTAGTGATGTGGTCATATTACTTTGCAAACAGTACATTTCAAATCTGGTAAATATTTGTGCACCAGTTTTAAAGACGGCAGTATTCTATTTAAAGACTTTTCTAGGCCTAGTGGTTAGAGCATCTGCCTGGTTGTGGGTGGTTCTGAGTTCTATCCCTGGATGAGTCATACTAAAGACTTACAAAAATGATACTAACAGCTGCCTTGCTTGGTGCTCAGCATTAAGAGGTTAGTGTTAGGACTGGTCAGCCTGGTGTCAGGATAATGTAACTTTCAGCAAACTGTGGAAGTCAGTGAAGATGAGGATGATAGATATACACTTTTCTTTAACTGAATAATATGCAATTTACATTGTCAAAGCACTGGCCAGCCAGAATATATTATACCAAACTGCTTGAAACCAGAAATAAAGCCTAGGTGTTCAAATTCTTTCTCAAGTATTTGGGAAAAGGTTTGAACATGACAGTTACTCTTACATAATCATTTGCCCAAATTAATCATTTATATACCAACTGTTAATCCCAAAGAACTTTGATAAAGTTATTCATTGGGTGAACATCTACAGACATAACACAAAAACCAATGCAAATGTAATAAAAATTATCTGTCTTAGAACTTAGATTACTAGCATATTAAAACACAGTGTCTCAGATTGTTTCAACAAGATGTTGTATAGCTTGCAAAAAACACCAAAAATTAAATCATTTCAAAATCTGAACTAGATATCATAACATCTTACTGTAAACTGGGATGACAAAAAGAAATATTTAATCGAAAGCATCATTTAAAAAGGCAAGAAGCTATTATTGGTAAAATTAGAAAAGTCTGAGTTATGTAGTTGAGCTGTACAAAATTTGGCCTGATTATGTAAGAATACCATTGCTACATTAAAGTCTGGATAGAAACACACACTACATTGTTCTACAAAAGAAAAGAAATTATTTCATTATTCTAACCTCTCCTCATTACTCTTAACACTTTTTTCCTCCATCTGTATCTCAACATCATTTCTTGACACCTCTGACCTGCTACTGAAATTGAGCACATAAATATACATGTACTGAAAATCAAACATTTGGAAATAAACTATGATGATCTTCACTTCCTTCATGGAACGAATGGAAGACCATACTTATTCTACAGTCCTTGACAATCTACCATACTGATGGCAAGAATACTGTAAAATTATGCCTTTTAAGCAGTAAAAGATTATAAGAAGGTAAATAACTGGATAATTAAGGTGAGTATCTTAAAGCAGATAATGTGATATAGAGCTTATTCATAATATATATGGTGTCAGGTTGTTAAGTTTATAATTATCAATAGTAAAGCTTTGTTCTAAAAAGCCCCTTATGTTGCTACTTCAGAAATGTTTATGAAAGTCATCATGACAGGCTCAAATAAAATCACTCTATCACTCAACTGTGAGGCAAGACAAATGGGAGCAATGAAGGGCATTGCTAAATAGGGCAAATCCTAACACATCTTTCAAACTGCTAGAAAGGTTGAATAATTATTATTTCAAATCATTAGAAAATTAAAAATTAATACTTTTTAACAAGTCTCCCCTGTCCACATTACATCTCTGTTTTGCAGCCACCCAGATTTTGACCTGAATGACCAGTCACATGACTGTTTCATGTAAGCATGAAAGCACTGATATTATCAACAGTGTTTAATGCTATGTATATAACTATTTTAAATTGTGTATGTTTTAAATTTATTGTTTATGTTCATCTATTTGATGTTGGTTTGAATTACTGTATATGCTCAGCTTTTTAAGTTGTGTTTTTGATAAATTGTCCATCTCTTCTATTATAAGCATTTTTGATAAACAGTTTATGTCTATCTTTTCTATTATCAGCATTTTTGAAAAACAGTTTATGTCTATCTTTTCTATTATAAGCTGTTTTGATATATTGTTTATTTTCATTTATTTTAAAATATACTCAAAACACAGGGTATGTAATGTTATGGCATAAGACACTGCTGTGTGAAACAAAGGGGATGAAAATTGTTCCAAGCCTGTTGGACTGCTCTGGTGACCTAAGTGGTGAGAGCGTCCGCCTCAGATGTTCAAACCCCAGATGAGTCATACTAAAGACTTACAAAAATGGCACCAGCAACTACCTTGCTTGGTGCTCAATATTAAGAGGCTTAGTAGTGTTAGGACTGGTTGGCCTGGTGTCAGAATAATGTGACTGGGTCCAACATCATGCTACATTCCTGCAGCATGATGTCCCAGTGCCAGACATCACTATAAACTGCACAATGTAGACATCATATCAACATGACTGGAAAATTATGAAAACTACATTAAAAACACACTTACAAACAAACATACAACCAGTCCTTTTCAACAGTTATTGCTTCATTTTCACCAGCTTTAAAACTTACTTTTTACTGATTTATATTAAACTGTAACCTACTAATACCATCTATATTGCTCTAAGATTATACCTTTCTTTGGGAAATCTAAGGAAGTACCTGGTCACTGTGGTATAAAGAGAACATTTAGCAGTACGGTTAATGTATGATCTGGCTGATGAAACTGTTATTTATAAAAGATAGTCATCCTTAAGGCCCATCATAAAATCTAGCATTTGATACCCTCAAAAAAACTGAATATTTTTGCAAAGTAAAGTGATCTAATCACTTATCCAATTTATAATTTATAATTAAATACCTTTCTTGCCTTACAGATAATTTATGGAAAATAGAATTTATTACTTCTGGGTACAGTGTGTTGACATCTGCATGTGTGTTTCTGTTGTGTCATACAATATTTGGAATCAAAATGTGGGAGAAATATGAAGTATTTTAACTGTAATTATCAAAAAGATGCTATGGAATATAATGTTGATTTCATTTTGAGTTCAGTAAAAAGGATGTAATTGCACTTGGAATATAGTTGAAATTACAGCACAATTTTGAAATGTGTAATCAAGCTTTAGAACCTAGGACATGACTTATGTAATTCGGATTTGCAGAACTAAGAAAGTATATTTTCAGGAAATTCTGTCTGTCTGTCTCTGTCTCTCTCAGACAGGAGGATAAAGAGAACTTCATGGTGGGGCAAAGGGACGTCTTATATGATTAGGGTAATCAAGCAGTTTAAAGGTCTAATGGCCATCTATTCAAAACACTTGTTTTCTTCTAGTATAAGGAAATAATTCATAAGATTACATTCTGGTGGATTTTTTAAAATACTTATTGCTTACCTAGCTAGGGTACAGTATACAAGTATACTGGACAAATAAGCTTAACCTACCTTGTATAAAATCAAGTTCATGTCATGTTTTGTGGACAGCAGAATACATAGCTATTATTTTCCTATGATTGTGGATTAAGTATTCAGATTGTTATACATGTAAATATAAACATGTTTATTTTAATTTCTGTCTGACCAATTAGATGTGTTCAGTCTATTGGGTCTTTCTGATGACCCGGTCTTTTTGCTGACTTCAGTGTGAAGCAGGGACCAATTGTATACTAATTAAAACACTAAGTCATATTGTGATCTACTGTTTATATCCAAAATACACACTAGGTCTGTCCACCTCTCCAAATTGTATACTAATGTTTATCTACATGTTTCTCACTTGTAACATTTGTCCACTCAGAATATGCATATATTACACTATTATCTCTAATTCTTATTTCCAATTACATCTTATCTCTGCTGTCCCTTTTCCTTTCTATGCCCTCTTTCTGCTTTGTGCCCTTCCACCTTCTGCTCTCTACTTTCTCTGCACACTATATCTTGTATTTATTTATGTACACATATAATCCCCCATTCAGAAAATGATAGGTTAACCACTACTACATGTAGATGAAAGACAGCTCACTCATCCCCCCAGGATCATATCATAACTGGTGCTGAACCAGCAGGAATATTACCCAGTTATCCAACTATGTCATGATGCTGACCTGTTTACCAAGATTTGTCTATGAAATTCCCATATTATCACACCCTACATCTTACTAGTTAGAAACCTGATATTTGTACTGCTATATATTTTACTTTTCCCCCACACTAAAAATCTCTTTTTGTTACATGTACAAAAACTCTCTTTGGCCATATTAAGTCTCGAACATTGGCATTCCCCACAGAATAACCATACTGTTACCTATTTAGTAATAAATTTTGACTCACTGAAAACCCAGAATGTTCTTGTATAGAAAATTCAACCAAACAGAGATAGTATTTCAGAAAATGCTAATTGTGACCTAAGTGAAGTAGTGGGTCTTACAGTCTCTTTTACTTGAAAAATTACTCATTCTTGTTAAACAAGCAGAAGCAGAATCATTTGTAGTGCAGTGTTCAGATTTTTGATTTGGGTGGAATTATTTATTCAATTTTTATTCTTGGAATTACAAAGTTCTTGATAAGTCTTGTCCAGAAACATTAAATTGGAATTATAGTCAATTCAGACAAAGATATTTTGGATTATATGACTGGGATTGAAAGACTGTTAGCACATTGTCATATATCAGATTACTACAGGTACACCAATACATAGAGCATTGGATTTTATTTTGAACACCACTGGAAATAATTAGAACTATTTATTAGGACTGGTGACAGAATGTTTAGGACCATTTAGGATTAATGTGCAATGCTGTATGTTCTTTTTTAAATTTTCACTTTTGTATTCTAAGGAAATAAATTATTTGTTGAATTTTACAAAACTTGTTTGTTTTTGCTTTTCTATTACTTCTTTAAGACCACTGAGTCATAATACAGTATACAAGCTTGCTGCATGAATAGTTAGGATATAGTAGACAAGGTATAGTATGAAAGCTTACTGTATACCTAACCAAGATAAGTATGAAAACCTACTGTATAATTAACCAGGGTACAGTATGAAAACTTACTGTATACCTAACCAAGGTACAGTATGAAAGTTTACTGTATAATTAACCAAGGTACAGTATGAAAGCTCATAAAGTCACTTTCAAAATGCAAATTGTTACCATTGTTTTATTTGTCATAATGAACACTGTATGTAAAAAAACTTTATGAGTTTAAGATTGTTTTTCTGCTTCTAGAAGAAAACATTTGAAATATCTTGTATGTTACCTAGAGGGTATGGGCATGTTGGATAAAAATGTTAATTATTAAAAATACACACACATATATATATATATATATATATATATATATATTTATATATATATATATATATATATATATATATATATATATATATATATATATATATATTTATATATATATATATATATATATATATATATATATATATAATCTATATGATAAATTATTGCCCATTTTCTGAGACAATCTTTCTATGCATTTATATTATTGACAAGAATAATTATTTTTTTATTTATTGCAAAGTGTAACCATTTAAATATGATTTATACCTTAGTCAATGTAATATAGACCAATATACTTTAAAAGTTAACATTTAGGTAAATATAAAGTTAATGGTTATTTTATTAGGTGCATATACACACTATAAAAGTGTACACATTTCATAGTAGATGGTTTGTTGTCTCATGGCACAGCAACACAAGTAGACTATTTAGAGATGTGGCAAGAGTAAAATGCTATACCCAAGCTAGGATTTGAACCCACAGATCAAAAGTATATCTTGAAGAGTGGTAAGAAGCCCAGTCAATCAGAAGCATGATCATCTCATTAATCTGTATCAATCTCACTCATTACAGATACAGTCATGATGATTATGATAGAAACATAATGTCAAATCAATTAACTGGTCAATCAAGTAAAGGTCATTGTAAAATGCTAGTAAATTCCAATCATTTGAAGATGAAATTTGACATCTATTAAAAAAACTTATAAATTCCAGTAATGGTAGTTGTATGTAATGCCCCTTCCATTGATAGAATGGTAAAATCTAGTCATAGTAGTTTTATAATGCTCACTCCATTAGAATACCTGTAAATTTCAGTTACAGTAGTTGTAACCCAATCAAATACTTCATCAATTCAATAGATACTTTATTAATTACAGGTCTTTTGACATCAATAAAAATTGTACCTCCTAATTTATTGTTACAACTTTGGGGTTTTACAGGATGATTGGAAAGATATTGCTGCAATTTATGTAATTTAAATTTTTCTATAGAGAAGAGCCATCAGTACACAAATGTTTTGTTTAAAAGTTGTTTTATTATCAACAATGCTACTAATTAATTTTAAAATAGGAAAATTATTTGTTTTAGTATACATGCAACTACTGTATAAAAAGGTATATTAAAAACCATATTTATTGAAAATGTGATCTATGCTTCATTTATTTTTAGAATTTCTTTAAAGACTTAATGAAGTAGTGTGTTACTTTTCAGCCTGTTTGATTTTTGAGTATAAATACCAAAAGTCCTGCAAATATGTTGTAACATGAATTCACCTCAGCAATCTCAAGAATCCTGCTTTAAATACTGTAGATGTCCATACAGTTTAATTATTTATATAGAGATGCTTCAGTTTATCCCACTCAAATACCACTAAAGTATGGCATGACCTCATGTTATACTGTCTAACAAAATCTTGTCCCTTACTTAATCCCTGATAAATGTGCTTAACCAAAGCCAGGTGGAGGAACAACAGGAGGAGTTCTGAAGAATCTCTAAAAAACGGAAAGAATTTTTGGGTCCTCTAAGCCAGGGTTTTGGACACAATTACTAAGGTAGAAGACTGCAAACTTTCCTTGACTGCTTTATCAGATTACCAAATCTTTTCCTCCTCCACCACATGGTTTGATATCTGGGAGTTGACATAGAACCAAAAGGAAGGAGGTTTTACCTTAGTTGATTCTACATGGAATTTTTGAGAATCCACAAGGAATAACAGGACATCCTGCTCTTACTCTAGGGAGGCAGGAAGATGTGATCCAGTGTCCCTCAGAGGGTATGAAGGGACTGTGCCTGGTGTCGGACTCAGTAGGATGGCTCTCCCTTTCTGAGGAGTTTATGAGAAAAGAGTTACCTCTCATTCTTTATAGACTCCACTTTCTGCAAGGGAAGATCATGGCATATGGACTAACATCTATCTTCCTACTGTGGGGCCTAGGCTTTTAAGTTCATAGCTGCATAAAATTCCTCTGCAGATGATTATCCCACATCACAAAAAAATAAAAGATGATTATAGGAAATGCCATCCCCTTCTCAAGACTGGATATGGCAAGCAAGGAGTTCTGTGCCGATCACTATCACAGCACTTAGGAGGCTCCAATTAGTACTTGGTAATTATTTCCAATGACCAGTGCAGTGTGACCAGAGACCATTCTGTGATAGGTGAGATTACTGATCTCTTGGTAGACCATGCCTCTGTTACTGACATGGATTGTTGTCTTTCCCTAACAAGAAGTCTCAAACCTGTGACTACTTTAATCCATCAGGTTCTGAAAGGGTGCTACATATCCCCCAAGGGTTGGGACTCAAGCTTTGAGTCGGTAGACGTTCTGCTCCTCCCTCATGGCAAGAACAGTGTTTGGATCACTGTCTTCCCACTTATTTCATTCATTGGAAATAGCTATGGACCTAACCCTAGCCAGCTCTAATTGGGATCATCTATCAGGGGATCAAATGCATGTCTTCCTATAATGAAGAGCTAAGGATTCTTGTCTGGGACATGAATGACTCAGAAATTATATAGAAAATTCTAATGAATTATATGTTTGTCATCTTTCAGTAAGGTCCCAGACATAGGAGGGACAACTGTCAGTCCTATAACAACTGATTCATGCCAAGCAGGTGACCCATGTTGCTCTTCTAAGCTGCCCCTTCCTACTCTGTTTAGACACTGTTGAAAAGAAAACCTCTCAAAACAAGAACAATAGTTCTGCATCACAGAAATGAATGCATACAAATTTGTATGTAACAAAAACAATAATGCAAATTGACAACTGCTATACTTTACCTGCTTAGTTGTCTCTTAAAAAGGATCAAAACAAAACATTATTGTAAGATTGAATCCAATATTATCAATAATACCTTCTGAGTATTGGAGTTGCAGAATGGCACTCCCATCCTCCAGTAAGTACAAAGGAATATAACAAATGATTATAAGGACTGAAAAAAAACTGAATATACCTGTTTGTGTTAGACTCCCTTATGGAACATAGAATCTCAGAAATAACAGTTCCAATGAATTAACTACATGTAGAGCCTAATTTGTACCACTTACAACCAGAAATAGGATGGGGATTACTGTGTATGGGTCAATGATTTAACATTGACTTTAGATATTTCTGGAAGCCAGTTTATGGGAGGAAGAATTCCCATCAAACAGTTGAGAGTCATTTACATCCTAGAAAGGATAAACAGACAATAGCAACAGATTACATAGAACTGATATTAAGGTACACACACACACACACACACACACACACACACACACACACACACACACACACACACACACACAGACACACACACACACAATCTACATACAAACTATGACTGTTAACAGATGTAATATATACAGTATCACTTGCCACCTGGCTTTCATCATTATTAACACCTAATAAATACAATAAAACCTGTTGCAGCCTTCCTGACTAAACCCAACCTGCAGTAAACATGGCCAATACATTGTTTAGATAATAAATACTAGATCCCACAATGGAAATGTAGATCCCACAAGGGAAATTACTTAATGTTTATAGAAATTATGCTTACATTAAAATCAAGGTTCCATTCAAATCTGATTTATCAGATTGCTTAAGTTTAGACTTAAAAAGATTGGTGAAACTGACTTCCTTCATCTATACAATTAGCAATTAGTGTATTGGGCCTATTAAAAGTTATGAATAGTGAACTTTGTGATGACATAGGGGTAGAACAGCTTAGAACATTAGCATAAAATCTGTTTTATTAATTACACATACACTTTACTTGAACATGCATGCATATTAATACCTGTTAATTTATTTTTTCATAATGCATTTTCTAATAAATTAGTACAACAGCAAAACACATATACTAGTATTTGGCAAATATGACAAATGCAGGAAGAATTCTATAAAACTAATACAAACTTTTATCAAAAAGAAGCAGTATGGAACAAAGCCAGCAAACAACACAAGATGAACAGTCATTATTGTAGGTAAAAGAGGTAAAGGTTTAGAAAGAATGATGCAAATAAAAACAGTATTTTATTTCAGAGATCTGTATTTTGGTGAAAACCTTCACCTACTGTGAAAATATATGTATGCTTTGCAAAGCGTAGGATAAAGGATCTTTTAATCTATGGTCTTGATTTTATTCAAATAAATCAACTTAGATAGTAATTCTTCTGGCATTACAATTGTGTATACTTAAACCCAAGTCAATGACATCTGTTCTTGTCATCAAAATTATTACTTTCGTCCACAAACTGCACACAAAATTTGCTTTGGTTATGAAAAAGAAGGGACAATAAAGGTCAGGTGGTAAAATTTGATAGCATGTTAAATAACAATGGTACATAGAAATGCTAACATATTATTCATGCAGCCATTTGACCAAGCAAGCAGATGGTGTACAATGAAGCATAGAAATGTCACTCACCCTGATTTAATGTTTCTTTGATTTTCTGGTGCAAAATAAAGATTCATATATTAAAAAAGGTTTCAACACAATGTGATGTCTGGCCTTTTTTACAGTTATTTTTAGAGTTAAAGACTTGCAAAACAATTTCAACACTCAGTTGACACTGATGTCATTATGATAATGACAGAAATAATGATGTACATTTTTCTCATAGAAAGGCAAAACAATGAACTGTGTCATATATGAATGATTTCTTGACCTGAATAAAAAATACAACTTTTTGATTAATTTCAATATAAAGATAATATCTGGTATCACAATGAACTTTGTCCTTCTGATGAGAGTGATGTAATTGCCAAAATGACAATTCCAATTCATTATATGATAAAAATCAGTTTACAAAACTGACAAACATTATTGTTTCAATAAAAGTATTCAATATTTTGCTACAGAAATATAGTTATTATTTGGAAATATAGATAAGAACACAACATTGCAAGTTAATTTTATCTCCATCACTCAATACTAACAATTTTGTAACTCTTGTCCACTTTCAAACTGTTGTCTATTGATCTTGAGTGAGTAGATTCTCAACATAAAAAAACAAGTTTGAATTTTTTAAATGTTTTTCAAAAGAAATCTTCATTTTTTCAAGATAGCAATAAGTTTGTGCCTTGAAAATAAATAAATAAATAAAAGTATTTTCCATTCAGATTCAGTAAATGTTGTTATGCAGTAAAACTCAGAATCATATTGCTGAGCATTGACACCAACTTGGAAATTTCAGAGAAGTCCAACATACCAAATTTAGTAACAAAAATATCTACTTATTTGTTTGAGTAAAAGTGTTCACAAGTTAAATGATCTTGAACCTTTAACCTGATATTATTACCAGAAGAACTAAAATCATCAGATACTGTCAATATATCTCATATGGCAAATATGTTTAAATTGATATTTAATATTTGAAAAAAAAATTCCAAAAATAAAGTGGAAATCTTAACAAAAAATACATTGATCAAAACCTGTAAAGAAATTCAAAGCATCTAAAGACTTCTCAGGTGAGATAACTCAGCATAAGCTATTTACCATCAATGACACTGCAGATGAGGAATCCTAAATTAAAATTTGTTTAACAATATTTAAAACCTTTTTCTTTTCTTTCTATTTCAATAAAATACATTAAAAGTAGCATTCATCTTCAGACAGATACCAAATAAAACAAAATCAATTTATACAAATTTATATTACTGATGAAAAATAAATCATTTGTTAATTTTAAAACAAAAATTTAAGACTTCTGGAAAAGTAAGCATGAAAATGTCTTATTTCAAAATATTCCTTAGCACCACATTTTAAATAAAATGTGTCTATTGAGATACATACATACATACATACATACATACATACATACATACATACATACATATATGCATGCATGCATACATACATACATACATACATACATACATACATACATACATACATACATACATACATACATACATACATACATACATACATACATACATACATACATACATACATACATACATACATACATACATACATACATACATACATACATACATACATACATACATACATACATACATACATACATACATACATACATACATACATACATACATACATACATACATACATACATACATACATACTCACACACACACTTGATACATATTCCCCTGGTCTGATATCCAATTTCTATGGACATGACACGATGTGGCTAATATTGCCATGGACCTTCCACAAATAGTTCCAATATGCCAGAATAGTCTCCTCTATCAATGTTCATAAAAAAGGAGTTCCAATGACAAGACAGAAACTTGAATAGTCTGAGGGATAGTCCACTCACCTCACTGGCCTGGGGCTCTCATAGTTTAGGTTGCAGTTGTTTCTAAATTATTTTATTTGGGTCAAGTAGACAGAAGTACTGGAAAACAAGTAATGATCCCACCATATCACAATAAAAACATTCAAAGTACTGGTGGGCACAGTTGTGGCATAGCTTAGTATGAATTATTTCTTTCACATTTCTTACAAACTGTGAAAATAATCTACTGAAGCCATTGAATAATCTACTGAAGCCACATCTCTCATAGCCAGGTAATGGTAGTGGTGCCCCAGCCATGCCATAGTTGGATGATCTCAAAGTGACCATAATCAGCTACATTACCATAGCCAAGATATTACTACTGGTGTTACAGGGCAATTTCAAAATTGATGTTTTTGACTACAAAGGCCATCCTCAGATTAATATCAGTGGTGTCTCAGTTGTAATTAAGATGATCTGATAGTGACAAGCTTTGCTGCATAATCCATGATGCAGTTATCATTAATGGTAATCTAATTGTGGCATTGGTGAACCATCATGCAGTGACCATTTTTGGCCACATCACCCATAACCAAGTAACCAAGTAGGTACTGGTTCCCAAATCATGCAATACCTGGACAATCTTAAGGTGGATGTTTTTGGCTGCATTGGCCATAGCCATGCCAGTTCTTGCAGTGACACCCATGTTATGGCAGATTTGTACAATCATTTTAGGCATCACATAGCAAAGTCAAAGTCAGTGACTCTTATATACTGGGAGGTCAGGTAATCTTGGATTTAGATATAGTAGTTTTTGGCATCCCTGTACATAAACTCATCAGACCTGGTTGTGCCCATTTGTTTATAGAGGTAACTGATCTCCCTATAATCATCACTGCCAGTCAAAATGATCTTTTAAGTTATTTATCACCTGCTTACTGAGTCAAGGACAGAAGAATATAGATATAATGTTTTTGTGGAAAACTATGGTTTGGGCTGGGCAAGCAAATTGTAATGACTCTTATTTGTTAAGCTTGATATACTATTTAATATGTACTATACTGAAGAAAGCTGAAAGGCTCTAGAAAGGTCAATGATGAGGTTAATTTGCAGTTATATATTTTGTCTCAGGAAGGAGTTTAAGATTAATTGTCAGAACATCAGATGTCCCAACCTGTCAGTGCCATAGTCTGAAAGACATAACTGTAACACATCAGGTGCCACTTGGGTGTAGTGAAGTACTGAGATGGCATGAGCTCTGACTTGTCAAGATCAGGTTTGAGACCCAACTGAGTTACTGTGGACCAATAATGGAACAGAGATCATGAAGGAAGGACTGAACCTGAACATTGTGGATCAGCCAGTCAATGAAGTACTGGAAAATCAGGGCTCTCAGTAATCAGAAGGCAGATAGCAGAAACAAAAACTTCCAAGTCCAAGCTAAACCAGAGGTATCAGATGTGGAGAAAGTATTGGGATGTGCAAAAAAGCATTCTGAAAGTCAATGGATACCACCTGAAAAATGCATAAGTTATCTCCATCTTGAAATGTTTCTTAAGAAGAATTTGGTTCAATTCAGAGAGATCTATTATGAAATTAAATTTACTGACAATTCAGAATCCTCTAGACTGCACCTTTCTGCATGGCAGCAGAAGTTTACGTCCCTTGAACTATCAACCTCCCCTCCTTGGGATGGTCGGTTAAAGAACTTTCTCTTAGTGACTCTATTGTGATTTCCATACTGTGAAACCTACTGATGATGATGATGAGGAGGTCTCATTTGATGTTGTGCATTGGACAGTGGCTGTGTCTGTTTGAAATTTTAGTGGATGGCCCCTGGGTATGATTGTGATTGGGTATGAAGAATTCAAGTTCATGATCCTTGAAAATCTTGTGAACCCAGGGAAGAATGTCTTTCTAAAAGGGACTACACTTTCAAAGGGTCATCCATTGAAACGTCTTTACTGGTTATTTCAGTAGTTGGAATAGTGTTTAAGTGTGATAAATTTTTTAAGGCCAAATGTCAAAATGAAGATGTGATTTAAGAAACAGTAAAGCATTGGTGAAGGAAGCAAAGCTCAGTAAAATTGAATTTGAGGACTCCTGGTTGACAGAGTTCGACTTCGTGAAGATTTCATTCTTTGCATACTTCAAACACCATTACTGATATCAGTCATTTTGGATTGTACAACAGACTCTGAAAAGCGGCACCAGCTTTATGCACCATCAAAGCAAGCGAGAAAACAAACTAAATGTTCAGGTTACCCATATTTCTCTTTGTTATCTTAATCTTGATCTAGTTAAACACCAACCTATATTTTTCAGGATGATTTTAGCTATAAAATAGGATTAATGAAAGACAATAAGAACATGTTCATGTTTACACAGTGGATATTTATGGTTAAGAGATTGCATTTACACCAATACTGTAAAGAGGCATTTATTACTGTTTACTATTAGCTGTTAGGCCTCAAAAAGCTTGATGATATTATTCACCCATCCATAAAATGATCAGTCCCTAATGTGTACAAATTTTCTTTTTGTTTATAGACACAAGCTTATCTTGTAATTCAACTGTACTGGATACAGTTCTAACAATGCTAAAGCTATGGTGTGCAAGAACAAGTCAGCTCTACCCAGGATTTCATTCAGAGAATCCAGCAGTGAAGTTTGAACAACACTACCCAATATCTAATGAGTGCAAAGATGAGTTGTTCAATAATGACAAATGCATTAACTTTAAGCCCCCTTCTGAACTATTAACAGAAGCCAAGATTGCATCCAATTAAGACAATATTCTGCCATCCATATATAGATTTTAAGGACAGAAATTTAATGTCAGTCTGGTTGTGATTCAGCAAGTGTTTGATGATATTTGGCAATTCAGCTACATTTTGTTTTA
This sequence comes from Potamilus streckersoni, assembly GCA_016746295.1. Classification (NCBI taxonomy): domain Eukaryota; kingdom Metazoa; phylum Mollusca; class Bivalvia; order Unionida; family Unionidae; genus Potamilus; species Potamilus streckersoni. Next base: position 814,965 of record JAEAOA010001569.1, on the reverse strand, counting down.
AAAGCATAATCCATACTTTAATGAACAGATTATTTTTTAATTTTTTTCAAGTCATTATAACCTTATTCTCAATTGGATGACACCACTGTTTTAGGTCATGTGCAATGCCCAACCCACAACACATTTTTTGAGTGTCAAAAAGGCCCATAAACTAGGAATATACAAGATGGGTAATTTTTTTATATATAGCAGATAAAAATACTATTAAAGCAAATATGACTTTCAGCTTAATAATGGCTAAAATTGCTGACATATCTCTATCAGTATCTTTACGTATGTAATTAAATTTCTAAAATAAATCTGTACCAATAAAAATAATTCATGATGATGCCAGAAGGAATAATTTCAACTTACCAGGTGCTTGTGGTGGTTTCAAAACTGTAAGAACAAATTATTTAAATAATTAACAAAATGTCCATGCCAAAACTTGCCAATCAAATACATAATGCACTAGCAATAGTGCACAAGCAAAGAAATTTATGTGGATTTCAAAATTAAACAGTGGAAACAGAAGTTTTATGATACATACATTTCTATGTACATGTATTCTTTATATAAAGATAACAGAAATTTTATGACACATACATTTCTATTTATTCTTTATATAAAGACAATAAGATTGTTGACAATGGTGACAGTCACACAGGATGTTTAAAAGATTACACCTTTGACCCTTAATTTTCACAGTGAATTGCTAATGGTTTTGTTTTAATCCGAACAAACTCTGAAAAAACACAGAGCTGAAATTAATCTTTGAAGAACAGTTTTCTTTTTATGGCAATTACATGTACTTTCAGACCGATGGCCCATTTCAATATTTGCCATGAAAAGTCACTCATTTAAATAATCTTGCCACTATCCATGAAATAATATCTGCTAAAACAATTGCCTTTTTGGAAATAATAGATTCTGATTAATAAATAATAAATTGACTTAGACAGGATTTAAGTTAATGTTACTTTTGTTTTGCATATGTAAAGAAGAGAGATATCAGGCTGTAAAAAGTACAGTATAAATGAAAAAGAAACCCCATTATTTCATGATTCACCTTCATTTTATTTATAAGTGATACCAGCAGTAAGTGATTTATAAGTGGTATAAGCCAGCTGATCATAAGTGAACTGTAAGTTCCTGGATATTTTCTGACTAAACGTTTACTGCAAAACAGTTTCAAATTCAAGGTATACTTCAAAATACAAGTTCAAAAATAAGGTGTTAATATGAATTGTTTTCCAAAAATCTAAAACTTTCCACTAAATTTTTAAGTTTCAAAATCAGATTTATATAAAATAAATGGACAATCAAGATGTTCTGACATTGAGCAACTTCATGGAAACCAGAACCATCAAAATAAGAATCACCAAATTTATTTAACCATACTGAGTTATAGTTCAATGGATGTGTTTAACAAAAATACCCTATAAAAAATACCTCAAAATACCTTATAATATTTTGAGGTTAAATTTCCTCAAAGCATACAATTTCAATCAAGTATCATATAATTGCTTGTCATCTTAAAATACATTTGTGTGTCAGCATAAGCTTAAGTTCCAGTTTGTTTTCTTTTTTGGACAAATGCTCTGTTCTGAATCAAATAAAAATGTTTATAACAATGATAAATTCTTCAAGTATTTTGTTACCTGTCAAACTGACTGAAGGACTCTATTTCTGTTTGTGAGTTCTGATGTGGTATAATTTATTATTTAAGAATTCTGTACAAAGTGGTGGGAAGTAGAGCCTCTCAATTAAAGGGAGATATTCCTTTTAAAGTAGATTCAGCCATCACCATTGTGAGAAAGGTGGAAACAACAATCTCATTATCGTCCTATCAGCAAATCTTATTTTGACAATTCAACATTAGCACTAAAGGTGATCTTGGACATATATTCTTGAAAGAAAATGTTGCCATGAAATTACTTGGAATTCCAATGAAATCTTCAATCAGATGTATTTTGTGAATTAAAGAGTTACCTAACTGTTTCAGAATCATGCTAACATCAGCTGACTGTAATATAGCATCCATCTTAAGGCTAATGGTGACTTGAGGATTGCATGATTTAAAGATGCCAATTTGATGGAACAGCAGCAGCAGCAACAACAACAAGAAGGAGAAATAGAATATACTTCTTTTTAATGTATAAACAGTTGGCCATACTGCTGTGAGGCCTGTGGTAAAACATGGTTTTCTTCCCAATATTAAGGCCTGGACTACTCACTAAACATTTTGTTTCATGACTAATGAAATCTACTGAAACGAGAAAATAATACTTATTTTACTACCCAAAAATTGTGTGTTTGTGTATCTATGTGAATGTCTTTGTCTCTTTCCATAAAAAAACCTATTCCCCTATAAAATTATTGTTTGTGTGGGCATAGAGTAAACACTATGAGTTATGTAAAAGAATTAGAAGAATCTTTACTTTTTGATCTGCACAATTTCTGTTTCCAATGGTATTCTGAATTTACATAAGGGATGTCTTCTTTCACATCCATCCTTCTGGCATATAAAGTGCTTTATTTACCAATCAACTAAGAAAGCAACAAGCAGCATATAGCATGAAGAAAGCTAGAGTTGGAAGTCATGATTCCTGCCATGGCCCTGAACCCAATCAAACCATTTCTTTAGAGTGAAACCATAGAGCTCAAGCTATTCAAACTGCTATATTACTTATATGATAGGTGTTATGTATGCCTATATTTTTTTGTAACTCCTGGAATAGGCTTTAAATTTTCAATCATGGTTGTAAATATTAGTAGTTATCTTTAGTTAAATTTTCCAATGTGATTATATGGTCTATTCATATGTTAGGAATATTAAAAGCATACAATTACATATGATCTATAAATAGATGCTTATATATACTAATACTAATACTTGTTGACAACTTTGGGTCAATTTATTATTGCCTAGTGGTATTTCAACAGTTCTAGAAAAATTAAGTAACCTCCCATTGGATGGACTAAGTCACATGAATAGGCATTTTATAGTAACCAGTCACATGGGGTATGTTGTGAAATATAGTCCTATAATAGAAAGTGTATAAAAGGAGAGATCTGAGCAATCAAACTCATTCCAATTTGGGCGTCATTCTTATTTCTTGTGTTCCTGTTGTAAGTCTGCAGATGTGCTTTATGTTGTATTTATATATTATCTGAGAGAAAAATCATTTAGATTGTTCTGTGGAAATAAAAAGTGCTCATTATTGGTACTATAATATTCTAAAACTATTGTGAATTATTCAAAGGAGTTCTTGGCAATGCAAATATGACAATGGCATGATTCTTGATCAGTTTACTTTTGGTTCGGAAATTTATATGGAACTTTTCATTCTTTTGGACTTGAATAGCACATTTTCAGAATTATTTTAGATTTGCTTCATAATACTGTAAGTTCCTTTCTAATTTCCATTTATAACATTGACAATTAAATTGTTTCACAAAATATATGAGCACATTTATTAACACAACGTATTATGTCCACAAAGCAAATATCCTGCAGGGTAGGTGTTTATAAATGTGTGCACCAATTAATGCATGTAAAGATCTCTGTCCAATAATGTAATATTCTACATGGTAGATGTGTTACGCTGTGCATATCAATTATTTTCACATCAAAGAAGTCAATGCTATGAAAATTTATCTCTAAATTTTCCTAATAAAGGTTTTATCTGAGACTATAGAAAAGTACATCATGACATTGCTTTTTAAGGAACTAAGAGAAGCAATTTTTTATAATATAAATATGAAGCCTATGTAAACAATAACTCACCTTTTTTGACCCAGATCACAATTACAATAATGCAGCCAATAATTGGGATGCCTAAGCCTAGCCCAAGTCCTAGGCCTAATTTAAGTGCACATACATTGCCTGTAATAGAAATTGATAATTTTGACATAACATCATCATACATGGCATTCAACCTAGCAACACTGCTATCTGACTCATTCAGGTAGGTGACTGACTTATCTTTTATCCTTTTAGACCTTTGTCTTTGATAACAAAAGAAATCCATCTTGCCTACTATTTTTGATTTAAAACAAAATATATTTTCTAAGATTCATTTTCAGAAATTCTATAATACTGAAAACAAACACTTGTAAGGCAAGATGAAGGATATGACCTGAGTACACTACACCTACCAGAACCAGGCTTCAAGCTTGCTGTAGACTGTGTGTAGAAATAATAAAAAAATTGTATATATTCAAAATAAAAAAGAATATCAGGTTATAAAATTATAAAAATTGTGTGATCATAACCTTATTACTTTAGGTTACAAAACAGTAGCAGCTATGAGACTATAGCCCTATCATTTCAGGTTATAAAACAGCAGGAACCATGTAACCATAGTCCTATCATAAAAGGTTATAAAACAGTACAAAATCATATGACCACAGCCCTATAATTTCAGGTTATAAAACAGTAGGAACCATGTGACCACAGCCCTATCATTTCAGGTTATAAAACAGTAGGAACCATGTGACCACAGCCCTATCATTTCAGGTTATAAAACAGTAGGAACCATGTGACCACAGCCCTATCATTTCAGGTTATAAAACAGTAGAAACCATGTGATCATAGCCCTATCAATTATGGTTATAACATGGTAGGAACCATGTGACCATAGTCCAATTATTTCAGGCTATAAAACAGTAGGAACCATGTGACCATAGCCCTATCATTTCAGGTCAAAGTATGTCATTTATGTTAATGGTGTCATGTGACAGGTTATACTGATCTTTTCTAAAGCTTGTATTATGAAGGAAATACAGTGTATGCAAATGATCAAATCAGTATAACAACATATTGCCAGGTGCACATGTAATATTTAACCTATTACCAATGCAGGTGTTACAATACTTTAAAATATGGCACATAATATCAACAGCATGCATTAAAAGTTAGTATTTGGGTAGGTAGCTTATCATTTAATATTTGTAACTTAGTTCTTGAGGTTGAAACTCTCCATAACTTTTAACCTGCAAGTTATGTGGAAATAATATACAAGGCATCCATGAAAAGATCCATGAACATGATGATCTAGGCAGTTAAGTTCCTCTTTTCATGCAGGCTTAACAAGGGTCAAAAGAAAAAGAGTTAACACACTGCACACTAATTTAAATTTTTTATGCATGCCTCAACTACAAATAGGTGTGTCATACATGTGGGCACTAATTGAAACATGTAAGGGTATAATGTCCACTAACTAAAGCCTATATCCTACAGGACAGTTGTGTTATACATGTGTACACTAATTAAAGCATGTCTGGTATCAGGTCCAGCAAGTAAAAACTTTCAACAGGGTAGGCATCATACATGTGTGCATTTATTAATGCATGTCAGGGCATTTTGTCTAATTAGGTAAATATGTTACACTGTACAAATCAATTTTCATTAAAGAAGTCAATAATATTAAAATGTATCTCTTACTTTTGTAACTTGAGGTTTTAGATCGGTCTTTAGAACAGTATACTATGCTACTGGTTTGTAAGCAATTGAGAAAACTTACATATGATATAAGTAAGAAGAAATCATGCAAAGTAACTCACCTATCTTTACACAGATCACGACACAGGCAATGCAGCCAACACATATGATGATGCCAAATCCTAGCATAAATTTATATGCATCTGTAATAAAAATTTGTTCATGTTCAGAATATAAAACAGTAAAAATAACATGATTATAGTCCTATCATTTCTGGCTCTAAATCTGTAAAAAGATCAAAACACTATTATTTCAGGTTATAAAATAGAAATATTCACACTACTATAGCCCTATCATTTCAGGTCAAAGTACGTCATTTATGTTAGATGGTGTCATGTGACAGGTTATACTGAACGTGTCTAAAACCTGCATTATGTAGGAAATACAAGCTTTGCAAATGATCATCAATAGCTATGCTTTTACTGCATTCATCTCCATTACTTAATTGCACTATTTAATGAAGCCTCAGAGGAATTCAAACTATAATATTATTCAGGGTCAAGCTACAATTCACTTTTTGGGAGAAGCTACTTCTTTTGTGGGATAGAGTAGGTAGAAGTGGGAACTGAACAGTGAGAAGTGGGAGCAAGACAAGTAATGATATAAGTATATATATGTATGTATGTATGTATGTATGTATGTATGTATGTATGTATGTATGTATGTATGTATGTATGTATGTATGTATGTATGTATGTATGTATGTATGTATGTATGTATGTATGTATGTATGTATGTATGTATGTATGTATGTATGTATGTATGTGTGTGTGTGTGTGTACATGTGTGTGTGTTTTCTTTCTCATATTGGAATTATGCATGGTTGCCAATTAAATATTACTCGAACTAATCATACATAACACACTGAAGTATTATTGCCAATATATGACCAAACTAGACCCTTTCTTCCCATTGAATTAACACATCCAAGAAAACATCTATTTTCAGAGAAGGATTTTCTTATTATAGCAACTAACTTTCTAGCTTTGTCACAAAAGTTGACTGCTAGAGTTGCCAATTTATTATGTCTACACTCTTACAGTAACACCATGTATTGACAAATAGCATTTGCTTGACAGATTTATTCACATTATCACAAAAATAAAATGTCAGAAGACAACCTTGACCTTACCAAGAAGAACTTTCAGAATTCCACAATGCAGCATTGTTCAATAGGTTTCTGACCTACTTGTTTATATTTTTATGATAAATCTTCTATCACATAGTATTTAGAATTTGCTTTCTATTAATTGTATATTTTTCTTTAATCTATTTGATGAATTATTTATGAAAACAGACAACCTCGGTAGCAGTTGACAGTTATGTAAATTGGCTCTTATCAAATTTTTTAACTTAGAGCTATGGTGTGACTTTTTCAGCTATTATTATTTACTTATTAAAGATATGGATATATTTGAGAACTATGTCTTTTGGAATAGTATTGTTCCTGAAACTGCTATTAGGCATTGACAGCTTCCATAGTTACTCTGCAGTATGCTGATAGTGAAATACCAATAGTTGGCAAGGAAGACGTTGTAGCCTCCCCACAGATGTAAACAGTTGGATTCAGGGCAAGTAGAATGTCTCAAAAGTGGCTTAGATGGCAGCTTTTTTCAACTGCATTAACCTGTTTAGTACATACTGTTTTGCAGAATTATCAATATAAAATGGACTTGTGTCTGACAGTGAGCATCACATGATATCAAAAATGGACCTAAAAAATGCAGGTGTAAATTTAGGGTTGGGATGCATAAACTTATTTGCTATAAACCACCATTTACTGTCCCTAGCAACCCTAATGAAGCAGCATTCCCAAGACACAGTGATGTCCAACATAATAGGTTCACTTATGGTGCTAAACTGATTTTATAAAGAAAATAATGCAAACACTGCAGTTAAAATATTCATATAAACAAAAATAAATTTGAAAGTACTTTTCACTGATATTTTAAAAACATAAATTACTATTTACATATTGATGTTTAAGTATTGAAACAAGTTATGTTTTCATCATCCAATGGTAGGTCTAACTTGTGAAAACTGAATGTGATACCTTGCATGGAAAAGGCTTAATGGCCAGTGAGCTATTAGAACATGTCTTTGATTCTCCATTAGTTTGTTTGTTGGTATCAACATCTCATACTATACATTTTGCCTTTTGTTATAACACTACACTGTCAGATATTTCTGGTTACATATTGAAAGTGATAAACAACTGTAACTCACTGTATGTCTAAAAGAAATCACAGGGCAAAGTTGTTTTCACTCTCTGAACAGAAAAATGTGAAGTTTACAGATTAAAGTTACATTTATATCATTTATGATATGATGCACTTTTTATTTTCATTTACAACTGCAGTGTCACTTTAATGCATTCATCGTATATGTATATCCACAACCTGGTTTTGATGAAAACCATTTAAACTCAGACTCTAACATATCTATGAAGCAATTACTGATTCCTCAACACATGAACATAAATATACCAATGAAATTTAATTTGTCTATTACAAATGCGTTTTAAATGATTGTGCTAAAAGATTTTTTGTTACCAAAAAAGTTTAAAAAGATTATAAAAATGGTTGAAGAACTTTTGAAACAACTGTTGCAATTGCCTGCATATCTAATCATTTACTTAGATTCATAATAGAATTAGAAATATGTGATGACTTGAAGTCCAATAGTTTTAGAGTCTTTGAGAGCCATGTAACCAGGGGAGTAAGGAGACAGTTCTGCCAAAGGTAAAAGCAGAAGGCAGTGTCCTAATTTCATACATAATTTTTCTTGATAAGAGTTGTAAGATACATGTTTGAATTTATTTGTAAGAAGCATGTATGCTAAAAATTGATTATTTGCGTTTGTGTTATGCTTCATGCCAAAATAATTTTAGTTAACAATAGTGTAGATAAGTTAAGTGAATTTTTTTATCTATATGTTTAACTATGATGCTAATTCTTTTAACCTATGAACTGAGTGTATAAGCATGTGATCAGCACATGTGTCCAAAATTTAGTCAAGATAATATTTAACAGTTCACAATGCAGGGGGTTAAATGTCATTTCATGAAAGCAGATTACACTACTGATCAATTAGTAATAGTAACTAGTTCTGTTGGAGGAAAACCTTAATTTTCCTGTACTATGTTAATTGTTTCTGGAGAGAGAGAGAAGTGACAAACAAAACAAATTACAGTATTGTTTATATGGAACACAATGTTATGACCTGAAACCAATTAGCAGTGAGTGTCCGTTGTGAAATATGATAATGGCCATTTCTGAGTACCAGAGAGTGGAATATTAGTTGATTTCAGGAAGTAAAGCAACAAACATCGATCTAGGTTGCATTTATTTTCAGGGAAAAATAGCTGAATCTAAGAGTGAACATCTGAGCACAAAAATTAATGACCCAGATAAGAAAATGGACACAAAGAGAGACCACTAAAGGCAGTGACGCAAGAACAGGTCAGAGGGAACAAGAGTGTTTTTGTGCAAGTCAACCCCCATCAAAAAGCGGTGTTGATTTTGAAAAGTGACCCACAACCTGTTATCATTTATGCAGACATGTTGGTCAATTAAAGTTCAAAACGATCACAACTGCTATCTGTACTTTAAAACTTTTGAGTTAATTTATTTTTCTAGTAGATGTGCATCCTACAATTGGTTTTGCACATTTTTATTTTGTTTGTCTAATTCATTAAATTGTTATAATCTGTATATGGGAGTTCATATTTATTGTAAACCTTTACTGGGAGTTCCATTTAATCCATCCATTAATTTCATATTTTAATATTCTCTTGATCCAGACTATTACACCATGGTTGATCTAGACATTGATAACCACCATCAAAAAGAACAATCCAACATATCATGTGTATTATATGTGTTCTTTATGTGTGGGACAATATTGCTTCATTGTTGTAATTCTTCTACATATATGTGAATGAAGCAGCTATCCAGTGATGGGTTAGAAGTTCTGCAAGTTGTTTGTTGAGTTTACATTTGACATACTTTACCAGTTATAAATTAATGTTCAGTTTATATAATACCATAAAGTTCCTATATGGAATCCTCCATTTAGAAAAAAGTAATTGCCAGGTGATTTTACTAAAAGTTTAGTAGTTCTATTTCATCCCTCATCACCCTTTAATACCAATGAACCAACAATCTGTGCCTTTTCAATCTCTGCAAAAACATGTTTCTGTAAGACTTGGGATATTAAGTGTTCAATACCTGAAGAGAGTAAATTTTTGAAAGTGACTTTTAAAATATGTTTTCAGATGTTAACATACAGTGTATAATATAGGATTCACAGTACTATGTCTGTTCCCATAGTAAACTTATATAAACACGATGATATTAAAAATTAAAAAACATAAACTTCTGATTTTTCATGATAAAACCTATATTTATTAGTACACATATAGATGAAACCTGGATGACAGCTTCTGTACAGAGAAAAGGTTATGAGCCATGTGTTTTTGGACCTACATCATAACATGTGCTTGAAATGTGCTTTCAGTTCTGCACTAAAGAGTCAGGTATGAATTTCAGTAATGAGCATTCCAAAGTCAAGACTGTTAAAGGACTAAATTTCCATCAATAAAACAGAGTCTCTATTTTTTCTGTTACCACTATATTAAGCTCTCAAAGAAAGATTCTTTTTCATAGAAAATAACTGTTATAACAACCAATCCTGGCGAGAGAGAGAGAGAGAGAGAGAGAGAGAGAGAGAGAGAGAGAGAGAGAGAGAGAGAGAGAGAGAGAGAGAGAGAGAGAGTGAGCGAGAGAGAGAGAGAGAGAGAGAGAGAGAGAGAGAGAGAGAGAGAGAGAGAGAGAGAGAGAGAGAGAGAGAGAGAGAGAGAGAGAGAGAGAGAGAGAGATGACAACTTACATGTGCTTGGGTCAATTGCAACTATAACAAAGAATATAACAAGCTGATGTTAAATAAATAACAAATATACCATGATGACTACTATGAATGATAAAGTACAAAATCTGAAATACTGAGCAATCTAATAATTTCATGATGACTTTTGAGTCACTGACCAACACTGATCAAACATACATCACTTTCTATTACATGTAAATTCTGGGATTCCAAATTTTTCAAAATCATTATAGTGTCCAAAATAATGTATTTCTGTTAGTGATATAGAACCACTGTGGTACTAGTTGAATCAAAAGCTATATTGTGAAGTTCCTGCAAATTATAATAAAGTTCATGAACACAATTAACACACAATGAGTGGTCAGTTATTCAATTCAGGTATTTCACTATGCATTCAACTTTGATGTTGAATAGAACGACTGACGATAAGTTGCGATGGGGTACACCTATTTCATGAGAATACTTTCAGAAGAGTTGCTACCTACATGAAGCCTAAAGTATCATGTCTTGAGAACTTGGAGATAATATCAAGTAAGCAGACACTTATAACTAGGTTATGGAAGGCAGCATCACATATTTTGTAGAGACAGAGAAAACATGAGTAGGTAAAATTTCCTGAGAAAATGTTTTACACGCACATATTAATTTGAATTTGATCTGACCAACTGTACAGGAAGAATAACATTAACAATATTTTCAAATTGTTCATTGTGGTGGTGTCTATAGTCGATGTCCATGTAGTACGATTTTCATACAGGATCAAGTAGACCTCACACACACACATTCATCCAAGTCGTATAGTGACAACTTTTGTAAACAGAGGAATAGAGGAGGAAGGATGGATAACCGATTGTGGACGACAGTCAACCCTATATGCTGTTATAGTCTGTGAATAACAGAACTAAAAACTGCAAAACAAGTTGTGGTAACAAGATTACCAAGCTTGATATTGATTCACTAAAAAGAATGACTAGCTGTGTTCACAATATTTTGACATACATGTTCAGCTCATGGAAAAATGATAAATAATCTTTTGACAGTTGTGGGGGTATGGTGCTTTTATATATATATATATATATATATATATATATATATATATATATATATATATATATATATATATATATATATATATATATATATATATATATATATATATATAATGAGACTAACTGCCTTCACAGGATTTGGCGATGAGCTGCATGTAGCTGCTAGTGATACTAGGTCAGTAACTCTCATAAAGATTGTGAGAGCACACAGACTAATCTTCTATCTTCTATGCTCATCTTCTAACAATAACCCTAATTTTTAACAAGTTTCTTGGCAATCAACCAACAAAGGGCCCAAGTGGGTTAAAAATAAATCACCTGACTGACACCAACCTAACCAGAAAAATGCAAGTAAAAGGTGCTATGCCAGGATGCTATCTGCAAAATGCAATCAGTGGTCAACTTCTATCGCTTAGTTTGTGTGAAATCAGGAAACAATATTCTTATTTTCCAAATCTGACCATGTTAAAGAATGTATGAACATCTTTTGTTCAAAATGGACATATTTTTATACAATGAAGTTTTCTGTCCATTTAAGTTTCCTTATGCTGAGCAGCTTGTGAGAAACAACAAGTAAAATAAATAGAACAACAAAATATCATAACAAATACAGATAGTTACCATTAGTTGTGATTGTAATGGTATTCTTTGGGGAAGTTCCAGAGTTGTTCTTGGATTGACAAGTGTAAGAACCATGGTCATTCACGGAAAATGTTTTGATGGTTAGATGGCTTTTATTAGTCTTGCTGTCATATGGAACTATGGCATACTTTCCAGTATCAGTCAAAATATTCTTTTGCGGTCCAATCCATTCTCTTCTTTCATTCTCAGATGCAGGAGCAAAGAGTATAATTTTCTCAATGCTAACTCTTAATGAACCTAAAAATTAAAAAAATTAAGGATGGCATAAAGAATTAAAATTTACCCTTGTTTTCATATCTGTATTGGTATATCAAAAATGAAAAACACTGAATTAATATAATCAACTTGTACAGCAATTTATTAATTTTATTTTGACATCTGCAAGGCATAAAAAGTATAATCTAAAAACTTTGTGTTTACATATCACACAAGTAAATTAAAATGTTGAAAATTTTCACCATACATATAGCATTTTTAAATGAACATTTCAAATAAGCTGAGGAAGTGCATCCAATAAACAATTTGCACAGCTCATAAATTTACCTAGGCCAGAACAAGAGATCTAACAGTTCTTATGTATGTGTAAAGGTATATTAGTCTATAACATAAAAATATTCACTTCCTACCATATAAAGTTTCTAATACAATTCACTATAAATTACCAACTTCTAAAATATGATGTCAAATTCTAAGGCTAAACCCTTATTGACATCCTAAGGCCACTGCATCAAGAAAAATTAAATCCAGATATATCCTGGTGAAATATTATGCATTTTCTGGTCTTTGAAATAATCTCAAGATTTCCGGAACCCAAAATAAGGATGTTCTATCAAAAGCAATATGTACCTCTAACATTCCCTTAATCAACTGTATGCATCATGCATGATCTCTTGAGAAATTTTTGTAAACAAGCCTCTTGGCCATTGGATAGGTCTGAACTTGCAGATTATATTCATGACAGAAACCTTAAAATTTAGAATTTCTTAGGAACAGTTTTTCATATTGAACATGTATTAAAGTCAGTCATAGATTTTGTCAAAAATGAAAAATATTCAACTTATTTTATAAAACCAATACTAACCTTTATCAGATAATGTGATGTATATCTTCACTGAAACTTCAGATTCTTTGAATGCAACTTTACAAATGTAGCCTTCAGCATTAGTCATGGTTGGAGTTTTAACAATGAGAGAGCTTTTATTAGTGCTGCTGTCATACGAAGCAATTTTATACCTTCCACCAGTCAATTGATCCTCTTCTTTTCCAGTCCAGTATACACTAGTGTTTTCAGATCCATAAACAGAGCAAATAATTTCCACATCACTGCCATGTTGTCTTAATGTTTTCCCAATGTCAATGTCAACAGCTAATTTTTCTATAAATAAAAAATATGGTGTAAATAATCACACCTGACCCTTCTTTTCATATTCTGTACAATTAGTGCACATATGTTTAACAGTATAGCAAAAGTAAAAAAACATTCAATGAATAATCAATCAACTTCTATAACCATTTTGTTCTTAAAGTTTGTATGTCGTTATGTCCTTAACCTGCCCAGGTAGTATAAGAATAATTTGCTTGTGTCTGTGTGTAAGTGTGTGTGCACACGTTTGTGTGATTTTAAATTTTAAAGTAGCTTTAAACATTTTTCAGTCATATTGCTATGATGTCTGCAGTGTGGCAGTTTATAGTGATGTCCAGCACTGGGATATCATGCCCACATGTAGCATGATGTCCCACCCAACCCAGTCACATTATCCTGACACCAGGACTACCAGTCCTATAACACTAACCTCTTAATGCTGAGTGTCTGGCGAGGCAGATGTTAATTCCATTTTTATAAGTATTTGGTATTACTCAGCTGGGGTTCGAACCTCCCACATTTTAGTTGAATATTCTAACTTCTAGGTCAATAGAGTGGTCTGCATTAATTTAATAGACATTTTAAGAGTGATTGTAAAGTGAGATTGTTTTGACTGTATATAGCAAAGTGAAATAGTTTTGACTATATGAAAATGTAAAGGATAAAAGAAATGAATATGATGAAATCTCATGACAACTAAAACTCAGTTTGTATTGTTTGGTATGCATTCTAGTTTGCTTCCAATATTGTAAAGTTTTGAGAAAGGGTGTAATAGAAAAAAAAAGAACACACTCATCATCCTCTTGTAGAAAACTGTATATCATTTTATCTTTTCAACTGATATGTCAGTAAAAGGAATGGACTAAGCATCAAAATGAAGAATGTGTGGGGAGGGGAAGAGACCTGGATTGATCTATCAACAGGTTGAGACGATTGCTGAAACACAATTATTTAGACCACATTGGGGCTATGAGAATGATATGAGCAATTGAAGTTCTGACTCTTGTAGAACTTAAGGTAGCAGAAGGTGGAAAGGTGTGCAAACAGATGATCCCACTGGAAGATGAATGCATCCACTGCCAATGTTCTCTGTTCAAGGACTGGGGAGGTATAAACTGAAAGTCTTTTGCTGTGTCTGGTGGCAAGTTCCCCAAATAGCAGCACTTAGAAGAACTTTATGGTTAAGCAATAAGCAAGACCTTTGCTGAGTTAAATGCAATGGGTATATGTGCAGAAATTCTACAGATAGTGCCATTGAATAAGAAAGCAAATGTCTGGATGTCTTGACCACAACTTGGCGGGATTCAAGTAGTACTCTCTCTCAGCAAACTAAATAAGTTAGCTGAGATGTCAGCATGCAATGTGTTGATATGATAACTCAAATTTGTTCTTTAGGAACAATAGATATACAAAGAAAGCTTACTGGTGAAAACCCCATGTCTATCTGAACTTCCATTCAGAAAGCATAGCAATAAGATTTTCAAAATGCCAGCAGTGGTGGCTATATTAAACATCAGATCAGCACCAGTTTCATTTATACCAACTAGATACAGACCTGCCAACCCTGACGAGTCCATCTCAGTAAGGCAGTTGATATTTTCCATATGTTTGACCAGTTTTCAGTAGGGTGTAAAAATATCATAAACTGCTGCATTATGTTCAACTAAAGAGCTTGTAAAGTAAGCATAGATGTTATTTACCACTAGTACAGTTGCACAAACTCACGTTCCAACTCCTACATATCTCAATGACTTGTTTCTGTCTCTCAAAGAGATGTAATTCTCATCTTTTTCCATTGCACATGACAAAATCATATCTCCCGTTAGACCAACAAGTAGGTCTCTGCTTTTTTTCTTTTCTGATAGCAGAGACCAACAGCCTTGGGCAATAGTCCTTTTAACATTCTTTCAGTTCTGACATATTGGACGCTTGCTAATAACTAATAAATTTATTTTGACTGACCTTAGTATGCGGATGGAAACTAAAATCCCTTTTCTTTTGAGCTATGGCTCAAATCCTTCAGAACACTCACTTTTTAGTAATAATCCCTGTCAGAACAGAACACCTGTGTATACATCTATAAATGACCTGATTTTTAAATTGATGACGCATGTGTAGAAAGCAGCATCACCCTAAGACAAGAATAAATGATGGAAACCTTCTATCGAGGTGTAAATCACATGGAGCTGACTAAAACTTGGGATGGAAAATCATGAAAAAATGGTTTATGTCTTTAGACTCTTCAGGCAATATATATATATAATTTGCTTGTTCCAAATGCTTAAAATCTAAGCTTTGTTGGACCTTATTATTATGATTTTACAATATATTATTAAGATATTTTATATCTAACTGAAGATTCTGTAAGATTTATTTCAAGGCATGTGCAGCAATTTCTCTTATATATATATGCCTGCCACTCCTTGACCACACATCTATTTCCATGATTGAAGTAGTCTATAATCAAAAGTAGATTATACTTCTGAAAATATAATAAGGACATTTAATTTTGGCATCATCTTCAGTTATGAAGCATAGTGAAGCCAAGACTTTTGTAATGGCTGCCATTCAGGACCAATCAGACACCAGGAGAAGTATATTAACGAAAATCCCATGTTGATATGACAATCTGTTCTTGAGAAATAACAATGACATTGTCAAACTGGAAATCAAAATTAATATAAATTTAACTTATTTAATATATATCATATAAAAGAAAATAAAGACAGTTACCATATGCTGCAATTCTGACAGAATCTTGTGCTAAAGATCCACATGAACTTTTAGCATGACAAGTATAGAATCCGCTGTCATTTATTTCTAAATTTTTAATCTTGAGGATGCTTATTCCTTTTTTTTTTTTGTCTTGTATGCTATACTTTTCTTTGGAAGCTGATATTTTTCCATGAGGTCCAATCCACTGTCCACTTGATTTGCAAAATCCACGAACAGAAGCTGTAATTGTCACATCTGATCCTTTTGATATTGGTTTTTGTAAATTATCTTTGGCGTGATTGTTCACTAATGGAGTAAAAAAAAAATTAAAGGTTAGTATGAATAATCACAAATATTTCTTGTTTTCACATCTGTTATATTATTGCACATTAGTTTAACTAATAAAAGTGAAGAACAAACACTGAACTATCAATTTCATTCTTGTCATTTTCTTGTATTATGTATGGCATTTAAACAACCAGCTATTTTGAGAATAGTTGGCATCATTTTAAGAGATTTGACTGCATACAAAAAGGTAAAGACTAAATAAGTGAATCATATGAAACCTCATGAAAACTGAAATTTCTAGGGCTTGCCATGAACATTATAGATCAGTGTCTACTTCTAACAGTGTTTAAACATGTGCATTGGTGTAATAATACAATATCAATGTGTATGGGAATAATTTAATACCAATAACATGTAAGGGTTTAATAATATGATTCAACATGTATGGGTATAATAATAAGATGTAACATGTATGGGTATAATAACATGATGTAACATGTATGGGTGTAATAATATGATTTAACATGTATTGTATAATAATATGATGTAACATGTAAGGGTGTAATAATATGATGTAACATGGAAGGGTGTAATAATAAGATGTAACATGTCAGGGTATAATATGATGTAACATGTAAGGGTATAACATCATAAAACATAAGTGTGTAATAATGTGATGAAACACAAATGTTTTATTTAATATTTTAAACCTGCTTATTCTATGTATAAAGCATATCATGGTCTAATTTTATTCAACTAATTCAAAAATTCTGTTCTTTGTGAATAAATTCTGTTGTTAGTTTTGTGCTATATCAGCAATTATTATTACAGACATTGAATGCTATGTCAGATTTCCATTTGCCATCAACATTTACAAATATTTGTACAGATCAATGTTCATTCTTAGAAAACTGCCATCTATATTGTGCAGAACAAATTGTTGCTTGTTCCACATCAGTTTTGTCTAACTAGACCTATCATGTATACATGTACACCACTCCCTCAATAACTTGCACACAATGGGGTCCAAAAACATCAACAGTGTTATTAGCGAGGGCAGGAACCTATAACAAACAAGAAAACTAACAAAGAGATCTATGTAGAGGCAAAAGGCGGTGGGTGGGTTGGGTTGGCATGTTAGTCTTGAATACTCAATAATCGTGCTAAGATTAACTGAATAAATATCTCTACATAGCGGTGTACTTTGTTTTACAGAGGAACATTAATTTCATGATAACTTACAGTATATTGAGAAGATCATCAAAACATTATTCCACATCGGTTCCATTTGATTAACACATGTATGACTTCGGCACATTGTGTACAACATCACAATTTTTGTGTTGATAAATTTTAGTTTTATTGTTTCCTAAGTAGACTTTTTTATACAAAAGATTGACACTCATTTCCAAGAAACAATGTTGATCGAACAATGGGTAGATTTAATTGCGGTAGAAGTAAAATTTAAAAAAAACAACCCAAATTTACAAGGGTTAACCATTACCAACATGAATTTGATGGGTCTACAAATTTAAAATAACGTAAATTAGAACACAATACTTGTAGTTTGTGACACTTTGACAAATATCACTATACATTTTGAAAACATCTGTTCATTTTTTGTGCTACTTTGATTTTTCTGCTGCCTCTGTGTATTGTGCACAGAAGATTATCTCTCATAGCTAGCATGGATAATTATGTGTGGCCTCCTGATTCACTGAGTATTACATAATATCTCCTGACAATGAATTTTGTTTGCTTCTATATTGACATAGAAACTTCAAAGCCATTCATGGTTTGCCCTAAAATGAGATTCATTCTCCATACTTTTTGCCATTTTTTCTGCTTGGGCCTTGAGATTTGTTCCAGAGATGGAAGCACCTTGTTCACATTGCCATGTGAACCATGTGTACACAGCATAATCTAATTTAGTATTTTTTGCAGTCCATGCTCATTTTCATTCGATCCCATTATCTGAATCAACATCATGTAAATAATCCCAAAATTTCTGCTTATCCTTAATCCAACCTCTAAATGTCGACTCAGCAATTGTTTACTTCATTGCAAACATTGGATCTCGCTCTGCCATTATGAACCCTATCTATGATGCACAGCGTTTCAGTCACTGAGTACACATTTCGCCTACTTCCTTTGCTCTCCTTGGTCACATTTACAAATGATTAGAATACATTACTGATATATACTTTAGTAGTGATGTTAAGTACATAAAAAAATGAATTTTGAGAATGATAATGACCACAACAACTTATGCTCCTATTGGCATGCCTTTGATTTTTAAAAAATTGTACTTCCCTTGCTTGATTTAATACAAAAGACATATTCAAAGTGATAAACAACACAGGTCTCTTTTAATTTTTTTTTGTTATGCAACAAACAGTTACACAAGTTGTTGATCAAAACTAAGCCGGCATGTAATTAGGTTCTCATGGATTTCGATGTGACGGTCGATTGACTCTTAATGTTTTCATTGAAAAAAATGTTGCAATTAGTATTTATACTGAAGCGAAATTAAAGAATTGAACATGAATTTCACACAGCAAGACATTTAATTGGTGTTTATTTCATTCTCTGTAGCCATCTGTTAGCATTTACCAGAATTTTTTGTTGATCGCTGTTTCAGACTGGTTATTTACAGTGTATTGACAACTATTTCTCTAAAAAAAACCCCCAACATAATAGGCGATATCTTATTAAAATTTGCAAATTTCAAATTATGAATGCTATCTGTACGGGCAATAATCACCATTTCTGATGATAAAGTGAGCTACCCTATTTCATGTATTTTTTTAGCACCTTTTAATTTTTTGTACAGAATCCAGTTATCAAAAAAATAAGTATTTAAATGGATCATAATTTTTTGTACATATGATTTTGTATTATTTTGAAAAATTTGTGGAATTTTTAGACATAAAATTTCCACTAAGAAGATCTACATTTGCAAAAAAAGATCAAAAAAAAGTACTCCCATTTTGCTTTTACAAATATTAATGATTAATAATTACTTTTTTGTGTACGAATAACAGAATAATGGTATGTATCAAGATTAAATTTACCATTTCTTATCACGGTTTGTTTTTCATGTTCAGCACATTTTAAAATATATTTTCTTTGAGAAAAAATTGGGAGCCATGTGGGACACTGCGTTATAAGCAGGTTCGCTAGTTATCCGGGCGCGAGTTATCGAGGGAGTAATGTATGTGTAGGGTTTTTATTGGTAATTATCACCACAGTTATGGCTATACTAACTGACTAAAACTTAATAAAAACTTGGCTTGAACTAACTCGACATAAGTTTATTATGATACATACTCTTCTGAAAAATCACTTGTCCCAGAATGATCACAAACATCATAGGTGTGGTCCTGAATCACAATTTGTTACTACCTTATTATTTACCACCAACCCAATCCATGATTCGCAAACAAAATTACAATTACTCATCTGGCACATAATCAATGCATCCACTATCATCTTTGCTAATTTCCAGATAGAATTGCTATAATGCTAAATATACATGCTGCAGCCAAACATCTGACTTTGAAAAAATCTTAACAATTCAACTTTTCAGCATTAATTACTGTCATGGTCAGTTTGCTTTCTTTAGTCATCTTGCACTAACTTGGACAACTTCACTACATTCTGTGTCCCTGCATAAAATGAATTTATATTTTTATAGCTTTTACAAACCCAGTTTTGTAAATCACATATGGTGACAACAGAATTTGAAACAAATGGATCTGTAAAATCCCTGTCTGAAAGAAATTTCAGACTTAGGGATTTTACAAATCCATTTGTTTGAGATATTCATGGTGATACATGGTGATACATTTTCCAATCTTTGAAATATCTTGTACTCAAAATCAGGATATTTAATCGGGAGTTCACAAGATACATGAAATGTTTCCTTAATCAATAACATTAATAGACTTTGGATATGTCAAATCTTGCAGTTTACAATCATAATGCCAAAAATACCTAAGTCTGGAATTTCTTTCAGTATATTGTAGATATACTAGTTTGCTTGATGTTTTTAGTTTGTCTGTTACTAATTTGTTTAAGACCACAAAGTTGCATCAATACAAAAAACTTTGAATGCATCTAGTAAAGCATGGTCTGGATTTATGTTATCATAATTTACAATGTGTTTCACTTAAAAATAAATGGTGAAAGGATACAACACTAAGATTTAAGAATATAAATGCAATAATTATATTTTTAAAAGGAATATGAAGGATTTAGAAGGCTACCTTTAATAATATAAGAATTAATTATTGAAGGTTATTCTGAACTAAAAGTTAAAAGAACCCAAGTTCTTGACAAACAGGTTTTCTAATATATGCTATTAAGAAATTTTTTTTGTGACCTCTTTATCAAAATGTCACATGTCCCATCAATTATCTTGTAGCATAATAATAAAAAAGATAAAAGATAGTAAGACTAACAGTTGAAACAGAATGACAAACTTCAACTAGGATTAATTAACAGCTGAGACAAAAGGACCAACAGAGTTCAGTTTTACTTTTCTAAGGTAGGGCTTAAAGGTTTTAACAAGTTTGGTATTTTCCAAGAGTTTAACTGTTTTTTAGGTGATAATTTGTCTTGACTTCCTATCTGTAATTGAACTTGTCTGATGCATTATGAGGATGCTACCATTTTTGAGACCTCTTTAGCTGTGAAAAGTAGAAACTGTCTATACCTTTGATAGTGTATGGTTAATTCTGGTTATGAATCAAGAAGAAAAATCTGTTTAAAGTGCCTTGAAGATATTTTGTTAGATGTTATGGATATGATTTGATTTCATATAATAATATACTGTATGTTTGTAGCATGTATCATTAATGTTGATCCGGCCATTGTGAATGTTCACTGCTTCTTTTATTGAATGTTTTATTATGTGATAGCCTTACCGACTGGTTCCTCATATATCTGCGTCATCTGAATTAATTTTCATTATTTACTATCTTTCAACACTGTTACTCTTTGGCAGTTCCAAATAAACTGCATGACAATATTGAATTGGCAGACCAATGTGAAACAGATGCAACATAGTGGCTTCTGTAGCCCTGTCTTAAATTAATCAGACTTGTCTTTTTCAACTGTTACATTAACTTTATTTCCATTCACTTATAACATTCATGCAAAGCACATATGAAAAGAAGAGTTTGCTTTTTACTGTATGGTATCAAATACCTGCTAGGATGTGTTTCCATGGTCGAACACAAAACACTGATGCCAATATGTTTATAATGAAATTCTTCCATAATATATTTGTAACTTTTATTTATCTACAAAGACAAAAAAAAAGATGCATACACTGATAAATTATCCTAGCAAATGAATACAGGTCAAGTTAAGGGGTTGTTTGGGACATCATGATGGGTTAGTTCAACTTCTTATAACCATTTTATCTCCATGTAATTGCATAGCTTTCACTGCCCTATTTTATTTGCATCACAACTATTTTTAACAAAGAAAAATTATATTTATAGGTTACTGCATTTGTATGGGAAAATACGAACAAGTTTTTTGGATGGCTATATTGCACGACTTCGGGAGTGCAGTATATCCATCTGAAAAAATGAGTTCATATTTTTCCATTAAAAAGCAGTAACCAATTTTTAATATGCTCATTCTTGTTTTATTACCAAAGATTTAATAATAAAATTCACAACCAAATATATTTAATAGCAAAATTTATTATTTTATTATTAAAATAATAAAATTCACAATTGTAGACTGCTTCAATGCACAAATAATGGTTTTCATGCACATATAGCTCCTCCCACTGACCTTTTAACTTCATAGTGTACTGCACACTCACGTTCATCAAGCACATGGAGTGCAATATGAAGGTGTTAAGTATATTTTTGGCCATTTTTATTAACAGCTATTTTAAGAAGAAAGTTTATGTGTATAACTTGTGTTTTATCTTGAGGACCCTGTATAGCACCTATATCTAGCTAAATCTGAAACATTGTATTAAAAATGTAAACACAGAATGTGCCAGCAGTTTGTATGTGTCAGTCTATGAAACATTTGCTGGTATGTGGCCCTCCATTAAATATCTGCTATAGTTCATTCATAAAAGAATTGTTTATGTTAAAAAATAGTTACTTTGCGTGCGGGATGCATTTTGAAGGTGTTAAATATCGGGGAATATTGCACGATTTTGACAATGTAAAGTTAATGCAGAAAAAAGATGAGCACATAATAACACATATTATTTAACTGTGTGGTAACATCGCAGAAAGAAAAAACTTAAGTGCAAGATATTAAGTTCATTTCTTAATTATACTTTTTCTGAAATAAAATACTGACTGGCCTGCAAAGGTTGATCTGCATGTGTGACTGTGTGTTTGTGTGTGTGTGTGTTATGGATTTTTGTCATAGCCTTAACAATAATTCATTCAAATTGCTTTGATGTAGCATGATGTCCCCACTCAAGTCACATTATCCTGACACCACAACCAGTCCTAACATAACCTCTTAATCCTGAATGCCCAGCAACAAGCAGCTGATAGTACCATTTATGTAAGTCTATGGTATGAGTCGTATGACTCTGCCTAATTCAAACTCATGACCTCCTGCATCCAAGGCAAATGCTGTTACAGCTCAGCCATCTGAGCATTCCATGAGTAATTGAAAGTTATTAGAGATAACATAAACTAATTACATATAATTATATGGCAACCCATCAATCTGTAAGTTCATCAGACTTGAGTAAAGTTTTATGCTATGGTTAGTTGATGATTGGGTGATGCATAATGCCACACTATGATAGATATATTTATGATAGCTTAGTTTTTTGCTGGTCTCTGCATGGGGTTATCAGCAGAAAAATATATAATAATATCCTTCTGCAGACATTTGTTATGTGTGCATTTGTCAGGGTATTATGTCCAGTAATCCAATATCCTACAGGATAGCCATGAGTTTTCTTTGTACAGTGATATCATTTTAAATAGATATCTTATACATGTGTGCATGCATAAACACATGTCTGGGAATTATGTTCAATAAGCAAAAATATCCTACAGGGCAGGTGTTATACATGTGTGCATTTATTAAAGCATGTCAGGACATAATATGTCCAGTAAATAAAAATATCCTACAGGGCAGGTGTTATACATGTGCCCTAATTAAAGCATGTCAGGTTATTGTGTCCCAGAAGGTAATATCATAGAGTGAATGTGTTGTGCATATATATCTATTTGTTTTTATTAAAGAAGTCAATGATATAAAAAAAAATTGTCTAAATTTAACGATTGCAGGTTTAAGCTCAGCTTTCAATACAGCACACCATGATGTCACTGGTGTATAAGGAATTGAGAGAAACTATGGTAATTCAGATAAGTAAGAAACCTTATGAAGGATAACTTACCAATCTTTACCAATCTCACAATAAGGATAAGACAGATGATACATATGATGTCGTTGGTCACACCAGTTCCTAGGCCAAGTTCAAGGTCGAATTCAACTGTACAGGTATAATCTGAAATATAAATTTGTTAACATTAAGGATACAAAATAGTAAAATAGTAAAAATCATATGACCATAACCATATTTGGTTACAGAACTGCAAAAATAATATGATCATAATCCTATTATTTTAAGTCAATGCTTATCATGCATTTTATATGACAGATAATACTGAACTTGTCTAGAATATGAAGGAAATAATGAGTATGCAAATAATCATCACCAGTGATGTTTGTATTGTCTTTTGTCTCCATTGCTTATTACAAGTACACTCAAAATGTGATGGACGCCAATGGACTCAAACTATCATACCATTATTTATAAGCATCCTAGTCTGACACTTTAGACACTGCTAACTGAACCCCCTACCTACACCCACACAGGTAAGATAAATAATTGCTGTCGAATTCTACACTCACTGGACCTAATGTTAACTCAAGTGTCCATTTTCAATGTCATATTGTGTCATATTTTGTCACAATATGCCAGTCAATTAATCTTTGCATCTGTGGATAAATACCATCCCCTAAGAAAACAAATTCATGATTACATGAACAATTATAAACTGTTCATGAATGTCAATGAACATTCTTGAAGTGCTCATGATCAGTTCATCATTTTGAGTTTATGAACAAATAGTCATGAACATTCATCACCTAAGTTCATGAACACTTCAAGAATTTTGATGAATCATGTATTGAGTTCATGAACATAACTGATGAACTTTTATGAACTATTATGATATCTTTGACGTTTCTGAAATATCATGAATTTGCTTCATAAACAATTCAAGTACTATGATGCATCACCAAGATATAAAAATGTATATGAAATTTCAAATACCATTATATTCATAGGACACCTCAGATGGTAATCCTAGGACACCTCGGACGATGTCCTAGGAAACCTCAGACTATGTCTGGGGAAACCTTGGACGACGTCCAAGGAAACCTCTGACATCTTAGTATAAAAAACTTGGACATTTATCAAAAGTTTTTGTCTATAAATAGTCACTGTAACCTCGGAAAGTCAGTTACCAATATTCCAAGGTTTTTCCTAGGAACATTTGTCCTCGGAAAATGTACAGCCGGGAGCTCTGTCTTTATTCTGTTGCTTATTTTTAACTTAAAGCAATCAGAAATAAGATGCCCACATTTCATGCAGTGAGTGCACGTATGAAACGATAATGATTCCGATCAGTCTTCTTTCTAAATGAAATTTTTAAGTACTCGCTTGAGACTGAGGGAAAATCTTATTGACAAATGAAACTTTGCGAGTGAAGGAATAGTCATTATTTGTAAGAACAGCACTTTCAAAAGTGTCCACCTGGTGTTCATCATGGTAAATCCTGATGTCACAATGGACAGTTCCTGATCTCCTCAATTGATACAAGTTGTCTAAGTTTATCATACACTTTATCAATCTGTTTAGATATACACCTGTCAAATAGTTCTTTTTTCCCTAGCAAACTCAACTTCTTAAATGAGAATAATGTTGATCAACATCTTTTCTCTTAAAAGGGGGTACAAATCTATTTTTTTTTTGTAACACTGAAAACCAAATTTTCATGAGGGGAATGCATTACACTTGCCAGTTATAATTCTTTTAATTTTGATTGCATTTGCATCTTTCTTTTGCATTTATTTGCCACCAATATCATTCTCTTTCTTCCTTGTTAACATGAAATTCACTTTTTTTGTGCTTTGGCCATTATCTTTTTCCTGCATTTGTGTCTCTCTTTCCTCTTTCTGCATTTGCATTTCTTTTTTATTTTGATGCTAAGTTGTCTTCATTGTATTTCCACCTGGTTTTCAGTTTCAATTCTTTTATTTCATTTCTGAGCTAGAGAGAGACCAACTAAATATTCCTGAAGCATTGGCATCATCCTTTTTATCTAAATACTTGACCAAAATATTGTCAATTTCCTGCTGTAAAAGAGAGAGTTTCATGTTCAAAAGAGAGTGGTGGTTGGCAAGTTCCATCAACTCATCTTTCCTTAAACACTTAGACCATTCCTGGGTCAGATTGAAAACAAAACTCCACCCAGGATGGCATTGTGAAAGCTTGATGGTTTCATTAGGCTAGGCAGTAACTAAAAAATACCTGTGAAACAAAATGAATATAAATTATAAATTTCTGTTATGACTCTTATCATGATAAACTAATAACAGAAAGAAGCAAAATCAACAAGTTTTGTAAAACTTTACAATTTAAGTATGTTATACAATGAAAAGCTAGTAGGAACCTACAGAATTATGAATGGAATCCAAAATAATCCTGACAAAAGTTTTATTACAGTCCAAAATAAAGAAATGTTCAGTATAAATTTGAGACTTAAAAATATACTTGTCTGCCAAAATTCCTGACATGACAAAATGGTATTGTCAGGAACTCAACTGAATAACTATAGTTCCAAAATGGCATAGTCCAAAGAGCAATTTCTTTTTCCAATTAATAGTCCAAATGAATGTCTTTCCTCTCAAATAATATCTCAGTACAAAATTATACACATCTGCAGACTTGATGTTACAACAAGCACACAAGTAATCACTAACTGACCAACCTGAACAATATGAAACAGTGAGAAACTTGTCAACATATTATTAATAATTTTTATTAACAACTCTCTGCACATATGTGAGCAGTTATTTATATATCATATGTAGTTTTAAGTTAGTAATATCTTAAATGAGAATCTATGCAGATAAAAGGTTTCAACTGAAGATAATGACTACAATTTATAGCCATGAAATTTTTTTTTTAAAGAAATGCTGAAAAACATACCAAATGCAATGAATGAGATTAAAATGTTAACATTAAATGAACAAATATTTTTGAGAATATCAAGACTTATCTACACAGTTTCATACAATAAGGCCCATTATAGCTCAGTGAACTCTTTAGTGCTAGAAAACAAGGCAACACTTGCAATTTAAGATCAGTTTCAGCTAATGAACTTTTCATCCCAATACCAAAAAAGAACTGTTTAAGAAAAGTTTTCAATTTTCAGGTTCCTAATTGTGAAACAATCCCAAAGTATAAATTCACTAGCTTTCCACTAGATTGTCTCACTACTTTTGTACTGCATATATGCAATGTACCTAGCCTACACATGTTCATTCAAATTTTATGTTTATTAAGTCCATATATAAATGTATAAATGTAGCTTATTATTAATGCTTTTGTGTGTGTGTGTGTGTGTGTGTGTGTGCACACACATGCATGTGTGTAACTATATATGTGTAACTTAAATGTAAATATGCATATAATAGACACAAGGAGGACTAGTTCCACGTAATTGTCATCCTCTTGAAATAAAGTTATTATTATTTAATATAGTGTCAGTTTGCTAAAATCGGAGCCAGATATTTGTTCGAGTTACTGAGAGAAAATTAGTTTTTACATATCAGACATCCCTACCATCCCCATTTTTGAACTGCTGTACACAAAATAATTGCAATATATTGTGGTATGCAGCATATAGAAATATCATGGTATTCAGCAGAACAAAAATTTGCATTGTACCCAGCTTTAAGGTACACCATGCAAATTCAGATCCTATAATAAACCTATGGAAACACCATACTATTGAAAATTCCAATTGCAATTAAAAAAAAGGTCAGGACCAAACCATTCTAACAGCAAATAAAGAACTGATACTGCATTTTACCATCTCAGTTCAATTGATGAGATCATCACTGAAAGGATACTATTATGAGTAGTACTTAATTTCTACTTCTCATCATCTGGTAACTAATTCATGGTCTTCAAGACCAAAATATTCTCCATTTTATGTATTATTAGTCATTTGAAGACTGCATTCTAATGCTTTTTGTACAATAATGATGAAGAGTCCTTGAAAGAATATACATTTCATTAAAGACAAATACTGGTCAGTCCTGACATTCACTTGAATGCCAGAAATTGTCTCCCACCATACTTAGTTGGGGAAGCAAAATTTCAGATGCTGATTTGCTGAAGGACTAGCTGAAATGTTATCTGGAAGAATGCAATTTGGTCAAAACAATGAATAAGCAAAACCTGCATCTAATAATGTTTGGGAATCAATAAGGATTTAAGTGACGCACCGTACAAGTATTTTACATTATAGTTCAGCCTGGTGTCCTAGGTCAACTAAACAAGCCTGCAAATTATGTCTGTATTCACCTTTATTTAATTTTGTGTTGGAGAAATCAGAAAATAGGTAGACATCTAAAGCAATAACAAAATCAATCAAAGTACGTTATAACAGTTTAATAAGTGTTGGGTCACTGAAAATGATTTTTTCTTTTACATACATACGTCTTAGAACACACCTAAAAAATAATTTTGTTTGTGTCCGAATATTTACAGCCATTACAGTAGTCAACAAAAAAAAAAAAAGACCTAAAACTGTCATGTTTAGACTCTGGCCTGTGGATAAGCAGATCCCGTTTCTTCCAGGCCTTTATTTTTTCCTAAATTATTTGGCTTATATGACAGTATATATGGTATATCATTCAAGAAGGAATAACAAAGATATAATGAACATGCATACCAAGCATGAAGCATTTAAAGTGGCTGAAATTTTTAACAAGACCTTGCAGCAAATGTTTATAATAATTCTTGAAAGGACAGGTGGATTGCAATCATTTTCAGTAGCAAAGTGGAAAATGCAAAGGTATATAGTCAACCATCAAGGTTATTGACAAAAATTAGCAGGCTTTAAGCATTATTTAGCAGGGACTATATACTTTGCATGGGAGGTGCACACATATCATACCTGAACTAATGTTTGATGGGAGAGCTGCAAATAAATAATTGTAATTTAGTCAGTCTTGTTACACATGTCCCATGATAACTCATGCACAATCCAAAAACAAAGAGCACATTGTTAAGTGTGGGTGTGAGTTACTGAGGGACTTCTCCAATTCCCACTAGACATTAAGGCATCAAGATAACCATGGAAGGAATGAGGCTGGTGTTGCTTCTTAATGGCCGAATGCATGTTTTATAATCACACTGGGAATAATGGTCAATACACAGTTTTTGTAATGACTAACTGACTATACAGAGCAAGTCTGCTTGTAACTGAGTGTAACAATACAACATATCAGTCCACATGTCACAAAACAATCAGCAGTTTTCATAAGAATGTCTGCATGCATAGCTTTGATGGTAGGCTTGTTTGAATACAAGAGGGCATATCACATTTATGATATATACACTATAAATGAATTAAATTTACAACTAAAACACATATTTCACTGACAAAACTTATTTCATGCAATTTATTTCTTAAAGTGTTGAAACTGGTAGCATTAGTGACATTTTCACTTACCAAAATTGTATCAGATATTGTTATTTAAAGTGTACTGACAATTTTATTTTAAAGACATAGCATAGGAATTATTGAGAAGATCATGATGTTGATTGATATTTCTGGACACTAACAGCCATTTTTGATGATAAAACAAGCAACATATCAGGGTTTTATTTACCAATTTTGATCACAATAATACTTCGTCCTCTATAAATAAGGATCTATTGAGATTTTTTTCTAAAAGAAGAGAAAAAAAGTGGGATCCACCACTGCTGCTTCATTATAATTGGGTTTGCGCACTCTCTGGACAAGAGTTGTCAATGAAGTAGTATGTACAGATGGAGTAGTATGTATAATCGGTATCATGTAAACTATGTGTGGTCTGTCTAACAGGTTATTGCACATATGCATCACATAACTGTTGTATTATTTATGTTAATAAAACCATATCATAATTGTTCAAAATGCAACTCATATAACACCTCAAACTTAATAAATTACATCATTACTTCAAAAAAGGAAAAGAGTGATGAACAAGAATTATGAATGTATTTCAAAATCATCTTGCTACATTATTATGTGATTCTGTCATAGAAAATTAGAATTTTTTGTCACCATGTCTGAAATAAATACAATCCTTCATCTTTGTTCAATCCAAATGAATTTTAGTAAACTCCTAAAATAAGTTAAATCCTTTTCTTAACAAGGTTTACAAATCATTCGGAATGAACGCCCATGTAAGACAGTTCAATCTCCATGCATGTCCATTAAATTATTTGCCAGTCTCTTGGTCTTGTTGATATTTTATGATTATGATTTAAGAAAATAATAATACCCACCTTTCCATAAAACATTTTTTTGAAAGATAAATATTTTTGGTTTAATTCTAAAATTATATAGAAAGTTCATTTTTAATCTTATCTGAATTATCAAAGGAACAAAATTTACCAAAATATAAGTAAATACTTGTCTGTTTTTGTACATTAAGTAGGTAAACACACAAGTATAAAGAAAAAGATAGTGGCATGGATTATGAATATACAAACTGACAGTAAGGATAAATAAGAAATAGAAACAAATGTTCTGATTATAGGGAAACAATGAAAAAGATTTGTCTATTTTAAAAAATGAAAAGAAGAATACACTGTTGTTACCATGTCTTTATTAGAATATGAAAAATCTCTGATTAAAAATATAGTGTCAAAAAGAATTTAAAATTGACTGAGATTCAATATTTCCATAGCATGAACAAAGTCACACAGTTACAGTGATACAAATTACCCTAATTATGAAAAAAATGATCCATTTTATTATATCTAACTAAATCTAACTCGCACACAATGACTGACAGATGCAACTGCATACAATATCTTGAAGCTGAAGTAGCCATAGTTCAGTTTCATAATTAGCCTTGATATCAATCTCAAAGTAATTCAAGAAATAATTGCATCTATAGTCAGAAATCTGAATCAGACTATTAATATATTTTAGCTACAAAATGATAAAGCATGATTGATTATCTGTGACTCTCAGCAACACTTTAAAAATAGCTTCAATCAGTAAATTATTCTTGAACTAAAATTATCATCTTAAAAATCTTCAGTCAGCATATTTACCTTCTCCAGTGTGAGAGTCTCTGATTAAAGACGTCTGAGTTATGGTACCTGCTAGGTTTTGATACAATATAGTTTATGATTCAAATGCAATGAGGTTTATATTGTCAAGTTATAATTTTTACTCAACACTGTAGTCTTTTGAATATTTACAAATATATCCAGTTTCAATTCTCTGTCAGGAAATAATGATGCAAGCTAGGAGCCAGAATTGCCAACACAAGTGTTGTCATTAATTTAATTGCACTCTCATTTTTACAATCATTAAAAATCTGTTGATCAAAATATTTAATTATGAGTTTAACCCTAAAATGTAAAGGAATTTGGCCCTTAAATACAATGATATTCAATGTTACAATATAATTTAGCTAAAATATGGTTAGTTTTCAAAGTATTTAATGTGTTTATAGTTAATTCTGCCATACTAGCAATTAGATGAGTGATTGGTAAATTGTTGAGCATGGCAGACAGAATGGTGGAATTGCTGGAGGGTCACTTATGTGTTACATCTTCCTTTTACTTTTTATTATATAATATACCAACATTTCGCCTTAAATGTACTCAACTACATAAAATAAGAACAAATAAACATAATGCATAATGGAGAAATTTATTTCTTTCTGATCAGTTAGCTATTGTATTAATATTATCAGATTTAACACAATGAAGCAATACAAAAATGGCACTACATTGTAAACCCATTGTAAACCCATCATCATGCTGGGAATGTATGGCACTAACAGTGAATTCAAAAAAAAAAAGGGAGAATTACAGGAGTTGGCCTCTATAATCAGTTTTTGCTACAGCTTTTTAAATAGCATGACCTACATTTATTAGGGGCAAGTTCACAGTGATGTAGAGGTACTCTGACTTATATTGTAAGAGATAACTGGTTACATGCTAAAGTGTCACCATGCTGATGGGTTCATGTTTTTGATAGCAGATGGCTGTTGATCCACTTTCTTCCACATCCACCATATGTAGCTAGGGAAAACACTATTAAGAACAAGCTCTCTTTGGCTGATTAGAGTTACCACCCATAGTAAGCTTAATCAACTGACCATGTAAGAACCTATTAGGCACCCTGTCAGGTGACTTTCATGATTTAATTATGCCAATAAGATATGAAAGAAAAAATGTGGAAATTTCAAGTTGGACTGATTATATGAGAAAAACAGTATAAAATCAACCAAGTGTTCTAACAAGAGATACTGGTACTTTGTATCACCAAAACGGCATTGATTTGCAGTCATGTTAAGACCTTATACATCTTAGGTTCAATGGGAAAGAAACACAAATGGTACAAATTCGTTAATAGGCATACTGGATAGAATAATAAAATAAACAAAACTTTGTTGATATCTTAATACAAGTGTACTATAGGAATGGACACCAGCCTGTAGTTTGCCATTGACCTATAGTCATACACATGTACCACTTGACTAAAACATATGTATTAGTCTGATTTGTTAGCATTTATCTCATCTACTGATATATGCCCCTCAAGAAAAGCATTCATCCTCAAATATCACCTTGCAGTCAAGTGACATTAACCAATTAAACATTTTGAGATGAGACTGAGAACAAGAATGACTTTATGACCTACACCTTGATAACTCCCATTGTGATGCCTCACAAACCCACAGATAACATGTGGTCAGGTATGGCTTCCATTTTCACTGTATAAATAATCAAAGCAAATAATCTGCCTGTAATCTGGGGCCAAATGTAACATACTAAATGAATTTAATTATTAAAATCCTCCATGGCAAAAACTCCCAGGGATTCATACAGCAGAGGTTGAAACCATCATGGCTTTATTATTTATATAAGCTAACTGTAGGAGGACATCAACCAGATCAAGTGTTTTCCAAACTTTAAAGCAAAGTATCTAGCTCTTTATAAAAAAACCCAATTGATCTTGTATCAAAACATCTGGCCATGTATCAAAACATTTTGTCTGTATCAAAACATCTGGCCATGTATCAAAACATCTGGCCATGTATCAAAACATTTGGTCATGTATTGAAACACCTAGCATATATCAAACACCTAGCCATGATTCAAAACACTTGACTAGGTATGAAAAACATTTGGCCCTCTCAAAAATTTTACTGCAACACTCTAGCTTTAGCTTAAATGTCCAATTTTTCATCAGAAATGAAATCTAGTTTTTCTTTTGGAAGGGGTTAAACTAATTTCATTGATACCTGGTGCTGTTGCATAGCTCAGTTAGTTAGACTGGTGGGAGGCTGATGATCCCACAATTGGCAAATAAAAACAAACATGAGGAATACATTGCAGAGTAGGAAACTACTATTGGAAGGAATCTGCATAGACTGCTTTCTGAATGATGACCACTGGGCCCGTAGAGATAATACCCTGGTCCTGGTGAGCTAATGTGCAAAAGGAGAAAGCAGTGTGACAGTGCAAAAAAGTGGCTTTCATCATATCCAACCAAGACATATGAGTTAGACAGGCCCATGAGGCACCATAAGTTTGGACCTCACAGACTTTATTTTTTTATGAAGGCCAGGTCAAATTCAATAATGAACTGGAAAACTCTTTTAAGAGCTAATGCAATCCATTCCAGTGGTAGAAGATGAAAAGACTTTCTTCTCCCTTTAGAGGCTGCTAAATAAAGACGTAAAACAATAACTGGACACAAAAGACCATCTTGAACATTGCCATCACAGATACTACTAAGACTGAGGATCTGATTCATGAATAATGCTGCTGAGAAATCGACATGAGAGGCTATGGTTACTAGCGACCTAGCCATGTACTCTATGAATTCCAGAGTTTTCAAATGAAAGTAAGTCCAGATCCTCAAAGAAATGCCAACTTTAGCTGCATCAACATCCACTGTGGGAAGTTTAGAGGGTTTAAAGCAGCTACCAAGGGTCACAAAATAAGAGTAGTGGACAGACTATCCCTACATTCTCAGGCAAAGTCTTGTCCTTTGCTAAACCTTTGAAAGAGCTCCTTAATCTTGAGCAAGCAACAAGAACATTTTTCTAAACTGGAGAGAAGTTCAGAATCACCAGAACCTGAACATTTGGAACACAGGTTATTGTACAAGAAGGTAAATCACACTTTCTGCTTTGTCAAAAGTCCAGCTCTTTTCTTCATCTACCACCTTAGCTAACTGGTGACTCGATCTCTGTATTCTGTCCTAGTGGAAAATAGAGCGTCTGCCGTTCCTTCCTCATGGGAAGGCACAACACACCTTTTGCTCTCATGAAACTGGGAGGGTGATGTTCCTCCTTTAGAGGAATTTTGCAACTCTTTATTATTTACAGTGTCCCTTGAGAGAGGACCCACTAACCCAAACAGACTCAGGACATGGTTAATCACAGTAATTCACACAATGAGAATGCTAAAAACTATGAAGATAGGGATTAGTTTTCATCATTTTATGGGTGCATCGATGCTAAAAGAGATCCCAGACATTGTCTGACAAAAGGCTGAAGAAATGACAACCATCTGTCCTCTTGCAGCCTTTAAAAAATAAAGCAAGTGGAGTACATATCCCAAGGGAATTTCCTGTGACCACACTTAACCACATTTTGCTTAGACATTGTTTCTGCTTAGACATTGTTTCTGTGAAAAATAGCTCAAAAGATTTTATTTTAAAAAACATGTATGCAACCAAAACACAAGCTAATGCATTGACAAAACTCATGTTAATTATGGTGTTTTCACTAATCTTTAATTGTTAATCTTAGTACTGAAAACCACCATTCCCCAAGATAATTACCCAACCAAGCAATTTGAAAGTAAAAAGTAGTGTGTGATTCATTTTACAAGTATAAAAATAGACAAATTCACAATAAATAGGAAATGTGAACTACAAATAAACTGCAGTGAACAATAATAATAATAATCAAGGTGAGCCTGCAGAGTGTTCTGTAAAGGGAGGGTAAACTGTCAGGGTATTTTTTATTTATAAAAGTAACAGCTATGCAATAGCAACAGGTATGGTATTACTATATTAAAACAACATGCTTGCTAGTACCATTACATAATAATGGAAACTGTGGTGAATATGTAACAACCACATCAGCATATACTTACAAGAATTTGTACTACCCAGACTGAACAATTGTACACAAACTGAACAGGAATTACTGTCATGCATATCCTAGACCTGTATTCACAAAATTTTAGAGCAATGCTCAAGTCAAGAAATTCCCTCAAATTATGACAGTCAAACAAGTCTCAATGTTACAGGCTGCCATAGTTCTTTGTCATTCCAATTTTATTCTCAATGTTAATGATTATCAAGGTTTTGCGTCTTTGAGCTTGACCTTGAATTTCAAATTCAAAAATTGTTTCAAGATTTTGGGTAAAGTTATTAAAAATGGATTTGGCCAATTCAAAATAATAAGTCCACTCCTACAGATGCCACTTTGTATTATTCCTTACCCACTGTTTATTTTTGTTCACTTACTATAATCTCTAAAATATGTTACATAAATTACAGTTAAAAACCCTGTATATACAGCAAAAGTTAATTGCTTACCAATACTATTGATGTGATTATGTGATTATGATTTTTAACGTAGCTTTAACAATTTTTCAGTCATATCACTACGATGTCTGCAGTGTGGCAGTTTATAGTGATGTTAGCACTGGGGCATCATGACGCAGACATGTAGAATGATGTCCCACCCAGTAACATTATCCTGACACCAGGCCGACCAGTCCTAATACTAACCTCTTAATGCTGAACATTAAGCAAGGCAGCTGTTAGTACCATTTTTGTAAGCCTTTGGTATGACTCAACCGGGGATCGAACCTATGACCTCCAGGATCCGAGGCGGATGCTCTAACCACTATTCCTTATCTTAGATGGAATGAACATCTCCCTAATTTTCTGTTTATGCTCACAAATACCTCTGTCATTTTTAAACAACCACTGACCTGAAGGAAGGGTTTCAATATCAAAATGGACAAGTATACTCTCAAATAAAATTTTTATGCAAAACATTTGTGGAAGCTAGGTGCCAAAAAGGTGAGATAGCCACACACCTTAAGAAAGGTGTACGGTAATATCAAATTGGCCATGTACACTATCAAATAATAGACATAAACCATAGTGGAAGTGGGAGACCCAGGTGCCAGAGCAGTCTACACTCAGTGTGCTCCCCTTTACTTATCTCTGCCATCTCACCTCTGTCCACATGGGATCAAGTCTCTAGCTTGACCAACATGAGCATGTGAGAAAGCCTGCCAGTAGCTTCCTTTGGGGTCAATGGTTCTCAATGGGATTCTTTAGTGTTCTTCCTCCACCAGTTATACTGGTTGCCATGTACAGCCTATAGTGTGCTGAAAAATAGCATTAAATGCACAACAACTAGTAGTGAGAACTAAGTGTCAAAAAGAGTAAAAAAAATAACAAATTAAACTTAACTGTCCAGGAGAACCATCAAAGATGACCCACAAGAGGAAGCTAGGTGTCAAATATTTATATAAAAATAGACTTTAAGGAATGAGATGTAATGTACAAAAAAGGCCAGGTACATTATCAAAAAAATAGTAGTCGTAAACCTTAAATGGTAGCAAAGTACATTTTTATCCTGAACAATGAGGAAAAGCTATGTTTTCTGCAAGCAAGGCTGTTCATACCTACCCAAAATTTTAAAAATTTTCCTTACTGATATCATGTTAATGACATTTTCAATGCAGTGCATAGTGAAAACATAATGAAAAGAACAGTTCACAGTGAATGCATGATGATGCATTCCTCAAGTTTAAAAAAAAAATAAATTGGATGTGTTTAATAGTTTAATAGCAAAATGTCTACTTTAGGTTTGTTCCAAATAATGTGTAACTGGCACAAAATATAAATGAACCCTGCTGTACTAATGTTTGTGTCAATGTTGTCTTGTCTGCTTATGTATATGCATGTGTATCTGTCTCTGTGTCCCTGTCAATTAATTTGCAAATAATGAATGTATTCAAAACACCCTGTTTAAAACCATACAAACATGTGTTATATATTGAAAAAAAGTTATATGCAGCAATAAAAAATCTGAAGATAAAAAAGACTTTTGTACAAAAATTAAAATGATGAATCTTTATCAATAAAACACTCTTGCACAACCATTTTTATGTAACTTGCAAAAATTCAACACATAATATCAATAACAAAATATCAATACTAATAAATGGACCAATTTTAACAAACATCTGCATACAAATATATGAGTCAGGAACTAGTTAATAGAATAGTGAAATCAAATGCTCACACAATGTGTATTGTGTAATCTATTTGCCAAAGTCTGAATCTGATAACACAATGTCTACTGTGTAATCTGTTTACATGGAAAAGTGTAAATCTGATAACACAAGAGAAAACAACCTAATAAGTTTTGTTGATTTTCTTGCTTTCTTTGGCATAAAAATCTATAATTTTACAAATATAGCATGCTGTGTAAAATATATTCTTTTCAGGATTATATTCTCAAGATAAAATACACAGACTGTCATTAACCAGACATGCTTTAAAAAACCATGAACCTTTAATGTAAAATAATAAAAAAGATACCATTCTGAAAAACTGAACAAAATATTTTGCTGACAAGAAGATAGAAATTACTGTTCTTTTTTTCATGAAGTAAACAGATTGGATCGAACACACTGTTGTGCAAGGATCTCAGTGTACCAGCACAGGAATAAAACTTCCTGGTCAATAATGGAGGTCTTATTATTTACTAGATATTCTACATACATAAAATATTTGAAATAGTTTTACTTCAGTAAAAGGTGGCTTTGTTTCACTGATACCTGAATATCTACCCAACATCTGATAAGAGAAAGATGGCTTTGTTACAATGATAGTTAAAAATCTAGTCAGACTCTGATGACAAAGAGCAAAAGCTGTGAATAATGAAGGGAGGTGTGAGAGATCAGATGTATTTAAACACATTGCTGAATTAAGTAGCAGTTTTTCAAGAATGAGAAATGTGAGTTTGATCAAATTGAATGTGTTAAATGTGGAAATATGACACAAAAAAACTATCTGGTATTAGTTAAATTTAAAATGAAAATAGACAATATGAAACAGATTTATCTTTTTAAGTGATTATTTACACAATCTGCATTGCACTAAAATTTTTAAAAATCTGCACAATCTAATGCACTTTTTTTATACTAAACTCTCCACCTCTGTTGTGCCACTGTGGTAGGTGTGTACAACACAATGCAAACTATTCAGATTTGTACACAACAATAAATTTGATTCCATTTCAATGCTGTGTGAAATTTGATCACATTTAGTTTATCATGCCAAAAGTTTAGCATCATCAGTCTTTATGCATTTAGTATTTTCTATTATTGTTCAAAGAAGATTCATGCTTCTATTATTTCATCTGCAGAGTTAAAAGAAAAGCTCAATGAAGTCAATTTTGTGAATGAAGAAAGCAACTACAATATAATTCGCAACAGTGCAGGTTATAGAAGTCTAAAAAGTAACTGATATCATCTGCATAGTACACTCAATAAAAGATAGCTGTATCCTTTCCATACTGTTTTATTTGCCCATATCCTGGTACACTGCCTCCATAGTCTGTCATATCATACTGGTTGTAATATTCTCTATGTTGCTTTCTGCCACTACCATCAAAGTGTGACCTTGACCTCTTCCCATAGGAATACTGTCCACCGCCTTTGTAGTACACATCCTGATTGATCTGCCCATAGTATCCAATTTGTGGGTTATGTGTTGTCTGATCATAGGCCACTCTACTGGTAGCCATTCGATGGGAAGTTTGATGGTGTATTGGTTCCTTATTATCATAGTTTTTACCCTTGTGTGTGTAAGCTCTAGCAGGCATGTAGGTGCTTGGACCATATGCAGTCTGGTAACTATAGGTCCCGGTATAGGGTCTTCTGTATTGCTCTGTTACATCCTGGTATTTTTTGTCCCTGTGAGTGTGAGCTCTAGTAGGCATGTAGGTGCTTGGACCATATGCAGGCTGGTAACCATAGGTTCCAGTATAGAGTCTGCTGTATTGGTCTGTTACATCATGACGTGTCTTGTCTTTGTGTGGTCTGGCACTAGATCTGGTTGTTGGACCTGGGTATATGATAAAGCCATCTGGTGTGGTATAGACAGCATCAAGATTATCAGCAGCCAGGTCATTTTCTAATGACTCTTTCCGCCCATTTACACTACTGTCTCTGCCCTGTACTGACATACTTTTTGGAGTTTCATGAACATTCTTTCCTGCCCTACGTCGCCTTTTCCACAATATTACAAAAAGGATGCAGAGTCCTATTAGCATAAGTCCACAAGGGACAGCTACAGCTGGTGCAATGACCTTGATATCAACATCACCTTGTACACTCTTGCTTCTGTTGGTGCTGTTGGAAGTTGTGGATTGAGGGCTTGATGTTGATGTGTTGATGGTAGTGGTATTGCCAGTTGATCCTACTACTGTAATGTCTGTTGATTTATTGTTACTGACATTATTAGTTTTTTCTGCTACTGTTGGGCTTGTTGATGTTGATGTACTATTGGTGGTATTGGCAGTTGATCCTGTTATAGGATTTGCTGATGTGTTGTTGGTTGTAGTGGAACTGGCTACAGATGAAGGAGTTGAAGTCACAGAAGTGGTAGGTGTTGTTGTACCTGGGAATCACAAAGCCACCTTTTACTATGTAATTACTGAAAGTCAATGATATGTAGGCATTTACTGTGAAAATGTATGAGAAAACATTCATTAATAAATGTATAAATACTGAAAACAGCATGTGTATGTAGCGAAGTTAATTTCAATGCCCCATCCCCATCATTTTATTCTGATCAGAAGATTGATTTGATGAATGTATTTGGTTTTAAGCATGAACATCTGTGGAGAAATATGCATTTAGAAAAAATCAAAAAGGGTTTGGTTGAGAGAAAAGACTTGGCTCTGATTGTTGATAACAATGGTATTAGTTTTATGTCATTACAATAACCTGAACAATATCAAAAATTTACTCATTACCTGACAATCACAAGTAAAAAAAAAAGATTTAATCTGTGATTGGTTAAATACATAAAAATTAAATATAAATAAATTATTTCATAATAATAAATTAGTTTTTGAAACTATATACCACTAAAAATGTACTTTGCTACTTGAGGGTGCAGACTGTACAATATTATCTGTTGTACTGAAATTCATTTGTTGCATGCATAAATGTATTTAAAATGAACTGTAAAATATAAAAAAAATGGAACAAGAAATTCTAGGGAACAGTACTGGTATTTGATCACAAGCTACAAGAAGAAAATGGGAACTATGATATTCTGACAGTTCCTTTGAAAACTAATTGATTAAGGAAAAAATGAACAATAGCTGAAGTATATATGCATGTATATTGCATCTTTTAGTTCTTTCATTGCAAACAATTCTAGTACTGACACAGTATGGTTTCTCTCAATGTTAACTTTAAGCCTTTTCTGAGTAACTAACAGAAATCTTCACACCCTTGACAATCTTTTTGTAAGATTAAGAAACCACTATTATAATGTCACCTTGCCAAAACAAACTAATATACCTGATTTTTGTCAGACCCAATTTAAACATGCTCATCAAATTTTTTAAAATCACTAAAAATCATATTCTTCACCCCTTTTCGATCTTGATACACAGAGGCAGTACTGCATCAGTGATAGGAATTTAGATGTTCAGTATCGTTTTCTGTTTCATGACATCACTATTTCTATGATCTGATGTAATTTGGTAAATTAAAACAAAACAAAAAACAAGTTAATGTGTCAATCTGTACACAATACAGGTGCAAATAACATGATAAAACCAAAAGCAGCTCTATGCAACATCCAGCGTCAGAGTGCATAAATTTTTTAAAATTAAAACAATCGACTCCTGTGACAAAATACCTATGGCTAGTCAGCTTCAGTTAAAATACGACAAAATTTTCTAAAAATCTAAATGCTCAGTAAGTTGTGTATTAAGTGTAAGGGAATAACTAATTTTGAGTTGGATCATAATTATGCCAGAAAAAAAAGTGGGGTACAAAAATAATGTCCTAAAAGCTGAAGACAATATTGATTAGAGGTTGTCTGTAATTAACTTTATCTTTCTTTTAGATCAGAGAGCAGAGTAAAATTATTAGAGGATGAAGTTTGTAGGTTATATATTTGAAAACTGAAGGATCTTACAGCCAAGATGGAATAGACATTAAAAAGTGACTGCTGCAGCAATGTTAAAGATCCATACAGTAATCAAATGAACAGCTTAAGTTGCAGATGGAGACATTCAGTTGTGACAATAGGTGGAATTTCATTAAATTAAAATTAGGCCCTGACTGTCTTCACGAAAGAGTCATCTGTTGATGTGGGGTGGGGGTGGGAATTGGTCAAGTCAGGAGTAACCCAAGTGGAATTTTGACAGCTTCATGACAATGAAAGTAAAATATGCTTCCGCTGTTGATTGAACACAACTGCCCTAATATATCTTGGAAAATTTTCAAAGAAAAATTACAAAACATAGAAAAAGTGTTGCTAAATGTAAAAAAATATTGCTTAATGTCAGTTTACATGTTTTTTTGTTACATATTAGAAATTTATCT
The DNA here is from genome assembly GCA_016746295.1 of Potamilus streckersoni. Lineage (NCBI taxonomy): Eukaryota > Metazoa > Mollusca > Bivalvia > Unionida > Unionidae > Potamilus > Potamilus streckersoni. The sequence continues at coordinate 773,533 of JAEAOA010001569.1, read as the reverse complement.
GAAATTAAACTGTTTTTTTAAGATAATATGTTGCATTTTATACTGTTTTAAAAACCCCACCTCTAAGGTCATTTTATGATTCAGAAAGAAATAGGTATTTGTGAGTTTGTCTGATAATCAAATTTTTCTTTACAGAAACTGTTTATGAAGTCATGAACCATGAGGAACGTTGTTCATCATAGTTCATGAATATGTTCATTCACTGTGATGAATGATGATGAACCAATTTGTGAACTTTTATGAACTGTTCATAAATTTATTTCATGAATAATTCATGAACATTTAAGAACAGTTTGTAGAGTTAATTGGTTCACGCTTGATCATAAATTCATTTCATAAACTGACCATTTTCAGTTCATGCACATTCATGAATAGTTCATGAATCTTTTTATGAACTTTCAAGAATGATTCATGAACTAGGTTCATGAACCTTTCAGGAACAGTTCATGCCATGAGTTCATGAATTATTCATGATCATTTCATAGGGGAAATGTTTTTTCCTGGGTGCCAAAAAAGTTAATGGCTTATGAAACTAACCCCAAAACTTAACCTAAGCCAGTGCACAGAATCATCTATTTTTGTGATTTTAGCATATCACCTTGATGATGCTAGCATGAATGGAGTTGAGAAATAAACTTAAAACACAATTTAGCCAAAGTCAAAATATTAAATTATAGTTCACAGGGGCCTACTTTTGTGATGAGAGTGTAGCATAAAATAATAATGCATTCCCTTACTAAGTGTTACTAAAAACTTAACCTAAGCCAGCAGAATATAAAATATAGGTTACAGCAACCTTCCTTTATGGCATAGGTTTGTTAATGATCTTTGATTATTCTATCATGAACACAAAATATATGCTGGTAACATTTGGATGAAGGTGTAACAAATATGGATCTCCTCACCAAGCTCGATTATTCAGAAGTAGAACATGATTTATATGGTGTACAAAAAAACTTGTGCTGAATGCAGTAACTTTTTCAAGAATGTACACCTGATGTACATGTAAAAATTTAGCCCACTGTCCTGTAGGCTATTGCTATAAAACCTACCCAAACTGTTACCTTTATCCCAAGAAGAAAGAATGGTTGACTTTCAGTGGGGGATGTACATATGTATATATTTTTTATATGTGCAAATACTTAAACACCATGTATATAATATAACAGATGACCTTTAGTGGATTTGAGCTAAAAGGCTTTAAGTGAATGATAGTACATTAAAAACATCACTGACATTCTGAAATAGCTGTTGTAAGACATAACAAAATGGCATGGTATATCTCCCCCAAGATAAAGATGGTTTTAATTCACTCTTCTATAACATAAGTTGGTCTGCTATTGATTATCTAATTTAACAGTTCACCATTTCAAAAAGAACACATCAGATATAAACTATCTCCTGAACTTTCTTCCATGTTTACGTATTTCACCCTGAAAGAATCTATCTTTTTTAAGATATTGGCATAAATAGTAATTAAAATCGCCCAAATCTTGAAGGTATGAGCAAACCCAAAAGATCAAAGAAAAGACTTTAAGAGTTGTAACAAAGTCAGCCAATCAGATTCATGGTCAAATCATAATATGCAAGGATCCCATTTACTTTTAGCACTGCTAAATATGTACATGATGTAAGGCCAACTTTTGATTAAATTAAATCATAATTATGACTTCATGACTGTTAGAAAGCTCAGCCAATAACATGCAAGATCACCTCATAAATATGTACAGTATCTTGTTAATTTCTGACAGTTCAAAATCTTTAATATATAATCATATACTGCAAGTCTGATCAAAATCAGATCACACTTAGGATTTATGGAGCAGATACAGACCCAGTCAATCAGATTCAAGATGACATCATTGTTATGCTTATTATTAAACCTATCCAAGATCATAATGACACAAACCTATACTTAAATTTCTTCAAAATGAGATCTGTGGTTTTCAAAGTGGCAACAGGCCAATGAGATGCTTCTCATTAATGTGTCAATGTTGCTATAAATAATCAGACCTGAAGTCTGGATGATACTGCATGCTTGCTTACATACCTAATTTGATGATACTGTACAAGCTTACATACCTAATATGATGATACTGTACAAGCATACATACCTAATATGATGATACTGTACAAGCTTACATACCTAATATGATGATACTGTACAAGCTTACATACCTAATATGATGATACTGTACAAGCTTACATACCTAATATGATCAGAAATAAAGACTCTAGAATGTTCACCAGCAAGTCTTGATAGATGGACAAGGTACAAAAAAACTGCACCATAATCAACATTATCCTTGTAACAGGCAATCTAACAATTATTGAGAAATTATTGTAAAATGTACTCAGACTTAAATTGCTTTGTTTAGGCGATTTACAAACCTCTTTTCTTGCCTGGTGACTGACTCAGAAATAAATAGAAATGATTATCTCTGTCAGAGAAGGAATGATAATGAAAAAGTCATCTGCAGTGGTGCTTTTTCTTACTTCACTAAATAGCATGCTGAACTGTTAATATAATGTGCACATCAACAACATTGTTCTGTCTACCTAAAGACACAAAGTCACAAAGCCCTGGAATGCCACAAGCTAATTCCAGCACTACTCCAAAATTTCAACTTTGTATATCTATAAATCTTCTCTGAGAGAAATTTGAATAGAGGACTACAATGTCTGTGGAAAAAAAACACTTGTTGTTGTTGTAGGGTTTAACTCCATTTCATTTTTCAGCACAAGATAGGCTATACATGGCGGCTAGTATTAATGGTGGAGGAAGAATCCTGGAAAACCAAGGGAAGAACTACTGACCCATGAGAAGCTACTGGTAGGCTTTCTCACAACAAAACACTTAATGTTCCCATATGACCATTGGTGTTATTGTCAAGTTGTCTCTGAAGTGTAATGAAACCCCTCAGCACATGAGGAAAAATGCAGATCCAGGACTGGCACAAACAAATTATAAATACATGTAAATGTGATACTAATGAATGAATCTATTTTACAGTTATTTACATCTATGCGTTTCAAGTCATATGGCATTACAATTTGTCCAATGATAGGCTCACTGGATGACATGTTGCTAAAACTATGCAATAGTCATGCACAAAGTTAGAAACTTGTGCAATATTTAAATTTCATGAAATGTTACAGAATGGATAATAGAGATAGTAAATTGTGTCACACCAGACAATGAATATTCACAACACAGAAAATAAAATGCATATGCACTGATGTTCTGGAAGTATAAGCAACATTTGTTGAAACCTCATGGAACAATATCTTGGCCTAGTGTCGACCAATTTTCTGTTATTTTTTTTCTTAACCTTGGGACATGCACAGAAAATAGTTAAGAAGCTTGTGTGCTTTTATCAAATAAATAAGAAAGAAAATTGATGAAAGGAAACACTGCTGATACTCTAATAATCCAATAACAATCCAGACCAGTCATACACACTATCTTTTGAATATAAACTATACATGTATATATAAATTTTTGCACCTGAACTTCACCAAATATGCTATTTATAATATCTAGGTTTACATGCACTTAAAATAAGAAATTGCATGCATCACTGGTCCAAGTTACAGACCAGTTGGCTAATTCTAAATTCCTCTGTGTAGTAAACATGACAAGAGTAGTGGAAAGTTGATTATAGATAAGTAAGCCATCACACCAACACAACATTTACTGTATACCTGCTGATTGAGAGACAGTATCTGTGTTGTAAATTAGTGTTGCACTACTTGGTCTTCCAATACCCATTAATGTTACTGAGGCATTGTAACCAATGTTGTAAGTTGGTGTCATGGTGCCAAGCTTGAAAACATCCACCAATGTGACTGAGGCACTGTTGTTACCAGTTAGCATTACAAAGCTGGATGTAACAGCATCCACAAATGAGAAGTAGGCATCACTGTAACCAATGTTGTCAGTTGAAGTCAGAGTGCCTGATGCAACAACATACATTGATGTGGGTAACACTCTACTGTTAGCACTGTTGTAAGATGGTGTTATAGTGTTGAAATCCATAGATGTGATGGTAGTAGCTAATTAAAAAAAAAGTATGACTGGTAATATGTACTCTACTTAAACATCAGCACAATGCAAATCATGTCAGGTTAAAAAGTTTTTCACCACTAAAATGTGTGTTCATTATATCTAGCAAGCTATTTGCATTAATATAACACTAACTGATAAATCTACTAACCAGTGACTGCTTAATTCCATGGAATATAACAACAGTTTTGATTAGATTTTATTTAATCAATGACAATAAATATAAAGTTTTGAACATGGCAATGTACTTGTCAGCAGTAGTTAATTTCATATTACCAAATATTATTTTTATTGTTTAACATGATATACTTTTTTAATAATGATTATAACTTTACAATGTAATCTTGTAAGTAGATATATAATAATGTATGTGTGTGTGTTTGTAAGTGTGTGTGATTTGAATTTTTAACACAGCTTTAACAATTTTTCAGTCATATCGCTATGATCCCCTACGAAAACAAATTCATGATTTCATGAACAATCATGAACTGTTCACGAATGTCAATGAACGTTCTTGAAATGTTCATGATCAGTTCATCAACATTCAAGAAATTTGATGAATCATGTACTTTAGTTCCTTAACACAATGATGAACTTTTATGAACTATTATGATATTTTTGAAGTTCTTGAAATGTCATGTCATAAATTTGCTTTATGAACAATTCAAGTACTTTGATGCACCATTAAGATATTTCTTAAAAATGTATATGAAATTTCTATATCATTATATTCATAAAATGTTTATGAAAATTAATCATCCAAACTTCTCACAATATTAGTGAAATATAAATAAAGGTGAATATTTATTTTTAATTATATGATACTGCATATATGTACAGAGATCTTTTATTCAATACCTATGTACTTAACTTGAGTAGTTCTGGATTAATATTACGGTGAGTGCATTTTTTTTTGGTCATTCATGATTTTTCCATGGGAATTATATGGATATTTTATTGGTTTTTATGTCATCATATCATTTTTAACCAAACTAAAATACCTGGTTTTTGTCAGACCCAATTTACACTTGCTCTTTAAATTTTTGAAAATCACTTAACATTATCATATACCCAACCCCCTTTTCGATCTCGATACAATACATGGTACTGCATCTGCAATAGAAATTTAGATGTTCTGTATCGTTTTCTGTTTCATGGCAATATTTAAATGTAATTTGGTAAATTAAAAAAAATAGTTAATGTGTCAAACTGTACATATGTGCTACTAACGCGATGAAACTGGAAGGAGCTATATGCAACATCCGGTATCTAGGTGGATAAATTTGTATTGATTAAAACATTTGACTCCTGTGACTTATAATATCTATGGCTAGTCCCCTTCAGTTAAAATACAGCTAGTGAAAAAATTATCCAATAATAAATACAACTGCTCAGTAAGTTGTCTATTAAGTGGAAGGGATTAAATAATTTTGAGTTGTAGCGGTAAATAAAGTTGGGTACAAAAATAATGTGCTCAAAGAAGGTTGATCGAGGTTGTCTGTAATTAACTTTATCTTTCTTTCAGATCAGACAGCAGAAAGTAAAATTATTAGAGGATGAAGTTTGTAGGTTAAGGAGGAAAATTTGACAACTGGAGGATCTTACAGCCAAGATGGAATAGTCATTAAAAAGTGACTGCTGCAGCAAAGTTAAAGATCCATACAGTAATCAAATGAACAGCTTAAGTTGCAGATGGAGACATTCAGTAGTGACAATAGGAGGAATTTCATTAAATTAAAATTAGTCCCTGACTGTCTTTACAAAAAGAGTTATCTGACAAGTCAGCTTGGGGGTGAGGATCAAGGTCGTCAGGAGAAACCCCAGTGGAATTAGCTCCATGACATGACAGGTAAATATGCTTCAGCAGTTGAACACAACTGTCCCATTATCTCTTGAACAATTTTCAAAGAAAAATTACAAAACATACAAAAAGTGTTGCTAAGAATAAAAAAGAATATCCCTTAATGTCAATTTACATGTTCTTTGTTGCATATTAGAAATTTATCTGAAATTAAATACTGTTTTTTAAGAAAATATGTTGCACTTTATACTGTTTTAACCCCCCACATCTAAGGTTATTTTATGATTGAGGATGAAATAGGTAATTGTGCATTTGTCAGATAATCAAATCTTTTTTTATAGGAAAAGTTCATGAAGTAATGAAAAATGAGGAACATTGTTCATTATAGTTCATGAATATGTTCATTCACAGTAATGAATGATGATGAACCAGTTAGTGAACTTTTATGAACTGTTCATGAATTCAGTTTATGAATAGTTCATGAATGTTCAAGAACAATTTGTAAAGTTATGGTTCATGAATTTATTATTTCATTAACTGACCATTTTCAGTTCATGCACATTCATGAATAGTTCACAAACCTTTTGATGAACTTTCAGGAATGGTTCATGAAAAAGTTCATGAACCATTCAAGAACAGTTCATGCCAGTTCATAAATTATTCATGATCATTTCATAGGGAATGTCTGCAGTGTGGCAGTTTATAGTGATGTCTAGCAATGGGGCATGATACTGCAGACATGTATCATGTCCCACCCAATCACATTATCCTGACACCAGGCTGACCAGTCCTAATGCTAACTTCATAATGCAGAGTACCAAGCAAATCATCCGTTAGTACAATTTTTATAAGTCTTCAGTATGACTCGACCAGGGATTGAATCCACAACTTTCCGCATCCAAGGTGGATGCTCTAACCACTAGGCCACCGGAGCAGCTCATATATAAAAAAAATGTATAAAAATAAGAGATTCTAGCAATAATGAACACAAAGATTTGCATCTCTGAACACAGGAACAGTGAAAAAGACTTGTAACAAATTATGCTCTAATAACATAATGCTTGGAATGGTTATGTATGTTTTACAGCAGGGGTCACATGGAGTCATTTGATCTGGCCCTCTGACCAATGTACCAGTCCTCATGTGGTTCTTGTGGTAATATGAATTTAATTTAAGAGCCCTGATTTAAAGAATATAATGATGAAATGTAGACTATGTAACCTATTATCAGGTTACCAGGAGAGATGATCAACAACTACCAATAGACACATAACAAAATAAATTTAGCCCTTAAATAATCATCAGTAAGATTTAGGGCTACCTACCAGGCTGGGGCCAAAAGATTCAATGACAATAACAAGCCCAAGGGAACAAGGCATTGTCAGGGTGAATGACTCAGTGATGTTTTTATGCAGTCTTCCTGTTAATAATGGTAAAACTGGTACAAATTTGAGCAAATACAAATAATTTTTTTCCTTTTTCACATTGTGATATATTGCTTTTTTTCAGTGATTATCATATATTTATTTTTTATATATAATAAAGTGGCTTTCTCCTACTAATACTATTATTATTATTATTATTGTTGTTGTTGTTGCTTTTATTATTATTATTATTATTATTATTATTATTATTATTATTATTATTATTATTATTATTATTATTATTATTACTGCATACTGTATTCAATATGCATCATATAGTCATTGTGCACTTGTATTAGATCTTTTATTAAGCAGTGGTGGATTGACCAGGGAATGAAAACACTTAGCATGACATAGGAATGTAGACAGCTGAATTAGATTTTTGATCATTCAAATGTAAATACAACAAACAAGACATAACACAAAAGTCTTCAACTAAGCCTTCACCCTCAATTACAGACAAAGTATACAAATTAAATATACATAAGTCTGAGATTACTAATAATTCCTCCAGAACAGACATCATTTAAAACTATATACCCACCTACCTGCCTACATACAAACCATATGCATAAAATACATAACATAATTTTTTAAAAACCCATCATGTTCTTTACTGTGATATCAAAGATGATACAATTAATGAGTTGATGAAATGAGATTATAATTTGGCTTTACTCACTGACTTATACAACACAGAGTTATGAGGGCAAAACAAATTCAATATACAATGTATATTTTATACAATATTGTTGTATGGAGCTATTTTTGGTACATTTAAGCCTAATATAATAGTGAGTTGGATGCCAGACAAGTAATGGGCTTCTTGCATCAAACACTGTAGTGTACTCAAGTATGTCTATTATGTCCTTTGTACACATAAATGATTAAAATAGAAATTGCACAGCTTGATGCCATTGTATTTAAAAAAAAAGGCAATGATGGAAATGCTTGTGAGGTAATGTCACATGACTAAGCTATGCATATTTAAAGTATACATGTTCAAACCTAGCTATCAATATAAACAAAATGACTTAAATACACTTATTTTGCCAAATTACACTGGCCTGAAAAGATCTTTATTGTAGTCTAGTATGTACATTGCATTAAAATATTTATTTAGTCATAAAGTACTTAACCTATATCAGTACAGCAAAAATGTAGACCAGTGATCTTTTATTCTTGGGGTGTAGTTTCAAGTGAGGAGCATCAAATTATCAACTGTAACAATCAAAACAGTAGCCAATAGATCAATTCTGAACACAAAATTCAATAAAATCACAAAAGCATCAATTACATCTCAGAGTGATCTCATTTTGCAATAAAGGTGAAGTACATATCAAGATTCATCCCTTCACCAAGTTTCATGACTTTTGTAAAAATAGCTATTTCTTAAGAACTCCATTTTTAAAAGCTAGAAACACGGTTTTATTTTCATAAATCAACCCATATATATTTATAGGACTTGCAATTTTAAGTTAAAACATTTTATACATTTTCATCTTGGCCAAAACATTGTATGTAAAAACATAAATGGACAGTATTGCTCTTGATGTCTTACAGTAACAAACTACATCTATTAGAATTTATGGTGGAATAAATCACGGATCTCCACTAAATCACTGATCCATTGGGCAGGCCTGAAATTTGACTTTAATTTGATTGAATTAGAATTTGTATCTCAAAACAATTCATTGTCCACATGTTATTAATCTAATCTTGTTAAGTGGTGTTACAATTTTTTTTTAATTACAGTGACGGCACAAATCGTTGAAAGTAGTATTGCAAAGTAAGGAAATTGTATGTTTTAATTTTGAGCCAAACAGAATGCAGAGAACATTTGTACCAAAACAAAATACTGATTTCAACACTGCTTTAACAGTACTTTTAATATATTACTGACAAAATGATGCCAAGGAAATTGGAGCCTGCCTTCCCAAGGATAAAGTAATGCCTACATTTGTCCATGTATTTGGAATGAAGAAGTATGGAAAGTTGATCATAGATATTTAAGCTTTTACAGAACACTGCACTTATTGAACATAACAATAAGGTATACCTGATCAGGTGAGTACTGTAACCTGTGATGCAATCTGGTGTTCTTGTTCCCACATCAGTTAATGTTACATAACTACTGCTGTAACCATTATGTAATACATGTATAGTGCAGAGGTTGGCAACATATTTTACGTAGTGTACTGCTTTTTTCTGGATTAATTACAAAATGAACAAGCACATGCAAAGAGAGTAATACTGTTAAAATGAAGAGATTTAGGCTACCCTTTGTATCAGCTAGTATTACAATGCTGGGTGTAACAGCAGTCATTGATGAAAGCAAAACATTAATGTAACTGATATTGTAACTTGAAGTCAGTATTCTGTGTGACAACAATGGATTAAGTCAGTAATGTTATACATCATAGAGATGTTAGTTTTACAGAGCTGTATGTGATGATATTCACTGATGTGATGGTAGTAGCTAATTGATAAAAAAGACCAGTGAATGGTGCTGTTAAATGATCATCAAAAAGGAAGTTGTACTTGAGTATGAAATTGATATTTAACAAGTAAAGCAGGGGTTTCAAACATGACATGTGGCCCGCCGTATCCTGTGTCTAACTCTAAAGTTTTTGTCCATTACTGTCATAAACAGCAAATTTTATTGACTTTGTAACTGGTTGCCATAAAAACTGAAATAAGTAAACCATGATTATCCTGACTGGATGACTCAGTGAAAGAAGACATGATATGATTAATATACATGTGTGATTTCTGCAGCTGAGCCCCCTTTTCCCCCCCCAAAACAAAAGAGCATGCAAAGGATTTTGCAACAAGTAACAATCTCGAACAAAAATCGTGGACTCCCATGGAATGAACAGTTAAAAATATTTTCAATATCATTTTCTTCAAGTAAGTAGAAGTGCTTGTTGTTCTGGGACTTAATGCCATTTTTCAGCACACAATAGGCTATACATGGCAGCCAATATTAATGGTGGAGGAAGAAACCCGAAAACTGCAGAAAGAACCCCCAATCCATGAGAAGCTACTGGCAAGCTTTTTCACATACCCATATTCTGCTGAATCTTAGACTTGAACCCATGCAGAGGTGAGATGGCAGTGATCTGTAACGGACCACTAAGCAACTTGGCCACTGGTGAATGGCGCTGTTTAAGTGCAGAAGTAGAAGTGCAGAGAAGCAATTTTAAAGAATATGAAGGAACTGACTTGGTGAGAGCAAAATTAGGTGGAAAAGAAGTACACTGCCAGGATCATCAAATTTACGGTGAATATCTTTTTCTTGGTCATTCATGATTATTTTGGTGGAAGTTATCTGGATATTTTATTGGTTTTTATGTCATCATATTATTTTTAACCAAACTAATATACATGATTTCTGTCAGACCCATTTAATAAACTTGCTTTTCAAATTTTCGAAAATCACTCAGAACATTATCATACCCCCACCTTCAATCTCGATACCAGACATGGTACAGCATCTGTGATAGGTATGACATCACTATTTTTATAATCTGATGTAATTTTGTAAATTAATACAAAAAAAACTTGTTAATATGTCAAATCGTACACAATACAGGTGCATATAACATGATGAAACCGAAACAGCTATATGCAACATCCGGAGTCAGAGTGGATAAATTTTTATTGATTACAACATTTGACTTCTGTGACTTATAATACCTATGCATCATTTCACCAGAACATTCAATGCACAGTGTGCTTCAACGACACAACATCAGAGGCCTTCCCAGTCAGCAGTGGAGTAAAGCAGGGTGGTGTCCTTGCACCAACCCTTTTTGTCATTTTCTTCTCCATGCTCCTCCAGTACGCCTTCAAGGACTGCAGCGAGGGAGTGTACATTCACACCAGGGCAAATGGCAAATTGTTCAACATCAAATGTCTCCATGCAAAGACCAAAGTCACAGAGGTTCTCATCCATGAATTGCTCTTCGCCGACGATGCAGCTTTGACATCACATACAGAAGGACTCCAGCAGCTGGTATGTCGCCTCTCCCATGCCTGTAAAGAGTTTGGACTGAAGAAGGAGAGGAATGTCATGGCGCAGGATGTAGACTCCCCTCCAACCATCACCATTGATGGGTACAACTTTGAAGTTGTTGAGAACTTTACATACCTTGGGTCCACCATCACCAGCTCACTCTCCATTGATGCTGAGGTGAACAGCAGGATTGCTAAGGCAGCTGCAATTATGGCAAGACTGAACCAGAGGGTCTAGAACAATCTCAACCTCACTGAGAAGACCAAACTGCCTGTCTACCAGGCATGTGTGCTCAGCAAATTCCTCTACAGTAGCCAGACATGGACCACCTACACGTGCTACGAAAGGAAACTCAATAGCTTCCATCTGAGATGCCTGCGGCGCAATCTGCGCATCAAGTGGCAGGACAAAAGTACCCAACACGGAGGTTCTGGAATGGGCCAGCAATATTAGCCTGTTCATTATCCTCAGCAAGAGGCGCCTTAGATGACTCGGCCACGTCAGAAGAATGGATACAGGCCGCATTCCCAAAGACCTGTTATTCGGCGAGCTAGCAGAAGGCACACAACCAACTGGATGGCCACGTCTGCATTACAAAGATGTCTGCAAGATGGACATGAAAGGAGCCAATATCAGCGTCAACAACTGGGAAAGCTGCGCTAACAACCACTACTATTGGCAACTTGCTGTCAGACAAGGCATTCAGAAAGCCAAGGAAGGGATAAAAGCAAACCTCGCTACAAAGTAAGCCAAGAGAAAGGCGAAACAACAACAGCTTCAACAAGAATCAACCTTCACCTGCAGCAAGTGCAACAAAGATTGTCATACAAGCCACTTGCGACGGTGCAGATAAGGCACCAACACAAGGAGCTACACCATTGTCTCTCGAAGACGAACTGATGCCAACCAACCAAAGACAGCTTCAGTTAAAATACAACTAGTTACAAAATTCTTCAATGATGTAAATGCTCATGAAGTTGTGTATTATGTTTAAGGGATTAAATAATTTTGAGTTGGATCATAATTATGCTAGAAAATAAAGTGGGGTACAAAAATAATGTGCTAAAAGCTAAAGACAATGTTATCAGAGGTTATCTGTAATTAACTTTATCTTTTCTTTCAGATCAGACAGCAGAAAAGTAAAATTATTAGAGAATGAAGTTTGTAGTTTAGGGAGAAAATTTTGACAACTGGAGGATCTCACAGCCATGATGGAGACTGCTGCAGCAATGTTAAAGATCCATACAGTAATCAAATGAACAGCTTCAGTAGCAGATAGAGACATTCAGTAGTGACAATAGGTGGAATTTCATTAAATTATAGACACTGAAGGTCTTCACAAAAGAGTCATCTGACAGGTTTGTAAAGTTATGTTTCATAAACAGTTCATGTATTCATTATTTCATGAACTGACCATTTTTAGTTCATGCACATTCATGAATGGTTCATAAATCTTTTGATGAACTTTTATGAATGGTTCATGAACTAGGTTTATGAACCACTCAAGAACAGTTTATGCCAGTTCATGAATTATTCATGATCATTTTTAGGGGAAGTTGTAACTATTCAGTTATGTATGACCATAACCTATAATTAATTTATAGGTCAGTGGACTGCATTCATTACAAATAACAGTTTTACTGATTTGGAAAGATTTTATTGATTCAATTATATAATAAATAAATGTAAAAATCAATAATATTGCATCATTTAAAAATAGAATTACTTTCATACAGATTAATTTGATATGCATTTTAATCATGACTCTAAATCAGGAACACAGTGGTTTAAAATTAACAACAATTACTTCTGTACTTGTAATGTGTTAACATGATACACATTTTGGCAATGGTGGTTCATAACAATAAAATTGTAAATAATCATGTATTGACTTGCAAAGAACTATTTCATGTAAAATACAAAATTATGAAAATAGATAACACAAAACATTACATCTCAATAACTAAGCAATCCTCATATTTATAACAAATCATACTCTAACTCATAATTTTATTAATCAATGAACTATTCTTCAACTGAGAGAAAATGTGCGTGATAATTTTAGGTGCTCCATTTGACACACCATCTGAAAATATATTCAATGAAGTGTCTTGGCTCACAGAAATTGAACAAATAAGCCTTTATAAAGCATAACTTGTCCATAAATTTTTTAACTCTAATGTGCCACTTCAATTGAAGGAACTTTAACCAGACCCTATTCTCTAAGATCAACATTACAAAGTTTCTTGAATCTTCAAAAAATTGATATTCAACAGTTATACTTAGCTAATTAGAAAGCTAATTCCAGGGCTACTTCAACATCTTAACTTTGTTTATACCCAAATCTTCAGAGAAAGCTGAATACAGGACTAAAATGACCATGGAAAAAAATCCTTAATGAACACATTGACCATTGGTGTTATTGTCAGGTTGTCTCTAAAGTGTAATCAAATGCCTCAGCATATGAAGAAAAATACAGATCAAGGACTGATATGAAAACTTGTACATAAATGTGATATAAAGGAATGAATCTATTTTCCAATTGCTTACACCTAAGCTTTTCATGTCATATGGCATTACAATTTGTCCAATGATTATGGATTACTCCATGACAAAACATTAATAAGTCGCTGAAACAATAGTCATGCCATGGGTAAAGTTAGAAACTTGTGCAACATGTAAATTTCATAAAATGCAGTACATGTAATGATAATAGGGATAGTAAAAAGTGTCACACAAGATTTAAGACATCAAATATTCATAACACAAAAAATATACATATGTACTGATGATCTGGAAGTAAAAGATACTATTACAAAACCCACTGATAAGACCCATAGAACAATATTTTGGCTTAGTGCCTGCCAATTTTCTGTCACTGTCATTTTTAGCCTTGGGGCTTGCACAAATAACTTGGTTTTGAAGCTTGTTTGCTCTTATCAAATAAATATGGCAGAAAATATATGAAAGAAAATATTTCTCAATATCCCTGGCTCAAAATAAGAAATTGTAAGCATCGCAAGCTTAAGTTATGGACCAGTTGGCTCATTTTAAAAAAATAATACCTAAATTCCTCTATATAATAAGCATGACAGGAGTAGTGGAAAGTTGATTATAGATACTTAAGCCATCACACAGACACAACATTTACTGTGTACCTGCTGATTGAGAGACAGTATCTTTGTTGTAAACTGGTGTTGCACTACTTGGTGTTACAACACCCATTAATGTTACTGAGGCATTATTGTAACCACTGTTGTAAGATGATGTCATGGTGCCAAGCTTGAAAACATCCACCAATGTGACTGAGGCACTGTTGTTACCAGTTATCATTACAAAGCTGGATGTAACAGCATTTATGATTGAGAAGTAGGCATCACTGTAACCAATTTTGTCAGTTGAAGTCAGAGTGCCTGATGCAACAACATACATTGATGTGGGTAACACACTACTGTTTGCACTGTTGTAAGTTGGTGTTGTAGTGTTGAAATCCATAGATGTGATGGTAGTAGCTAATTAATAAAAAAAATATAATGATTGGTAATCTGTAATCTACTTAAACATCAGCACAATGCAAATCATGTCAGGTTAAAAAGTTTTTCACCACTAAAATGTGTGCTCATTATATCTAGCAAGCTATTTGCATTAATATAACACTAACTGATAAATCTACTAACCAGTGAATGCTAAATTCCATGGAATATAGCAAGTTTTGATTAGATTTTATTTAATCAATGACAATAAATATAAAGTTTTGAACATGGCAATGTATTTATCAGCAGTAATTAATTTCATATTGCCAAATATGATTTTTATTGTTTAACATGATATACTTTTTTTTTAATAAAGATCATAACTTTACAAGATAATCTTGTAAGTACATATATAATAATGTGTATCTTGTAAGTACATATATAATAATGTGTATGTGTTTATGATTTGGATTTTTAATGTAGCTTTAACAATTTTTCAGTCATATCCTATGATGTCTGCAGTGTGGTAGTTTATAGTGATGTCTAGCACTGGGGCATGATACTGCAGACATGTAGCATGATGTCCCACCTAGTCATATTATCCTGACATCTGGCTGACCAGTCCTAAGTACCAAGCAAGGCAGCTGTTAGTACCATTTATAGTAACATTGAATAATTGGTATAATAATACTGATTGTGATGAAATCCACAGACAAGATGATAGTAACTAATTAATGAGAAATATAATGACTGGATAACTTCTCTGCTTAGCATCAGCATAATGCAAATCATGTCAGGTTAAGAAGTCTTTTCTTACCATGAAATTGTCTGATCATTATGCCCAGTAAAGTTTTTCACACTGATACAACACTAACCTTTAAATATACTAGCCAATTATAAGCCTGGAAAATAATAATTTTTATTAAATTTTATTTAATGACAACAAATATAAAAATCTAGATGTGACAATGTTTATATTAACAGTATTTACCTTCATACTGCCAAATCAGATTTATGTTGCTTAACCAGATATACATTTTGTAGGTCTTGTAAGCATATGTTTAATAATATTTTTGTATAAATATAAAAGATTGTTACAATAATTAACACAAAATGTTTCATCTGTCAACACAGGACCAGTTTAGAAGTACTCCTGCTTATAACAAAAATTACACACTAATTTTTTAGTCTTTAGAACAAAAGAACCTTGTCATTATTTACAACATACAACATTTTCTGTAAGTGTTATGCATGATTTAAAGAATACACTAACTGGAGTCTAAAAATAGATTACTTTGGCCCATCATCAGATTATCAGCATCATCACATATCAACAACCTTCAATAAACATCAATCTAAGCTTGACCCTTAAATGGTCATCAGTAAGGCATTGCCAACCAGGTGCAAAAGATTCCATGTAAATCACTGCCAGTAATGTGCTCATTGAAGTAGGGCATCATGACAAGGTTAATGATCCAGTGATGTTTTAATGCAGTTTTCCTTTTAATAATGGTCAATCCAATAACAGTGTGGGCATATGTATTTTACAAACATCAATAATAGTTTAGCTATGTCTTATGTTGCTTATTTCATTTTATTTAATTTCACCTTTATTTTGAAAACTACCAGCTCACAGTGTAGTTTTAACGATAACTGCAAAAGTCATGGAAACATTTAGATTAATTGATCCTTACACTGTGGGTACATATAACTCTAATTGCACTTGTACAATAAAGTACTCATTGCTAGGGGTGAAACAATTCATGGTACACAACCAATATGATATGTATGATAAATGTATCAATGCACATATGAAAATGACCGTCTTCCAATTTCTGGAAGGTAGGTGGTGGTGCCCTTTTATATATACTGACTATATATGTTAACATCCAGAATGTATTCTCAGTATGCAGATTACTGGTATGTATATAGTCTTCATATATTTATATGCAATTCTCATTGATGGCAAAAAAACCAAAAATACTTTAAAGCAGACTACCTGTTGGTTGTCAGTGAGTTTTATTCAAGGATTTAAGTCATTGACTTAACAATTAAATGTCTATCTTTCCCCCTGCTCACTTTCTTAGAGCTCTATTGAAATCTATGTGTATATGTATTAGTCTCTTAATTATTCCTGAGCATGCTCTGTTCCTTATAGGTGTATGCATATTGTTCTGTGCTGCCTTTTCAATAGGCATATACAAACTAGCTTTGTCAGTTTGAAGATGCTATATATAATTTTCCAGAGCTCAGAGATCTTTTGGTTACATCTGCTCCAAAATAGGATTTTTCACTAACATAAACTTACTTTCTTGATTTAGTAGTTTATTGACTACTATGCCAGATTTTTGTATCTGTTCTGTAATGCCAATTAGGGTTTGTTTTTAGCCAATCAATGCCATAGTATGCTTGTGCAGACAGAGATATTCAAATAAATATCTTTACTTAATTTTATTCTTTTTTATCCATATTAAGTTTTTCTTAACCATTATAAGGGTATAAAATGGTTTTGAAGAATATTATCCACAGGACTAAATTGATTGATTAAAATAAAAAAGAATGAAAATATGCATTCTTTTAAATTGTCCATATTTTAATTAGGCTCAGTATTCTGCCCTTTCTACACTTTGTTCCCTAACAATACTGAAAGGGAGACTGAATTCATGGCCTCAGATTTAAGACAGACCAGTCTAAATGGCAATCAAACCATGCATTTAGAATAAAGAGTAGGTCTCCACATGAAATGATGGGTCTGTTAAGCAATACATTTTTTATAACTATAAATCAAAGAATAAGCATCCATCAAAATAAACAAAACATTTGACAGAAGACAAAACATGTTAACAAAATTATCCAATGTCACATTGTTTGATGCAGTGCACAGTACCAGTTTAAGCTGGCCTACATCATAACTAAACATTATATTGTTGTAATATTTTTATGAAAAGATGATTAGTGGATGCAGAAATACACATATTTACTGAAACATATTTGTGACCAGATATTTGCAGTATTTAATTTGGAACATTAGACTGTACAAAAGACATAAACAAATCTCTTTTTGAGTTGGACTTGCATCTCATATATACCATGTAAACATGCTGTGGTAGGATACAGTTCTGTCAGTTGGGGAAACTAGTTTATGTCTACATTCTTCTGTGAACAAAGGTGAGTTTATGTACTTCAGTAAGTTCACATTTAAACCAATCTTGTATACAGGGTTGATGCCATGCTACAGATATAACACCCATCCATCCCCACTCTCTTTATCATCTAACCAATACCGGTAGTTTTACTTGTTTTTGTTCTATTTTTGTGGGATTTTACCATTTTTCATGTTATGATATATTATACATAATATAACAAACCACATGTGGGGGTAAATTGGCAATATTGAAACAGACAAGACCATTTTTTCCAATTCCCTTTCGCAAGTTGAATTAAAAAAATGGCAGCAAAAATGTTAAATGAAAACAAAAAATTCCAGAAGGAGCATTAAAAAAAAGGTTTTCACATGATCAAAGTAGATTTGTAAAGAGAATACTGTACAATAATTTTATCAGGTTATTTGGACTAATCAGAATCACAAAAAGTGATAATGTTCATATATATATATATATATATATATATATATATATATATATATATATATATATATATATATATATATATATATATATATATTAAACTGCACACACTATAGGCAAAGTGTTTTTTGACTATGTGATAAAAGTAAGTGATTGATTCAATACGGGAAAATCAATGCAAACTCATGAATATGCATGGATTTGTTTATATGGACAGCAATTACTAACTTGTTTGATCAACATTTCCAGTGAACTATTCTTAATGATACAACACTATCCTACAAATACAAAAGGCAGTGATTCCTTAAATGCAGAAGAGCAACATAGTTTTTTCATAAGAAGAACAAATTTAATTTATTTGATGACATATAATCAATTACTGTAAAATCAAGACTACTGAAATGTCTGAATCAACTATTGTCATATTGCCAAAATATACACGTTATTTAACAATGTATAATACATTTTTGAATAAAAATACAAGATCATTACAATAATTAACTGAAGGACTTGCATCTCTGAACAAAGGAACAGAGAAGAAATACTTAGAACAAATTATACAATAATCAATTCATAAATTAATTAATCAATTAACTATTATAGAAGAATATTATCTTTATTTACAATAATCTGAGGGCAATCTTAGGTGGATTAAAAATAACAAATTATTAATTTAATCCCTAGATTAGAATAAATAATTGCATTGCATGTATAATTACATTTTTGAATAAAAATACAAGAGTATCACAATAATTAACTGAAGAACTTGCATCTCTGAATAAAGGAGTAAAGAAGAAATAAATGACACTGTTTATATGGACAGCAATTACTAGCTTGTTTGATCATCATTTCCAGTGAACTATTCTTAATGATACAACACTAACCTACAAATACAAAAGGCAGTGATTCCTTAAATGCAGGAGAACAGTAACTGAGCATTTTCATAACAAGAACAAATTTATTTTAATTGATGACATATTTAATAAATTTAAAATCCTGACTATTGCAATGTTTGAATCAACTACTTTCATACTACCAAAATATAGGTTATTCTTTAACCAGATATACATTTTAACAATGATCATAACATTAAAATAAGTAATAATTGCAGAATATGTATAATACATTTTTGAATAAAAATACAAGATCATCACAATAATTAATCAAAGAACTTACATCTCTGAACAAAGGAACAGAGAAGAAATACTTATAACAAATTATACAATAATTAACTCATAATTTTATTAATTAACTATTATAGATGAATATTACCTTTTTTTACAAATAATATGCTGGCAAATTAATGTGGATTTTAAAAAAATGATTTTGTCACTAGATTAGAATATATACATGTATATATAATGTAACTTATTAACTTATTTGTAGAACTGATCAACAAACTTGAATTCACAAAGATCAAAGTAAGATATTGCCAATAATATAAGCACTAGCATAAAACATGCTGCAGGTTAATGACTAGTGATATTATTATGCACTTATTATATCAATAATGGTAAAGCTGTAAAAAAATTGAGCATGTGCAAATAATTATCTTTCTCAATGTTGACTATTTATCAGTGATTATCATGTTTAAATTTCATTTTATTTACTTGAGATTACAGATGCTTACAGTTATAGCACTCATTATGCTTATTATGTAGAAAAATGGGAACCCCTCTAGAAAATAGTAAACATAAAATAGAGCTTGCATAGATTTTGAGGGCCATGACTGGTTGATAATAAAATGTAAAATTTTTGTATAAGAAAGCTTTTGAGAGCTTAACCTATTTATTAACTTAAAAAAGTAGACAATGTTTGGCTGCTGGATTTTCAATCCTTTCATAGACATGACTGGGAACATTCATTGCAGAAATTAGCACCTGATACTTTTCCAAGTGTAGAACTGAAAACACTTTCCAAAATGAAGATTAAAATAAATGCTGTGAGACATATGGTATACTCCACATATAAGTTATGCAATGTGGCCCAAAAATAACTTTCACCATGATCCATCTAGAATTGCCTTTAGAATGATAGCACAAAAACTACTTAACTTCAGTATAACAAGGTTCAAAATAGATCACTTGGCCTATATTTCACAAACATAAAATTAAGTTCATTTAGAAATTTAGAATCCAGTGATCTGATTGGTTGAAACTATAGTATGATGTAAAATTAGCCCATAGTCTAGACTTAAAAAATACAATCATGTTGGTAAAATCAAGTCAGAACTGGATTAATATACCATTACAGCATATTCTCTTTTCATTTTTATGCCTGCACATTGACCTTTTAGTCATAAATGAGGAACAATGTTAGCACACTTGAGCAAAAATAAATTTGCAAAGCATAACCACCATCATTGTTTGATATTTATGGCTGTCAAAAAACCTTTCATGAATTTCACACCTTTTAAAACTTCTTGGATTTGTGAAGCTCTATTTGCAAGATGAAGCAAAAGTCACATAAACAGATTGATATAAAAGGCATATTTGTTTTTATATGTGGAGGCTCTAATGAGATGTTACAAATTTTTGTTCATTTCTTTACCTATTTTGCAACATTTTGGGCTTTGACATACTGAATAGAAACCTTTCAACCAAAAGATATTGTTAGTTTGGAAATCAAATGTTTGTTAACAAAAAAATTTGAGTCACAATATGGTCACCATCTATCCAAAATGTAAAAATTCTAATATTATATATGATATTCATTAAAAAAATTGATTATAATTGGTCATTTTTTTCGTATAGTGCTTTATACACTATCAAAATGACCTTAATTAAAATAATTTTCATTAATTTATAAGTTCATAATAATAAAAAATTATATATTCAAAGAGAAGTTACACAGTTTTCTGTTTCTTCACATCTACTGTTATTGTTTTCAATAAAATTTATGCATCTTAATGATCCAGTTTTATGCATCTTTTAATGCTATTTATGCAAGGTAAGACTTTGGAATGATTTAAGTGATGATGTCACTTTATATCATTTTGTTTATATTGTTAATATTTCAAAACCAAAGGAATTTAATAATGTAAACACTGAATTGTCTCATAAAGCAAATAAGTATAACTGGTCAAGACTGTGTTGGTGTTGTTTGTCTTTAATCAAAGCAAATTCGCGGATTTCAGCTTATAGGTTACTGCATTTGTATGGGAAAATACAAAATTTTCTGAGTAATACTGCATGCCCTTGAGAGTATAGTATTAGACCGAAAAAATGAGTTAATATTTTCCAATACAAATGCAGTTAACCTTTCTATTATATACTCATTTTGTTTTTCTTCCTAAGGCTCAAATATAAGAAAATACACCACAAGAAATGAAGTAATTATTTATGCTGTATTTTAAAATAAAAACAGAATTGTAGATTCATCAGTACACAGTAACATTAATGTACACATAGCACTGCCCAGCAACATTTGAACTTCACTGATCACCAGACATAAGCTTAAAAAATTATTGTTTTGGTCTACTGGAAATTTAAATTTAAAGTCATATAGTGAATGAATGTACAATTTGGAAACAATATTTTCAGTTTGTTTGGAATTGATGATTTTATTTTTCTGTTCATCTAACTCAATTCTGCTTTTCTGCTTTTGTGGACTGGATATATTGGGCCAATTCTATATGATATACATGTGATTTGAGCTGTTAGCTGAATCAAACTGCACTTGAGTTTCTGTTCTGTCATTAACTGTTTGTAATCAGTATGTGGAAAAAATATTAATTCTTTTAATTGAAATTATCAAGAAAGTACAGTCTGAGGAAATTCAAGACACATAAATGTAAAGTATATTCACTTCCATTCTTATTGCCAGCTAAATATATGTTTATGCCCTGTCACTTGCATGCTCTATATTAGAGGGACCCAAACTATGAACTGTATGGCTTCTATCAATTGTTTAACATTGGATAAAAATAGTTAAGGTGGATGGATTTATTGCAGCTGGTGTGTGATAGTTCATTTAGCCAGCTGAAATAAGACATTCCGTCATCTTGGCTTATTGGCTCTTATGCCCTTAGTTTCCCACCAAAAGCCTTCAACTGCATTTTCTTTCCTCATATTTAGTATTGTGACTGAGTTGTAAAATGGCAGGTTTCTGAAGTATAAGCCCTTGGTTTCAATATGATTTTGTATGCTATTTTTATTGACCCTAGAGAGCACTGGTCATAGTTTTAAACATTCTATATGTGTAATATTACTAATATTTATCCTAAATAACTGTTTAAATGATCACAATGGTATCTTTAATTACTGTGTCTCACATGTTCATATGTGAGTATCACATTCATTTCTTTATTTGTTTGGAAGTTCATTTGTGACTGTGACCTTGTCCACATCATTAACTTTATCAACTCTATATTCAATGGATGAAACAGTTTAGCTTAGTTCATCCACAAACAAGTCTATTAAATCAGAACCTAAAGGCCTACTACATCAATGTATATTGTTTAGAAAGTATTTCCTAATGTATGGTACTATTTTTAGACACATGTGACATGCATTATGAATTTGTGAGGTATGTAAAAAAATACTGCATACTTCTGACAATGTAAAGTTAACAGAGAAAAAAAATGAGCATATATTAAATGATAATTTCTTCTTTATCACTGCTTAGTACTGAAACCATCTCTGATATCTTGGGTGACAGATTTTCAAATTAGCTGCTATGGCAGCAAACATTCAGTGTAACCTAGACACCATTAGAGGGCTTTTGTGTAAATGCCATGACAATATGCTTCATGTTAGCCTTCTCTATTTTTTAAATTTTAATTAAATACATTGTCAAATATGAATATTACTACACAGTTAAACTTTCACTAAAGTACAGAGGATGTAGTTAATCTTAGATCAACATAATTTTTATTTAGGACAATAAACTAGACACTGTATAAGATCTTTCAGTGAAAAATGTTATAAGCTCATTGAGGTAAAAAAATGTCCATCATAGTGGACATCATACTGGTACCATATTTTAGGAACAAGTAGACATCATAAGAAGTGTTTGAATGAAACCTCCCTGTTAACAATTGTTTAGGGAGAAGTAACAATTACAAAATTTTAAAGACGGACATTATGTTGGCCATATCAGATGTGCAAGAAGAACAATTTCTTTTTTTTGGACCAACTAGACATCATAAGAAGTCTTTTAGTGAAAACCACCTGCCGATATGTCCATTCATTCAAAATCAGCAATAGCAACATTTTAAAGTTGTGGTGGCTGCTTTAATTCAGGCTACCTAGACTTTGGGATCAATGTGCTGTAAAGCTTCAAGACAATCATCTAAGTAGTTAAGGAGGAGTGATAACTTTGTGATAATTGATATATGGCATTTCAGATGGACAGCATACAAGACATCACAAAAACTCCTTAAAAGAGCTCAAAAAGAACCTGACCCACTTCCTCATGGTTTTCATAACTTGGGGTGAGGTGCATAATTAAAGCCTGAACAAATGTCATAACTGTCATGAAGCTTGTTGAATACTGACATTCAAAAAATCAAAAACAAATGGAGAAGTCAAAAAAAAAAATCTAGGTGAAGTTTACAATTATACATTACATACATGTGCTAGTATTTAATCATAAACAGCAATCAGTTAAATTTTTGTCATAAAATTTATTTATATATATGGGTTCTTAAATGGCAAAGAGCTAATCATGGGCAAACCATACTTACCAATTCATCATGGGATACATGCAAAATCAACAATCATGTGTAGCAGGATTAGACTAATTTTAAAAGTGAAGTTATGTCTTCCGTAAATGAATGGCAGAAATGAAAGTTTTATTTCTTTTTCTTTCTGGAAATCTGGGTTGGAGTCACCAAACTGATGCAAAACAATAATGTCACTAAGCCCAAACCTGTATAAATATAATATGAATCATGCCTTTGTCTCTAAAATGGATCCTTGCATGTGTGTGTGTGTGTGTGTGGTATGTGTGTGTGTGTTTGTGTGTGTTCAGGTAAGGGTGTTCCCTTTTCCATCTTCCCATCCATTAGTCAGGGTCTTGAATCTACCACTGAGTACTGGGAGATGTTTTAGGACATTGACTCAATTTATAGCTTGATTGACTGGTTTTGATTCCTTAAATTTTTATTTGGAATAGGTTTAACCTGCCAATCCTGGTTGGAGTACAACCTGTAATTGTTTCATTTCATGCATTGGGTACTTGACTAAACTGTTTCATTTTAAGTTCCTTTAACAGGTGTTGATTCTGAAACTTCACTTCTTTCTAGAACTGATGTAACTGATATGCTGGATTTTGAGTTCCATCTTCTGGTATGGTATGGCTTTTAGGAATTTCCAACTCTGACTGATATTGTTGCTTTGTATGTTTTTCCTTCCTGTGGCGGTACAAATAGCATCTGCTGATTATGATGAAGATGACTATTAGAAGAATGAACACAACAACACCAATAACTACAGGAATTACAGGAAATGTGTTGGTATTTGAAGAGTTTGATGTTGAAACTGACGAGTTATGTGTTGAAACTGTCTTGGTATTGGACAAGTTAGATGTTGAAACTGAGGAGTTCTGTATTGAAACTGTCTGGGTATTTGATGAGGTCATTGCTGAAAATGTCTTGGTACCTGGTAAGGACAATGTTATGTTCAGTCTTGTTGTCATTGTTGTGGTTATTGTTGCCATGATAGTTGTTGTAGTTGCTGAAAGAAATTGAAGTTCATTTTTTTTATTTGGAGATGTGCAGAAAAGTCTAAATCTTTCAGATTAATTAGTGTAATTTAATGGAAAGAAACTTTCCATTTTTGCAAAGATAAAAATAACATTTAAACGTCTCCAAAACAGTGAACTTCAATTATTTCTGAAAACTAAACCAAATTTAATAAAAATTCATTTAGCTGCCATGTTTAATTAACCATTATGAAAATGTAGATGTTAAAATGCATTAATTGACTTCATTTCTCTGCCAATCTGATAAATTTGATGTGCCATATTCTTTCTTTTTCTGCCACTAAAGCCAAATGAATTAAAAATGATGACAGATAGTAAAAACACCATTTTATGTGACTGTTGGAATTTCCAATTCATTTTTTATATCAGCCACTCAAACTAACATTGTAAATTACATGTTCCTGAACAGATAACAGTAGATTTCTAAGGGTACAACATGGATTTTTAATTTGGTTTTCCCTAAGCAAATCACCAAGGGCATCATAACACCAGATCTACTTCCTATAAATATATCTTTTAACTTGAGTCAGGTTGCATTATACTTAAAGGTAATAAGTGCATGTTCAATAAAGAAAGCTAGAATGAAATCAGGTTTCCAATAATGAATTACAATAACCTCTCATACAATTTCAAGAAAAATGTTTTGAAGATTATATCATTCACAATTCTGAGACACTTGAGGAAACAAGAATTCCACAAAATGCTTGCTATATGCCTAAACTGTGACTGTAATTGTGTCATTATGAAGATGCCATTATCTGCTAGAACCATGCATGAAAGGTATCTATGACATTAAAGTACAGGTCAGGCAGACAATAATAATATGATACCAAAATTGAACTTTAACTGAAATGTTGATACCAATCAGATCTTTCACAGCAGGAATGAGATAAATGTGTCTTGTCAGAAATATTTCCCTGTGTTTATTCTATCATGAAAATAAATACTGTTACCATGTTGTTTGACTTCTATTTACTACTAAAATAACCACCTGTAGTATCACAAGTTCTTTAGCTATCATATAACCTTGAGTATTTTCTAAACTCAAAATCTGAATTCAATGAGATAACATAATAAAACAGTTAACATCTTCAACCATTGGATTGTGAAATTACACGAGAAAAAAACTAGCAACAATGGAGATATAGCGGAATGAAAATTTAGAGAAGTATAAAACTGTACAGATGTGGCAAAATGTCATTGTTCAGTTAAGGTTCAAGTAATACCAGTGTCACAACAGAATAAACACCTTTTCACAAATCATATATTAGTTGAGACCCAATACAGAGTTGTGTGATGTGTAGATGCACTGCTGCTTTTGGAAGTGTAATAGAGTGTTTATGTAAAGAAACAAAATATGCCTGGCACATGGTCTTGCTTATTGCAATGTTTTTTACTGTGACAGTTTAATCTTTATATAATATAATTTTGCATAATTCTAACAACAACCCTGATGGGTGAGATGCATCTGGCTCAAATAATTCAATGGGCACATTTTATTGGTCAATAAAAATTTAAGAAAAACAATTGACCATTTTTAAAATGGTATGAACCAATGAAAAATAAGATGGAGCAAAAGACTTAAAATTACTCCTGAAATTACAGTATGTGCCATATTTTAAATTGGTGATAAGAAAAGGGCAGTTTAGTACTTTAACTCAAATTAACTTATCTTTTTTACATTGAAAATTCTGTTGAAATTGGCAATGGTCCATCTAAGATGTTGACTGGAGCAAGAATAGTTACTAGACCAGTCATATACATTTAATCCTCTGCTCTTTCCAACAAATCTGTGATATTTGCACCTTAATGTTTGAGTGAGGGATCTGAGTCAGTTGCCTACAGAATTCTTAGCATTAGACCTGGCCATGATTAATCTTAATATTTGATTACACTATCTTAATATTACTGGGAGGCTGAATGGAATACTGCCCTGTCATTGGTCCACAAAGATAAGGGTATAATCTGGCACAGTATGCCATTTTGTTTAACCAATAAGTTGGTAGATTTGTACATATTTAGCAGTGTCTGGTGGTATAATTCACCAGAGGCAAGTAGTGGCCAACATTACTATTGACAATAATGTTTAATACCACGTTCCCCTTTGCCAATTACCAAATAAGCTTTATCCCAATACATTTTCCATAACTGGATATATTAAAACAGAAACTGGTGATGATAAGCTTTGTATTGTATCTTTTAAGCTGTCCAAGACCATGTGTCACAGACATGTTGGCTTGTTGTGATGCCAGACTGGTCTTCATAATTCTAATGTACAAAAAGATACAGATAGGGAGCTGTTTGAGGACAAATCAGTCTATGGGACAAATCTAATTGACTGAGTGTTTTGATTGTAAGAATATTTATAAACCTGACTGTAAGAATATTTATAAACCAAGCACCCAAATGATTTTATACTGCAACCTCTGAATATTCTGGTCAGAATTCAGTCATGACTCAATTATGTAATTGTTTTTGTCATCAAGTGGTGGTGAAAAATTCCCAAATTTTCCTGACTTTCATCAATTTGCAAGATTCAAGTACTTTTCATGGTCAGGAAACAAGAATATAATTTTTCTCAAATTTTCTGGTAGTGTGGGAACCCTGTCTCAGGGATCCTTGGCATCTGTGTGATCTTTACACCATGGAAATCATGGAACGTTTTTACCCAGATGTTTTTACCCAACAATTTAACTGGCAAAGGATTCACATTTGTGTATGGATCAATCCAACTGTAACCTAGTTTCTTTTTCAAAATAAGACTGTCCACTGTATGTCTATCATATATCCCCCACCTATTACCTGTCTCATTGGTCAGGTGAAAATTTATTTCAGTCCAAGCTGTAACTAATATTACAAGCTCTGCTTTTCCTTCCTTCTTCTGGGTTTTAACCAGGAAGACTTTCTTTGACACATTTTTTTTTTGACACATTTTTTTTATGAGCAACAGTGAAGCAATAAATACAAACATGGTCAATCCAAATCCACAGTAATAGCAGCTGAACCATTTTCTCAGTTTTTCTTTGAATCAGATGGCATACAATATCATTAGCTGGCAGTGGTGTGGTTGGTTGTTATGAGGTGACTGTTGACAGTTTAACCTACTGAAGTGGTCAATGACTTTTCAAGTGTAGCTGAACTAACAGTTGTAGATGAACCTGTCCCTGAACTTGCTTTAGTAACCTCTGATGTAGTTGAACTAAAAATTGCAGCCGAACCTGTCCCTGAAATTGCTTGAACAGTCTCTGAGCTTTGTGGCTCAGATGTAGTTGAGTTAACAATTGTAGACAAACCTGTCACTGATATTACTGAAGCTGTCTCTATTTTTAATGATTTTTTTTTATCAACATTACCATAAAAGTCAAGGAACAAATTATAGCACAACTTTCATGAAATGAAATGGTTCTTCATCAGCAAAATCCCAAGGGAGGTATGTTTCTCTATCCAACCAATATCTAAAAATTTTGTCAAAAATGTCTCATTAAACTTGATGCCAAGAAAGCCTCAGGACTTGATCAGATTTGTCCATGACTTAAAAACTCAAAAAGCATCAGCATTCCTTGTATCAGATAGGGTAACATTCCTAATTAATTTATTTAATGCAACCTCATCTGTCCCAAAAAATTTGGAAAACTGTAAATGAAATGCTTATTCACAAATCAGGTTCTAAGGATAATGCTGATAATTACTTACAATCCCCTACTACCAAACTTGTCAAAATCATTCATGTCACATTTAACCAAACATTTGCTGGGGTTTTTTTTACCACCTAAAAAATTTATCCTAGAGCTTGCTAACTGATAAATGGCTTTAAGTACTTGATCAAGGTAGAATAATAGGATCTGTATTTGTAGATGTTTTGTTTGAACCTGTACATTAGATGTGGAGTCCCACAAGGCTCAATTCTAAGTCCATTACTATTTATACCATTTATTAATGACCTACCACTTTTACTGGGGGACCCAATTTCATCTGCAGATCTATTATGCTGATGACACAATATTGTCAGATATACAAAATGCAAAGCATGAACTGGAAATTTCATTACTGGATTTCATGAACAAACTGGTCAACTGGTGTTTATGCAATTACAATTTGGTAGTAAATACTGGTAAAACTAAAATATTACATATCTCAACATGGTAAAAAAAGAGCAAATTTTGACAGTGGTAAACTAGGTCTAACATTGAAGGATATAAATTTGCAAATGGTCTGTCATGATAGACTAATTAGTGTTTTGGTAGATATTAGCCTATCACAGACTGAACATATAGAATATATCAGTAATAAGTGATTCCAAGTTTATGATTTCTTTAAGATCATTTACAATTTCCAAAAGTACAATATTCAAAGAATATTCAAAAATTAGGATAAAAGCTGATACTGATAAAGATATTATCCAAGACGTTCAAGCCCTCCTTGAAGAAACTGATATTTTTTATTTTTTTATGACAAAGATGAAAGTGTGGTTTGTGGCGTTGATAGTAGCATACTAGAGTATCAAGATCTAGACAACAAAACATCACTGCCACTATTATGCTGCTGTCCTCCTTTTAAACTTAGAAATGATGATATAATAGCCACAATGAAAGTGGTTCTCGATGATTTTGTAGTAGCGCCTCTTTGATGGTAACTGCATTACATGAGGAATTAGTCACATGCAAGAGGGTTTTTCATTTCTAACTTTTAATGTAACCCTTATACTTCTAGTTCTTCATGCTGATTCCCTGCACTAACTGACTGAGAAAAATTAAAGTCGCCCACGCTAACTAAAAGCTTTTTCAACTCATTATACTCAATTGTTAAGCCTTTTTCATTGGTTGATGTTTCAGGAATGATGCCGCCAAAACACCACTTTTATGCACAATTGCTGTACTTTTTAATTATATGTCAGGAGGTGGAAAGGAAGGAGGAGACCAGGCAGGGAAATCCAACCAATGATGTGATTGGGGCTTGGTTTCTTAGTTTTTGATGACTTCTTGCACTATGTTTGGCTCTGGTTTATAAAGATCCTAATGGACTTCAAATAGAGCATTCTTTTTTTTTTTTTAGAAGGTCTGAACGTTTATTCTTTTTTTAAACATATACTAGAAGAAATAAATGAGGACCTGGAACACTCGAAAGGTGATATGAAAGAAAATGTAATAGATTATTAGATATTTTTAATCCATTATCTGTTTAAAACTTTATGTTACTTGCTTGTATCATTTATAACATTAGAAAAGTATTAAAATGGACTCAAAATGCTATGTGGATTAAACACATATACAAAACTTAAAAGTAAATAACATATTGTTTCCTATGTAAATGTTTTTTTTTTTAAATTGTATTATCCTCAAAATAGGTTGACAATTGGGTCAGGGAACCATCCTAAGCTCACCTTACAATCAAAATTTCTTGTTTCCAGATAAACTAGGGATAGTAAAAATAATCTATATTAAAAGAAAGAAAAAAATAAAAGACAAAACAAACATGCACTCACTCATGCATATGGTACAATGTAGGTGACATAAGCTTTAGAAAATAGTGTTTTGTTCCTGTTTAACATCCGATCAGTTACAAGTTACCTATTGATCTATTGAGGTCCATTTCTTAAGAAATTGGTCCTCTTTTTTGTTTATCTTAGCAGCATATTTTTCAACGTTCTTATACATTACAACTCTCTGCTTAAAAGCATTGATAGAAGGATTTTGCATATTGAATCTGAAAATATAAATGTAATATTTTCCCAAAATAAGTAAGAAATTACACCAACTATCTAGTTGTTCACTTCCTAAAAGTATTTCTTTTTTGGACAAATGTACAATATTTGGGCAAGACGGTGCAAAATGATCAATAAAACTGTACCAGAACTGTGAAGCAATATTGCAATCATAGAAGAGATGTTCAATACTTTCATTCTCTCTCTTGCAAAACGTACATTTGTTGTCGTCCAATATGTTTATTCTTTTCAAAAATTCATTAGTAGCGATTATTCTGTGGATTAATCTAAAGTTAAAAGAGATCAATTTGGTATACCCATCTTATCTTAATATACCTAATAAATGAGAATATATGTATCATGTTGAGTCCTCCCTTGTTCTCTGGGGCTACTAGCATATTGTGTTTAATTCTCTCTACTTTTCCACTCCATACAAATTTAAATAATGTATGATTTAGTTCTGCTTCAACTTTGGCTGATGGATTTGGAAGTGCTGAGAAAAGATGTATAAATATGGGCAGAATAAGGGTTTTTACAACAATTACCTTACCAACAACAGACAGATGTATTTGATTCCAGCTTGCCAATATTCCTTTTGCCTTTGTTAGTTTCTTCATATAATTAATTTCCACCATTTGTGGTAGATCTGGTGAAAAATCTATGCCAAGGAGTGTAAAGTTTGAGGAGGTCCAAATTAGGCCCATATCTGGACATATTCTTTCATTAGAAAATTTCTTGTTTCCAATCCAAATGGCTTTTGTTTTTGTTATGTTACATTTAAGTCCAGACAATAGAAAAAATCTTTGCAAGATATTCATAGCTGCTTAAAGAGAAAGTTGAGATCCATCAAGAAGAATAAAAGCATTGTCAGCATACTGACCCAATTTATATTCATTGACATCAAAGATCAGTCCCCGTACATCCACATTTTGCTTTAAAGTTATAGCTAAAATCTCAACCCCAATAATAAACAAGTAAGGTGCAAGGGGATCTCCTTGATGACATCCTCTTTCTAGTCTAAAAAAAAGATGACATATGCCAATTATTTATAACACAACTTTTAGATTCATTACAAAAGAGCCTAAACCACTTACAAATAGAATCACCAAAATTGAAAGATTGTAAAGCTTCTTCTACAAAAATCCATTCAATTAAATCAAAGGCTTTTTCAGTCTATTAGTAATAATAAACCATATCTATTTTTATTTTCAAGTTGATTCATGATATTGTATAGTAGCCTGGTATTTTCTCTTATAAATCTCCACTTCATAAGTCCTTTTTGGGTATCACTGATTACTGAGTGAAGAACCTTTTTGATCCTGGCTGCAATGGCTCCCGAAACGATCTTATAGTCAATATTTAAAAGTGATATAGGTCTCCAATTTTGGAATAATCTTCTATCTTTTTCTTCCTTTGGTAGACATGTTACGACTCCTTGAGTCTGAAAATCTGAAAGTTTTCCTGCAGAGTATCCATAATTTATTGATCTACAAAGGAATCCCTCAAGAAACTTCCAGAAGAATTTATAGAACTCTACAGTGAATCCATCTGAGCCAGGACTTTTTCCCTTTCCCATATTTTTTAGAGACAAACCATATTCATTTAATGTAAGCACACCCTCACATTAATCTCTTTCCTCTTGACTGAGTTTAATATTATGATTAAAAAATCTATTTTGGTTAGATAATCTATTTTGAGTTTCTTGAGTCCCCTCGTCATCAAGCAGAACAATTCTACTTTTGTACAATTCCATATAAAACTGTTTTATGGCTTCTAAAATATCGATTTGATCAGATAATTTTGTCCCATCGTCTACAATAATTTCCTTTATTGTCTTATTGACGTAATTTCTTTATATACCCTGCATTCCTTGAATATTAACATATCATCACAACAAATAAGAACCATTTCACTGTAAAATAAACCACTTATAACTGCCAAAATTTATAGAGCCATTTTTGCTACCTTCCACCTATAGCCGCCATTACTGCAACCCCCTCCAAATAGAGCATTCACTGAAGACCTTATTATAACTAAACTTTTGGTCTGACTGTGTTACTGGTGCAGACCCCATATCTAACTCTAATGTACATATCAAAATGTACAAAATCTAAATTACATAATCCAAAATAAAGTCATACCTACTCTCCATACACACTCTTTTCCCACTGATACTTCATGTTAGAATTTGCAAAAATATTATATTAAGTAGGATAGTACTTGTAAAAAGTATCTTCATGAGCAATTTCATTCAAAATTTAACTATAACTACTCAACTCTATTTTAAGCACTATTCAAATTTCCCTACAACTGGTCAATAATTTTAGTGTTTAAGTATTAAGGCAAACTTGCTATAATTGATTTTAATTAGCTTTACAAACACATAATGCAACTGACATTGTTTCCACTTCTCAGCTAGCTCTGTAACTTGACAACATTTCCACTGAATAGCTGCTGATAACATGATGTTCATGCAGGATCTCAAGTCTCTGAATTTAACAAAGAGCTACTCCTCCATCATAAAAATACTATTATTAAACTTACGGCTAGAATTTACAAAATTTATACACACAAACACACACACATATATATATATATATATATATATATATATATATATATATATATATATATATATATATATATATATATATATATATTTATTTATTTGTGTGAGGGCCTGTCCATTAATTCAATTATACTGAATATGATTAATAAAGCTTGTGACTGTGTTTGAGGGTGGACTTTGTGTCTTTGTGCTCCCCTCCTCCTGGGATCCTTACCTCATTTGCAGCTGCCAGACCTATTAAGTAAAATGTGCAACCATTGTACATAAATGCAGGATTATTGTGGCACCATTCCTTAATCCCAAACAAAAATATCTGGACATGCGAAAATTAACCAGTAGCTAAAGCTCTAAGTAGCATATGTGACTTAAATCATTGATCATTCATTCAGTGCAGGCCATGGAACCAAAGGAAGATGAAGGTCAACCATAGGATAATAATCAACTCTTACACACAACATGTACACAGGCCACCCACCAACAGCAACAACACCAACCCTAATCCTGCAACAACACCAACAGCATGGCAGAAGAAAAGACTAACAACGAACTGTCTAGTGGAAATTTCTCATTTGATATCTAGAAGTACCTTTGAATTTTGTCATTCTGCTGCATCGAAATGGAAAGAAGCTGCATATCTTTTCTGGTGCTGGAAGCTAAGATGCAAAGTTACAGTTGACACATTTCCAGCTTCTTACAACTTATATAATGACAAATCAAAATCAACCCTTGTAACCTTGTACTGTTGACAGATAATGCATTACAGTGGTATATGTCACTGGCACAAAACATAAAGGATGACTTCTGCTTGCTCCAGAAAGTTGTTGTTGTTCTGGGACTTAACGCCATTTATCAGCACACGATAGGCTATTCATGGCAGCCATTACTAATGTTGGAGGAAGAAACTGGGAAATCTGCAGAAAGAAACACTGACCCACGAGAAGCTACTGGCAAGCTTTCTCACATATTAACTTTCGCCGAATCTTAGACTAGAACCCACGCAAACAGAGGTGAGATGGCAGAAAGAATTTATCATTCAATATGGGCCTGATGAAAGAGTGCAGTGGCAGAGAATTGCAGCTCTGTATCAAACATTACAAGGTACAAACAAGAAAGTGGAAGATTTTATTGCAAATATAGTTGCTAAGGGAACTGAGCTAAAACTGCCACAGACACAAATTAAGCATATCATCATCAATGGACTAAAACCATATATATGACAATTTGCATTACCACAAATCCAGAAACAATGGATGATCTGTCATAGTGCAAAACTCATTGAAGTCTCTATGATAGATAGTACTAAAGAGAAACAAACACTTGTTGCAGCTATTCAGAGACTGAAAGAAAAACTTGAAGCAATGTCAGTGGCAGTGTTATTCAAGCCAGAATTCAAGCATCCCTTGAAAGAAAGTGAACAATGGAACAACTCCACATGGCAGCTACCTGATGTTTGTGGACAGAGAGAAAGATTTTACAGACATGCAAAACAGAGATGACCAGCAAATGGCAAACAATGCCATAAATGTGGCATTTTAACCATTTTGCAGTAGTGTGCAGATCAGCCTCAAGGACTCAAGTCAACAGTAGGACTAGAGAATCTAAAATTCCATAACATGCCACAAGCAAGTCACATTGGACATTAACAGAAATCACATTACCTTATTTATCAATATTACAAAAACAACAGCACTGACTGATACAGGAGCAGCACTTTCATGTAGACAACTGCAGTGTTTGGACAGCAATTTTGAATTGGAACCATCCAAAATTCCCTTCATCATTGGTGTTAATGGCAATCAACAAAAGTGGTTTGGATGTGCAACTCTAGACCTAATAATCAACTGATTTACAGCTACACATGTTTCCATGGTTTTAAACATCTACACTATGACCTTATTCTAGGTATGGACTTCTTAGAAAGCAAGAAAGCTACAACAGTCTTGAACTCAGAAACAATATCCATGCATGATGGATTAAGAGCGTCTGTCTTAAAAAGTGAACATAAACAGAAAATATGTCTTGCTAGAATGGTTGCCAGGAATG
Source organism: Potamilus streckersoni (assembly GCA_016746295.1). Classification (NCBI taxonomy): domain Eukaryota; kingdom Metazoa; phylum Mollusca; class Bivalvia; order Unionida; family Unionidae; genus Potamilus; species Potamilus streckersoni. The sequence goes on along the minus strand of JAEAOA010001569.1, from coordinate 738,146 downwards.
CTTTAAGTGCCTGGACAATCTGAATGTGAGATTTCCAGTGACAATTCAGAACTGCCCAAGGGACAATATATTTTTAAAACCTGTATCAGACTTACCCTCCACAACCCAGTTATTTGGGGCAAGAGCAATATATAAAATTCAAGGAGGCAGAGGAAGATTTCATTTACTAAACCCAACAAACAAAGATAAAATCTTACATCCTGGTAAAACTAGCAATGGTGGAAATTCTTGAAACTAAGGACATTACACAGCGTGATTATGAACCTGACATGTTATAAGAAGAGCCTTGTAGTGTGGACTACACAAACACCGCCGATAGTCCTGAAAGGGATAAATTTGTAAAAAAAAAAATGCACAAAATCTTGGCTTTGATTTGTTGGACCCTGATTTGACTTCGGATGAAAAATTGTATTTCGAAGAATTTATTGGGAAAAACAAATGTGTTTGCAGTAGACTTATCAGAATTTAAGGATGTACAGATATCTACTTACATAAAATTGACACTGGGAATTAGAAACCTGTTGGACAAAGATTCTAGAGAACCAACCCTATACAAAAAGCAGAAATCGACAGACAAGTTAAAGAAATGTTAAAGTATCATTGAATCATCTACATCACCATGGTAAAGTCCAGTGGTTCTTGTGAAGAAGAAATCAGGAGACTACAGATTCATTATTGGCACAGGAAAACTAAACAAGTTTACAAAACCAGAAGTATTTCCTCTTCCATGTTTTGACGACATGATAGATAGCATAGGCCAATCTTCCGCAGTATATTTTTTGTGCTTGACATATTCTCTGGCTTTTGGCAAATCAAGCTTGATTCAAACACTAGACAAAAGAGTACATTTGTCATATCCAATGATTGTTATGCATTCAAAAAGCTTCCATTTGGATTGTCTAATTCACCCATGAGTTTTCAGCTTACCATGACAAAACTGTTGCAGGGTATAGCTTATAAACAGGTTCTGTACTACATTGATGATGTGCTGGTGTATACTTACACCTTAGAGGAACATTTTTCTTATTTGCAAGAAGCATTTGATAGGCTGTCAGTAAAGCCAATCTTCAACTGAAATCATCAAAATATCGGTTTGCAATAAAAAGGATCAAATATTTGGGATGATATTTCCAAAGATGGAGTAGAAGTGGACCAATATAGTAGAAGACAGTCCAAGACCAAAAAATGCAAGAGATCTCAAAAGTTTTCTTGTAATGGTTATTTTCTGGGATTATACAATTACTACAGATGACTTATAAAAAACTAATGTAATATTTGTCAATGTCACATCATGTGGCTTGTAGCATGTGACTTACAGAAACTCCTGTGACTAATTTCTTTGTTGTTGTTGTTATAGAGTTTAATGCCATTTTTTCAGCAAAGGATAGGTTATACATGGCGGCCAGTATTAAGGGTGGAGGAAGAACCTGGGAAACCCTGGAAAGAAACACGGACCCATAAGAAGCTACCAGTAAGCTTTCTCACATACCCATATTGGCCAAGCCAGAGACTCTAACACATGCAGACTGAGGTGATAGCAGTGATCTGTAATGGTGAATGCTTTAGACCACTTGGGGCCCTGACTACTTTCTTTTATAATAAACGTTAATTAAACAGAGGTGGAACTTAACATTAGTTATTTGAAATTTTTTTAAAATACCTTCATTGAGGCTATTATAATTCTATACCTAGACTGGTTCTCTTTCTCAAGCAAATATACTTGCATATCTAACATCTAAGTAGAAAACATCGGGTATGTTGAGTACATGATTATTTCCAGATTGATCCATAAATACTGGTTGAATGGGGATCAACTAGAAATGATTGAAAGATAAATTTTATTCATTTTCATTACAAAAAGCAATGAAAAGTTATGACATTTAATGATTGATTGGTGCAACTGTCTCAAATTAAAGATAATAAAAAGTCCTATTTTATTTGTGCTAGTTTGGTGTTTTTGAATTTCTTTTTATTTGGAATTAGGTATCTATTTTGTGCAAATCCTACAAGGGTACACCTTGACTAAAACAATGCGATTAGTACCATTTTCATTTAGATCAACTCATGGACATCATTATCTTCTACTCAAAACCCCATATAGACATGGCTATCCATTCAAGGTCTGTAGCAAGAAGGTCTTCAAGATGGTCAAAGTCGTGGTAATATATGACATCTGTGGACAGTTTCATGGTTACTAGAAATTAGGGGTAAGACAATTCATCAATACTTTTGCTGTAACAATACAAATAATACAACAGATGGAAAATTGATACAAACTGATACTTAAACCATATGCAAAGTTGTTTTAGTCTTCAACAGTCATGAATATTTATTAGTTTGCTTGTTATTCTTTAAAATTAGAATTCTTCTGAAACAGCATTTGCAGCCAAAGGCACTAAATATAATTAGTAAAAATTAAAAGACAATTGAGAATTCTTGATCACCATCTACAAATTAACACCAAGTGACATGGTTTGTAACCTGCCCCCCCCTTCCCCATTCCATGCTAGTTATTTTAACCCAACAGCATGTTCAGTATATAGTATACATTCTAACTATGTTCTATATGTATAATGAAGTACTGCACTCATCACTTAATAACTACTTTATATAAAATTTCTATGGTGAATTGTATCTTGTCTACTTTGGTTGATGTGAAAGCTACACTACACTGGTGTTTAGCAATGTTAAATATGTTACACTGAATTCTCATTGGTGGTGAGTGCTTGTTCTGGTCCTAGTTAAACAATAACCACTTATCAGAAATTAATGTAGATTATTCCCTGCATGACAAACTGGAAGTATTGGCAAAGCAACTGAAAAACTTCATGCAAAATTCATTTTTTAATATGTAAAGTAAGAATGCTGTCAAGGTGAACGATTGTGTGAATCATGCAAACTTTGTACAATCTCAAGCACCTGGAGAACAGTGATGAGCGAGAACTCAAAATTATTTGAAAGTCTTGCATATGAAAATGTGCTTGGTGAAGTATACAATTGTTATTTAACTGTTCTTGTAGCAACATCTATTTTTTTATAGGACTGTTTACACATCTGGGTTCTTCAAGCATGACAATAATGGCTGTTAAACTAAATTTGATTGGCACACTGTGCCCAGGAATTAGCAATATGGCTTAGTTTGAACTTTCTATAAAAGAAGTTTACAAATGCACATTGAGAATAGGGGCTACAAAACCCACCACCAAAATGACTTATTCATTATGATTTTGTTTGTCAAATACTGGCTGAAGAGACTGATGGTGATAGTAATTTTTAAGGTATGTAGTATATCGGATTATTGCAGCTGGGAAAGTGTTAATGGAGATACCAGTGAGTAATTTTAAAAATTGTGCTGAATAAGAGTCAGATGTACATGTTGGATGGACAAAAACAGCATAATGGTCAATCTCCCTTTCAGCAATATTTCAAAATTAAATGCAGAAATGGCAAATTACTGAGCCTAACAATTTCTGACAATTTGAAGGTAAAAATGCAGCTTTTATTTTTTAAAATCAATTTAGCTATGTGGATCATATTATACAAAACTCATATCAGAGTTAAGATAAACTGAATAAATAAAGATATTTAACTAAATACCTCTATCCATACAAGTATACTAAATCATTGGTGGACTGAAAACCCAGTATAAATCTGGCATAGTAATCAGTGAATCAATAAAGTAAGTTTATATTAGTGAAAATCTTTTTGGAGCAGGTGTATAAAAAAGATAATATGTGTGAACTCTGGAAATTTATCCATGACAGTCATAAAGTTCAGTTTCCACAACATATTCAAGATGACAAAGCTAGCTATGTATGTATATGCCCCTTCAGAAAGAAAAACAGAACAATATTCATACACAGATTAGGATCAGAGGAATATGCTCAGAAATAATTAATTATGATGCTTATTCAACTAGAGGTAGCATCTTTTAAAGATGTTGATTTCAGCAGAGCTCTTAGAAGTGAAGCAGGAAGAAAGAGAGACAGATATTGAAGTGTTAGGTAAATATTGAACTATGGCAGTTTCTTCCTCCGCCTCCTTTTTCCATTCCCCCAAATTTACTTTTTTTAAAATTTTTGTATAAAGAGGTTGTCTTCCTTAAGATAAAATCCTGGCATCATCTCACCTTAAATTGTACATGGGTAACAAATTTGGAATTTGTCTGTTTACAAAGAAATATTTAAACTGTGAATGAAGGTGCCAATGGAATAAATAAAGTGAGCATAGAAACAGCAATATGGAAGATTTCAAACTGCTCAATTTTATTACCTTCTGTAAGTTAGAACAAAATATAGTCAGTAATTTTCCTTCATTACCAACAAATACAAGTACCTGTGGCTGCAGCCACTCTGATTAAAATCATATTTCTGCTGTTATACATGAAGATCTGAGAGTGACCACATAGGGATCATCCCAGGCGAAAAAAAGTTCTTGAGTTCATGAAAGCCTCATGAACTGGTTGTCAAAAGTCAAATGTGTTCATAAACCATACATGAACATCAGTTCATGAAATTCAAGTTCATGAACTTTTCCTGAGTTCATGAAATTCAAGTACTTGAACTATTTCTCTGAGTTCATGAACTGTTCATGAACATCAGTTCATGAAATTCAGGTTCTTAATCTTAAAAGTTCATGAACTATTAAATACTGAACCAAATACAATTATATAAACTGTTGATGCATACTTGTAAATCATCAACTGTCCTTAAAGCAACCCATTTTGTGATGAAATTTTGGAAACAGTTTTAATATGTTTTCCAATAAAATAATTCTTACCACTTTGTGTTGGTGAGAACCATTTGCTCAATAATGTATTTGTTATACATAATAAAATCCCATGCATGTAATTTTGTACTACACCTTTAACCAAGTCAAAGGACTAAAGAAATGCAAGATCAGACAAGCCCTTAAAGCCTTTAATCCTTTCTTTGTCTGTTGCATTTTGCATGTTTTGCAAAATTTCCTGACTATTTCATAATGGATAATGGTGCTTCAACATTTTTATTTCACTGTAACTGGTTTGCTTGGTCGCCATACTGGATTGAACTGCAACAGAAACATGAAATTACTCCACCTAGTTCACATTTTCCTTCATTAAGATATTCTATTACATATTTGTTTCTATAAATTTACAAACTCCAATAATTATCTCTTTAACAGTGAATGCTTCAATATCAAACAAGATCATTAAAGAAATGGATTGTTTTCGTTAACCAACCAAATAAAATAAATATACTTTATATGCTGACTTTGCTGCACAATTTTTTTCTGTATGAAAACTCAAAATATTAAACAAACTTGCTGCTAATATACAGTTGTCAAATATGGAGAATCAAATTTCCCGCAATGCATCATCCAGTTACCTATGTTGTTGTTCTTGAAAATACATATGCCCATTAAGTTATAGGAGTGACCGTGCTGCACTGGTTTAGAAAAAGTTTTTATTTTTAAACATATTTACTTACCCCGATTGTATCTGAACTGTCACAGGATCCTTCAACTGGTTGATGAATTATAAATGAACATTGACCTTTGTTTAAGTGAAGCTGTACTTTTGTTTCCAGTACAGGAGACACTGTACATGTATATGGCCTAGCAGTCAGCTATCAGAGGTATCAACCTCCGTCAAAGCTCACAAAGTTTGTAAGCAAACGATTGAATTGATCATATAATATTTTATTTCGTGCAAAATATAATTTATTTCTTTAAAATTCAGCGATGTTTATTAATAAATATATTTCTCTGTTTCGGAACTTCATAAACAACTACTATATGGTTTAATAATAATACTTTTAAAAAAACAGAAACTGTTGAGCATGCGCATTGCCGATAAACTGCACGTGCGAAACAAACGAAAAAAAATGGCAAGCAGTCGGAGCATTCTTATTTATTGGATAAAGGAGAACAACTGGTCAATACTGAAAGAAACCTGCATCAAGGAAGGTTCTTTAACTAAAGGAAGTATGGTGCAAGCATATTATCTGCAGAAAGTCTAGCCGACCATTTTAATTGCAATTTTGGGTAAGTTTGCATATTTTCATGTGCTATCAACAAAAATCGAGGTCAATCTATCTTTTCAAGCATTGCATATACAAAAGTTTTTTGCTTGTCTATGGCAAGCCCTTTTGAACATCAACTAACACAATAAAAGTAGCCTACTAGTTTGATGTTATATCCCAAACCAAAATGCATGCTTATGACAAGCCTGCAGCAAACTTGCAACAAACTAGGTGAGCTTGTGCAAGCTAGTAATGGTGCTTGCACAAGCTTGCGCAAGCTTGCAAGAGAAATATTTCAAAGTCCGCAAGCTTGCAAAAGGAATTTTTCAGAGTCTGCAAGCTTGCGCAAGCTTGCAAAAGGAATTTTTCTAGTCTGCAAGCTTGCGCAAGCTTGCAAAAGGAATTTTTCAAAGTCTGCAAGCTTGCAAAATTTTTTTTTCAAAGTCTGCAAGCTTGCAAAATCTAAAGTACTTGATGTAATTGTTTGCACATGTTTGCAATAATCAATTGTGAAATTTAAGGGCAGTTCTGCATGAGATATGTATTTCTTGAAATGTTGAATATATGTTGTGACTAGATCATATACTCAGTATAAGAAACTACACTGTCAAATTAAAAGATGTTTACTGGTAATCTAGTTTTTATTTATATCATCTTTTCAGTATTGCAAAATGCTAAGAACTTGTATTACTTGTGCTTACCTGGTACATAAATAAAATCTATTATTCCAACATTTCTCTATGGTAAAATTAACTATGAACATTATTAATATATGTCAAAATAAACTGAATTATTTCTTGAGCATGGCAAAATATGAAATAGTACAGTACATATGTCTTTTTCTCCTTTTCAATTTTTACAAATATATTATTGAACATGTTAGAGAATAAAATGAGCCTTTTGGCATAAAGGAAATTTTTTAAGTGATGAACACTCAATTAGCTATGCAGTAATTTTATGATGTAATGGAAGAGTGGGTAAAGATTCCATCTAGTACAATCCTGGAAAACATGAAGACATTGCTGATTGCAAAGTTAATTGCAGACTAACTTGATTCAGCAAGATATTTGATAACAAGTACTTGTAAATATATTTACCAATAATGTATGCACATTCAAATATAGTTTCAGTAAATCTTGTAATATTAACTTCTGGCATTAAGTTTATGAAAGAACTGTCATATATTTGCTTCAATGACAATCTGCTGCCAGAAAAAAAGAAATAATTGTCATTTATTTAATTACTAAATAAAATTTACAAATATATAGTTTTTGCTTTTCTTTGAGAGAGAGAGGTGCATCCCATTCTGCCAGCATTCTATAAATAAATGAGCTTTGTGAATTTTGCTTGTTTGAAAAGAAATCAAATAAAAGCATGCAAGGTGAAGTGTGGCTTGCCGCGACAGACTTAATTTGGTTTCGAGACATAAAAAGCGGTTATGTCCCCTGTTTACATTTTTTTTTTTTATAGACTGGTTTACGAACTGTAAATATACACATAACATATTTAAGTCAAAAGAACATAATACAACCATTGTAGCATCCCGTTTATGCAGGCGCAATTTTCAAGGTTGATCCTTAACAATTTACCTATTTAATTTGGTAAATTTCATTGCCCACTGAACTATTATACGTGCAGTAACCGATCATACAATCAGAGAGATCATCTGAAATCACGGAGTTACAATAGCGGTAAGTAAATTCAAAATTGTGTCGTACTTTGCCAGTTTTTCGTGACTTAAGTTCAGCGGTAGCGTTTTTCACTTTTATAATTTACATATGTTAAAATATGACTTTGTAATGTTGCTTCACCCAATGATTGAGATGGCAATGCTGCAGATAATTATTATTTATTGCTACACTTGCCAAATCGCTGAAGTGCTATCAGTTATCGACAATAGGGTTATGGGATTAAACGCAAGCTTGGAAATCTCATTACCGTTATTCTTAGGGTATATTTCCTCTCGCATATCAAACCAACAATTGTTCAGAGGTTGTTATATTTAATTCTTTTCATCCTCAAAGAAGATGGCCGTTATTTTGTTTCAAAATGTCTTAAGGTACGTAAGCAGTTTCTTCGTATTTTTGTTGTTCAAAACTCACAAGTGCCATTCATCAGACATGTGCCATTGACCTTTCAAAGTGAATAGTAAAACTAGAATTTTATGCTCATTAAAAGATGATCTTGAAAAACACTGACGATTCCTGGACTTGTTAAGTCATTTTGGAATAATGATCTAAAATTGAAATGCTTTTGCTGCAGCAGATACTGCACCCAAGAAATACACATGGGAGGAAAACATTACAGTATTTTGTTCATGTTAGCTGAAAGTTTCAGTCAGCCAATGCACACCACTTTTTTTGTCAAGTTCATTTTGTTTAATTGGCCTTGATAAGGTGTGCCTTTCTCAAATTATTTTCAAATTTAGACTTTTGCTAGAAGCATTATAAAATATAGCATTATTCATAACATTGCACAGATGCGTTTAAACTCATTTAACCTGTTTGAAATTTTATATTCATTTTTTTTCTTTGCTTTTGAAGAGCCCTCTTTAATCTAATTTTCTTCAACAAATTGGAATAAGTCTGATCAATGCCTTATGCATGTCAAGAAAATGTAATGCTTTTTCCAAACTTAGAAGAAAATTGTTAAAATCATTAATTATCTCTTTTTTTTCAGAGCACTTGAGTGAAAAAATTGCGCTTGGTTGAAAATATACTGTTTTGTGACTCCACCACAACTTTCCCAAGCCCTTCATATTGGGACTCAACCAAGGAAACTAGTAATTTCTCTACTAGACACTCTGTTCACTAAAGGAACAGTTGGCCAAATCAAATGCGACAGGGACTTGAACTGCCCACAATTCATCAGTGAAAACAAGTGCCTTGCCAAATTTGGCAATACAAGCAATAAAGGGATTTATTCTGAAACAGTTCAAGAAAGACAATGGCAAACCCTAGCTTTCTGAGGCAATTTTAACGATGTCATAAACAGTAAATGTTTTATGTTTATTAAATTTTATCAAATTTTATCAAAATCATGATGTTGATTTATCAAATTTTATGTTTATTAAGTCTATATATAAATGTATAAATGTAGCTTATTATTAATGCTTGTGTGTGTGTGTGTGTGTGCGCACGCGTGCATGTGTGTAACTATATATGTGTAACTTGAATGTAAATATGCATATAATAGACACAAGGAGGACTAGTTCCACGCAATTGTCATCCTCTTGAAATAAAGTTATTATTATTATCATTATTATTATTATTATTATTATTATTTAATATAGTGTCAGTTTGCTAAAATCGGAGCCAGATATTTGTTTGAGTTACTGAGAGAAAATCAATTTTTACATATCAGACATCCTTACCACCTCTATTTTTTAGCTGCTGTACACAATATAATTGAAATATACTGTGGTATGCAGCATATGTTCAGAAATATCATGGTATTCAGCAGAACAAATATTTGCATTATACCCAGCTTTAAGGTACACCATGCAAATTCAGATCCTATAATAAACCTATGGATACACCATACTATTGAAAATTCCAAATCTTGCAATTAAAAAAAAGTCAGGACCAAACCATTCTAACAGCAAGTAAAAAACTGATACTGCATTTCACCATCTCAGTTCAACTGATGAGATCATCTCTGAAAGGATAATATTATGAGTAGTACTTAATGAACCCCTCATCCAAGCATTAGTGAAGGATGAGGGGCATTATTGGAGTAAAGCCAGAGGCTGAGCATGTATACATAGCATGTTACTCTGTCATTGGCGGAAACGGGCGCTCTTCAAAGAAAAGGAACTTTTATCAATTATACAATACGTCACTTGAAGTACCCTATATAAACAGGCTGTCTGCACGAGAAACCTCATAGTTTAAAGTGAAGTGTTTTGTTGTCTATATAATACAGGGAGGGAAAATTCCAATTTACAACAACTAATGGGTGGGTGTATACATGCTCAGCCTCCGGCTTTACTCCAATAATGCCCCTCATCCTTCACAAATGCTTGGATGAGGGGTTCATTATTTTTCGTAAAGCCTTCAGCCTCACATGTATACATAGCATCTTTAAAGACTGACAACAAAACATCTGCTAAAAAAACATGAACAGAAAAATTATTTAGATGATATTAACAACTGCTTCGGTGAAGCCCTTGCTATTAGCCTGAATATCTTTTAGGTAAAATTTTTGAAAAGTCTTTACGGAAGTCCAGTCTGCCATCTTTAATATATTGTGTAAGGAACAACCATGTCTGAAAGCAGCTGATGCTGCAGCAGTTTTGTAAGAATGAGCTTTGAATTTGGATGTATCAATTCCTGATTTTTCTAAAATTATTTTTAACCATCTAGCAATAGTACTGGATATCACGGCTCTAAGAACAATAAGATACCAGAACTTGATTAAATTTCCGAATAATTTTTTGTCCTGTCAAGATAATGCAATAAAGTATGCACGGCACAAAGCTTTTCATCCTTATAATGAAGTAGTTCCATCTGGAAATTCTTACCTTGTCTTGAAGTTTTCAACAAATCTGAAAAACTAAATACAATTTTATCTGCCATACAAGTCACGTTATGTAAATTCAATGATTTTAGAGTTTGTGCTCTTGGAGCTGTGGACAAAGCAATAAAAGCAACAAGCTTCATTGTTAATAATCTTAAAGATAGAGTGTCTAGAGGAAAGAGAGTACACATATTTTAAGAATAGGTTTACATCCCAAGTGTCAACATATCTTGGCTTTGGTGGACTTTTGTTAAACAATCCCTTCAAGTATCTGTTAATCAACACAGGGTTAAGGCTCCACTCATTTTAAAACATTCTCAGAGTAGTAAGTAACATAGCCTTGTGAGTATTTATGACACTGTAAGACTTACCTTCAGTTACCAAAAAATCTAAATATGAAATAACTGTTATCTCAGAGACACAAAGTGGATTAATTTCCCTGATTTTACACAAAAAATACCATTTTTTTTTCCATGCCAAATTATATTGTTTTGATATTCTTGGTCACCATGAATTGATGTCCACAGCTGTTGTTGGAAGTCCTTTTCTTCTTGGATTTGGAGCAATTTCCTGATACAGTCACTGTGATTAAAGATAGAGTCTTTCCTAGGAGATGAGTCTGACCACTTTGTGGAAGAGTCAGTATATTTTTGTGCCTTGGAAGTCTAATTGGAAGAGAAATTAAACAAGACAAGAGTAAAGGAAACCAGGATTGTGATGTCCAATGTGGAAGATTAAGAGTGCTTTACTAACTTTATCAGCAATAATTTTGTTCAATATTTTTCCCAATAAGATTAAAAGGGGGAAAAATGTATGGCAACAAATCCTGCCAGGAAAAAGAGAAAGCATCAGTTTTAAAACCACCTGGTTCTGGAATCCATGAGACAAACTTCTTTAATTGACAGTTTAGTCTAGATGCAAAAAGATCTATGTCTGGAAGAAAAGTCTGTGCACACAATCTTTGGAAAATTTCTTTAGCATCCATTCAGTGGAGTCAGAAAAATTTCTGGATAGAAAATCTGCATGTATATAATATTTGCCAGCAATATAGACTGCGGATACAAAAATTTTCCTTTCCAAGCACCAGTTCCAAATTTGTCTGGCTAAGTGATCCAAATGAATTGATGCCATTCCACCCATATTATTAATATACGAAATAGCACATATATTGTCAGATTGAATCTCTATATGGATATTTTTATGATCTGAATAAAAGACTTGTAAAGCATAAGAAACTGCTAACAACTCTAAATAATTGATGGAAAAAGTGGTCTCACTCTTTTTCCATCTACCAGAGATTGATCTATTTGAATAAAGTTCAAAAGCTCCCCACCCTGAGAGCGATGCATCAGTTCTGCATCAGTTCGAATAGTAAAAGCAATCTTGTCTTGTCTGATATATTTCCCATTTTTGTCTGCAACATACAGATACCACCATTTGAGTTCCTGAATACTTTGTGGAGACAACTGAATTGTATTATCAAAATTTTTGTGTTCACGAAGGCCTTTCAATTCATCATGTTCTAAACACCTGTAGTGCATTTGGGGCTTCCAGGATTGCATAAAATGAATTAATAAGCATACCAATAAATGATGCCAACTCTCTTATTCTAACATACTTTTTATCAAGAAGCTTCTTGGCAAAATTTTCGATATTTTCCACTTTCTCCTCAGTAAGAAAGACCTTAAACTGAGCAGAGTCTAACACAAAACCAAAAAAGGCTATTCATTGAGATGGAACAAGAACAGATTTTTCGAAATTGATAGTAAAACCGAGAGATTGTAATGTTTCAATCATAGTCCATGTGTTTCGTAAGCAAATGTGACTATCACTGTCCAAATTCAATGAATCATCAATATAGTAGGTACACCTAATACACTGCTGTCTAAACCATGCATAAATGGGTTTTAGGCTCTTCGTGAAGACTCTTGGAGCAGAAGAAAGCCCAAAAGGTAAACAGACAAACTGAAAAAGTTGACCATTCCAAATAAACTTGAAAAATTTCTGATAATCTGTATGTATTGGAATACTAAAATAAGCATCCTTTAAATCAATAAAAGTAAAGAAATCATTTTTCTGGATGAGATCTAAAACAATTAGAAACGTTTCTTGCTTAAAATGTTCATAATGGACAAATTTCTCTCACATATGGATGGAACTATAGCTCCTTTGTTTAGAAGTTCAGTGATTTCATGGAACTTCTGGCCCTCTATCTACATTATATATGTCAGCATATCTATGTTAATCTTGTTGATATTTTATGGTTAGGATTTACTGAAATATTAATAAAGTCTTTTCTGGATAATAAAATACTTGGTTCATTATAAATTCTGTGGTAAGTTCATCTCTTTGAATCTTAAATAAATTTGAACAGCAACTTATTTACAGAAATATATTTCAAGTCAATGTCTCTTCTGAGCAGCAGCAGAGAGGGTGATCCCTACAAAATTTTGCTCGAGTCATTAACGAATAATAAAGGTTCCTACAGAGGCTGAAAAACAAAAGGTAAATAATGCTAATCCAAAGTCTCTAACTGAGTATATTTCCATACAGTTAAAAACCAGCAATATAAATTGTTTAGGTTAGCTCATTTTTGTTATATTATTATTGAGTTATTTTGTCCTGACTTTGTAAGGCAATTTGTTTACTCATTAAGCAACCCAATAGTTGTCCTTCACCCTCCCTGCTGCTCCTGACTTTGACAGGGGGGATTAACCAAAGATTTTATCCAGACCAATCTACCAGAGCTTATGTATAAATTAATATATATAGTTTCATTTCTTAAGTCAATAAAATTTCCATCCTGATTTGTAAGTTTGAAATTCAATCTCTACAATAATGGATTAAGTACCAGCAGGTAAACTTGATTTATTGGCTCAGATACAATAAGCCACCCTGTGGGTGTTTGAATATAATATATATCCCTGCTGGGCCTGATTAGACTTAGAGAGGTTGACCTGGTAGCTGCTATCAATTATATACTAAATTCAGTGCCATGGTGGATATTACCAATATTAGGGGAGATGTGACCACCTGACACATATGGGTCATTATTATATTTGAGAACTGCTGTAGGTGGGCTTAATTTTTTCCAAGAATTACATATTCTTTTAAAATGTTTATCAATAAGATCACTAACTGATATTTTTAACTTCTTGGAGTCAAATCCATGTATTATAAATGTTGATAATTGTTCTTCTGTAATTCCATAATATTTTAAAAATACTGTCTTATATAATCGCTTATGACTTACACGCTGAATTAGGTCATCTTCATTAACTATATAAGAACTAGAAAATCTATCTGCCAGCACGTTTATTATTTTTCTGTCAACAAGAGCCTTATTTACATATTCTAAATCTGCTGCAACTTGATTTAGATGTTGTATTGTTTCAATTATTTGATTTTTTAAATCATTGTTATAAAAAGTATTGATGCTGGAAAGTAAATTTTTAAGATTATTTAACACGTGTTCATGTTCAGATTTAATCGGTCTTGATAATGAGTTAATTTGCTCAACATCAAGTGTCAATATTCTTGCTAAACCCTCCTTACCTTGAATGAAACTTATAAAATAAGTATAATGCATATAAATAATCATGATAAGCGGTGGGTGTTGTAGTGCTCTCCATAAATGAATAATTTTTTCTGTATTCTGGAAGTTGTATAAATTTCTTAACATCTATTGTCGGATCGCTGTGGTTCTGGTGGAACCTAAAAAACCAGTGCAACTTCAGGCCATCCTAACACTGATCTGATGGAACTCTGATAAATATCCACAGCATTGTCAGGAGAATGTATTTCAATCACCATCAATAATGTTGGTTCATAAACAGTAATTGCTATCTTCGATTCTTTTCCGGTTCTAGATTTAATTCTGCGCTGGAATTCTTCAAAAATTTGCTCTATCTGATAACTGCCAGTTGGAATACTACTTGCCAATCGGGAGTTCCATCAGACTTATTTTTATTTGTGAATACTAATGAATTATTTGATTGTTGTCCACCAAATGGTTTTGATCTAATATTAGGCCAGCTATAATAAACACGTTACTGAGTTAATGCTATTTCTTTTACTGGAATTGCAGTTGGAAAATTAACGCTAAATTCAGGATTGGTCGAACTTATCAATATCATGGTAGTTTTTGAAGGAGTTGTTAGCAACGATCTGTTGTAATAACTCTCTCAACTCAATATCCGAATGATATTCAGGCACTGACATTATTGTTATTATTATTGTTTAATTCTCCATTTATTTTATTTTGGTTATTGTCACCAGAATCGTTAGTGATTATGAATGCTTCATCGTAGGTTTTAATTATTGTTGCGAACTCCTCGTCAGATATTTTACCATCACTGAGATACGTGGAAATATACCCAGATAGTTTAGAGTAGGTTGCTGTTGCTGTATGCAACTTTATCATATACTCACATAATTTATCATTCACACATGTAGTTATTATTTTTAGCAATAATATTAAAAATACCTGCTATAGTCACTGAAGTTGAAACAATAATTGTTATAATTGCTGGAGCTGTTGTCATTGTTAATGTCGATAATATTAATCCGGATCCAGCAACAATAGCAGAAACTGAGTACACAACTATATCAATAACAACCATACGTCTACGATAATTTTTTACTTTTACGGTATAATGGTCGATGGTATTTGTTAGTTTAGTCAATTATATCTGTGATGATGAACATCGATAGATGACATAGTTGTTTGATCCATTATACTATGATGTTTAAATTAATTCAGTTACAAATTCCAAACACCACCGATAAGAGACTACTATAAAATTTTCAACAAGTGATTCAAGTATAAATTCTTCTGAATTTTTATTTATTATTACAGATATTACTCCAGATGAGTCATCATTTAAATGACGCCATGAAGATGTGGTAAATATTTTAAACTTTTTACCGCTAAGCACTGACAATCTATACACACCGTTAACTTCTGCAGTGGGTTTGATAGAATTATCTTTTGTTGTCCAATCACTATAACCAGATCCTATAGTTTACACAATATTTTTAATCTGCTTGTGAGGAATTTTAATTATACTCATTTTATCAATAATGCCAGGAATTCCACTTATAATATTGTTCAATGTTTCGTTAATATTAGTGTTATATCAACATTTGATGGAATTCCCCAAAAAATCAGTTTTAAGTGTTTGTTTCTGCAAAAACTTAAAAACATGTTCACGTGACTGATAAATTTATTTCTTAGCGCTGTAATTTCATTACTGATTGTAATTTCTTTATCGTCAACATATATTTTTGTTGTATCATCATTTGCGGTTGGATATCCAAGATCTGTAATTTTATTTTTGTTCATAATATCGTCTTCACTGAATACACTGCGAGTCGTCTTGACATAATCGTTAACTGACTTACCGGAATCTTGTATTTTACCCTGATCAGTAAATGTAACAATATTATCAACAACTGCAATAGGAATTCATGTAAGTACGTCTGGTAGTTGTATATTACTGGTCTTTAATTGTCCTTGTTTGTCCTGAAAAACAACCACTTCATTTTCATCCACACTTGTAATACTTAACAATCATCAAAATCATTTTTGAGCTGATCGAGGCTTGCATATTTAGATAAATCACCTTGCTGATGAGCTTTACCACGAGCAGATCTTCCGTAAATATCTACCATTATATTTACTGATGTCTGTTTAAATGTGACAGCATGGTATATTCATGCACGACTTTATGAGGTGGCCTTCCTGGCGGTGCCATGGATATAGCATTAAGTACTTCTGGACCACATATTGGTGGATCAGTTAATGTTTGTGTTGTTAATGTAGAATACCAGATTGGAGCTGTATTATTACTGACATAATGAAGAAATTCTTTTGGTGGCGCTAATCCATATGAATCAAACTAAATAATTCCACGTGGGTCAATTGCATACGCTACCCATTGAGTACCAGGTCCAGAGTTTTTATCGAGATTAATAATACCCGTTTCAGTACATTTTGGTTGTTTTGGTACTTGATCGTGCATAAAAAAACCCTCTAAAGTTTTTTTTAAAATTTTTTAAAAGCATCGAGTAAATCAAAATTAGACATAGGCGAGATCAGTAAACTGTCCCTGGAAGTCTTAGACCTTTTCTGTACCACGAGGACGGGGTCCCTGGTAATCTGAGACCTTTTCCCTTTTTTTAGATGTTCATTTTATTGCCTGTCCAGTTGCTTTCTTTAATGCCATTCCAGCAGCAGTTCTAGCAGCGCCTAATGCAGCTTCTTTTGCAACAGTGGGGCTGCAGCGGCTATTAATGCTGGTATAGCTGCAAGAAGGGGAAATATACCACCCATTTTAAAAGCATCTTTGATAGCACCTGCAGAAAGACTTAAGTTTGACGCCTTTATTTGATTTTTTTTTGCTTCATTAAAGTTTTTTAATTGACGATCGGTCAACGATAATTTATTTGAACCGCTCATCTGTTCCTTTTTCAACGATATTTTTCTTCCAATTATTGTTTGATGCTGATTGCAGTCTTTTGACCTGACCAGGAGTCAGGGTAACATTAGCGTGTTTGTATGACATTTATATCATTTATAAATGATCTAATTACGTGTTACATATTTTCTACTGGAGCATCAACGACTATCATTAGTCCACCAGCACCTTCAAGGAGAATTGATTTATTGCTAAGTATTGCTCTGTAATTATCAATTACACCTCTTGTTACACTAGTTCGAAAATGTATATCGACTACAGATTGTCTGGTCAAATCTAAATGTTCGAGAGAAAAGTAATAAATTGGATATAAGGTTGTAAATTCTAGTTGTGATATTTGTAATCCAGTATCAACATTTTGATCATGGCCCATAAACGTTTTAAGACGATGATATGCACGTGCTACATAATTTTGATCGAAATTCAGTAATATATCCTCGGATGGTTCTTGATGTCCATTTATCCTTAATGAAACGTCAGAAACACCAAGACTGTCAAATATCATAATACTACGCGTTTGATCATTTACTCGTGCAGCATTTTGTAATACAATAAATATGTGTCTTGGTGCAGAAACACCTTGCTGAGAGGCTATCTGCCATGTAAATAAATGGTTAATATTACTCTGGATAGCATCTGTGGTCACTGTCAGCCATGACAGCATTGATTTACCCCCTTGACTCATGAAAGATAGTAATCGTTGTTCTTCAGATATTGACGGAGTCATCACTGACATCCACAGTGCAAGTTTTGTAAGCATTACTATACCAGCATCAACGACGGGTCTCCATATTGCATCATTGTCTGTAGCCTTTCGTACTAGTACAACTGTATGTTTGGCTCCGAAAATGACTTTTCTGACCTTTCTACAGAATCCAAAAATATGTGATAGTGGAATTGCACCTGAAAATACTCTTCTATTTCCTCTTAACATCGCTCGACGTGATCTAAATCTTAAATTTAAATCTGAATTTACATTAATAATCATGTATATATATTTAATTAAAATACAAGTAAACAAAGCGCGATAATTATGCTCTGAATCTATGTTGAATAATAGATAAATTTTTTCCCTTTGTGCATAAAGGTAACATATTTTCGCAGTTTGATACGGACAAAATACATCGTTTTTCAGACAATTATTACCTAATTTTCTGTCATTCACAAACAATTAAGTCTTAGCAAACAACAAAAGTGTAACACGGAGAGATACTGGTAAATATGTCTCTATAACCTAAAATTCCAGCTAATTTAAGTAAAGCCTTACTAACCTTCACCGCATTGGTATTTAGGTCTAAAGTTATTTATATCTTTGTAAATACCCCCTAACTGACGATAACTCTCAATGCAGAAAATACAACGTGATTTTACTTTATAGTATATTTTCTGTATTATTTTTGAGAATTAAATCAAATGTATAATACGAATCTATAATAATTATAATTTTTGTTTAGTGTTTATTGCTCGCACATAATTTTCCTGTGCATTCTCGTACATAAGTCACAAAATATATTAACTATCTAAACAGTATTATGTAAGACAGGTCAAAGGTCTAATGGTTTAAACGTGTGACTGTGGTACATGCGGGTACAGGTTCGAATCTCCATAACAGCCAGTATGGCGACGTTTGGCGATTTGATGCCACTTTTTCTTTTAAAGTGGGGACTAAGTCCAGAAAGATAAAATACACTCACACGCCATACACCAAGTGGTGTGGTACGGTTTTTGTATAACTCACGGGGTTTGTGTTGGGATGAGTGTATTTAATCTGATGGATGTAGGTAAATTCCCTGTTAGGATAAGTTTACTGCTGGATGTAGGTAAATTCCCTGTTAGGATAAGTTTACTGCTGGATGTAGGTAAATTCCCTGTTAGGATAAGTTTATGTTTGTGCCGTCCACAAAAATCATATTCACCTGTATATATATATATATATATATATATATATATATATATATATATATATATATATATATATATATATATATATATATATATATATTCATTTTCATACAATCCTTATATGTGACCTCTGAACCTGCTCTGATGTCAAAGAGCAACAGAGGGGTTCAAATGGGGTTTGTGTGCCACAAAAAAAATCATATGTTCATACAATAGTTATATGTGACCTCTGGACTTACTCGGATGTCAAAGGGCAACCGAGGAGTTCAAAATGAGGTTTGTCTTTCATCTTTCAAATTTCCTCTGGTTTTACTAAAATGCTTGGCACCTTAGGAGATCATATGGGGATTAAATCAAATGCCACTAAATTTACTAGCATGTTCTATGACAAGCTAGAAGTTCATATGGGGTTGTGTTGTGATTATATGTTTTACTTTTTATTTTATATATATATATATATATATATATATATATATATATATATATATATATATATATATATATATATATATATATATATATATATATATATAAAATGAACAGTGAAAATATTGCTGATATTATTTCTGCTATTAAAAAATTAAAGCATGAAGGAATAAATTTATCCGATAACATAGACCCTGAAAAAATTACGTATGACTTTGAATTATTACAGCAGAGAAAATTTCAGAATAAATTCACGTTACCTTCCAACTACAGATTTATAAAATCGATCTATAATTCTATGTTAGAATCTTTAGCTATCGTAGATGACAAACAGGTAAGGTTATTCACCCCTCTTATGCGTTTAATCGAAAAGATAAAAAGTGCATTGTCTCACGAGTACGAAAGAAAAAAATGATAGACAATTGTGTAATGCAACTAAAAAAGATTATGTTATTTGATTCTGTGATAAATGATAGCAAAACTGAGGACAGTGATGGTGAGAGTGAAGGCGGGCCCATAAATGTGATTATGGCAAAACAGATTCCTTGGCAAGATTGATAGAGTCGAACTTTATATAAAAAGAAATAATATTTATTGTTCTAAATGAAGAGTACACAGTTATTACATGTATTCAAACAATTCTTTGGTCATACTTTTTTGAATATGCAGAATTATATGTTTTATTTGCAACAAGTTGTACCGATTGTGGATGAATGCTAAAATATCTAGCTGCTGCGTTTATTGATGGAAAAGTTAATTCTTGGTCTGTGTCTGTGTTTATGAATTTAATCGCTCTCTTTCCAAATACTTTACACCTTCCTGTATTTCCATGTCTGGAATTCTGACTCTGTGTAATCGCTTGCAGGTTATAAATTTCTTTATTTTGAGAATTCCCGTCTAAGTGGTCAATAACAAATCCATCTTTAACGACCCAAAATAACACTCGAATATGAACTTGTGTGAATAATAATTTTTATTTCCATTTATTTTAATTTTAAAATAACCAGTGTTACCAAGGCTACCAAGTGTTTTTTTCAATATACAGTTTCTAATAACACCATCTTTGGATGCTTCATAATTCGTGTATATTGGATGTCTCACAAATTCTTTTTGCTCCATTGTGTATATATATATATATATATATATATATATATATATATATATATATATATATATATATATATATATAGATGCAATAAACTGACAACGAACAGTACGAAACTAGTAACTAACTAGCTTAAGCGCTTTCGACTCTTAATGAGTCTTTTTCAAAGGCAAATACAAAACATAGTTACGACAAACAAATAAACACAAAAACGTTGTGTTTGTAAACCTCTACATTTCTGTCTTCACATGTGCTAAAACTATAAATACAACAAGCTTGTATAAACTAGTTGCGGAAACTGAAAACGTTGTATAATTCCCTAAAAGTCTACAAGCCAAAGCAACATCTATTTTTACTTTGTGTACATATGTAACGCAGATTATATCCCGGATATTTGATTCTATACCGGTTATTCTTATAGTAAAAATTGAAGGATAATAAGAAGATTTAGAAAATGTTAAATTCTACTAGTGCATAGTTTTCATTTTCTAGTCTTCTTGGTTTAGACCGCTTGGTTTCAATGTTCTAAGGCGGCATATCCAGTATGATTCCTTTTCCTTCCTGGTTTCGGAACTCCAGCTGTGGTTGTTAGCAATAAGTATTATATCACTAAAAGTGTGGCCAGGGGAGGTGAAGTGTTCTGCGACCGAGCTTCTGTATAGCTTTTTTGTCATCCAATCAGATCTATGAAGGTTTATCCTTTTGTGTAGCTTTTCAGTTTCTCCCATGTACTGAAGGCCACAGATCTTACATGTGATGAGATAAATCACATTCTCTGTTTTGCACGTTTTGTTTGGACCATGTATGTTTAGTTTTTCTTTAGTCACTGTGCTAGTGAATGTCTTGGTCTCTATCATATGTTGACAGGTTTTGCATCTTGTATATTCGAGGGTTGTTATTCGCCATATGATTTGTATTCTTTATATATATATATATATATATATATATATATATATATATATATATATATATATATATATATACACACACACACACACATACACACAAAATTTCAATTTGAATATTTGTCTTAATTATAATGATGGTGGCATTATCAGCAATTGAACCATCTGCTACTAGATTTGATGTTGACTGACTACCAGAATATAAATTTATTGTTTTAATGCAAGATCTAGCTTTAACGAATGCAGATATAACCAAACATATCTGTGAGGCCAAAAAGGAATTTTGTGAGGATGGTGCTGTATATGTGTGGTCAACTTTTAGAGTTGGAAGCATCATTAATGTGATGAACGACAGATGGGGGAAAGTAATTATTAACCACCTTGATAATCAAAAATATCTTATTTTAATAAAATTTATTGTAGAGACAGAAGATGATATTTGGATAATTCATGATAAAAGAGACCCCGTGCATATACAGTCTGGAAATAATAAAACAATATTATTAAATAATAAATCCAAACCTGGAATACTGACTGGTATTGATAAACCATATTTTGAGCGAGGTTAGAGAGAACTTAGATTTGAGATCAATACATTTTATCTAAAAGTATATTTAAAAAAAAGAAATGTGTACAAAAAAGATACATTTAATTATATAGTAAGCAAATAACTTCACAAACAAGGATATATACCTGTGAGTTACAATAATAATCATGTTCAGGTTATAAATGAATAAACAAAGTATAAACTCAACCAAGCATTAGCATATTTAAATTTTTACATAAAAGAAAACAAATATAAACCAAAATGACATGGATTTCCTGGTTTATTATATCAAGCCTTTATACAAGCACCTTTGGCTGATGCCTATGGTTCAATAAAGGAAGAAACAAAACACTGAAATGGTACAAGATTTGTAGATAGGCATAATGGATATATTGCTAAAACACAAACAAAATGATTTGTTCATATCTAAATACAAGAGTAATAGGAGTTGACACCATATTTTTAGCTTGCTGTTGGGAATCAAATCAAGTACATTTCTCAAACAGTCAAGCACACATACCACTAAATTAAACAATTATGTACCATCCAGGCTTGTAATTATTTATCCTGTTTACCATGACTACTACACTACCTTCCATTATTACTAGCATTCATTGTCAAATGTCACCTGGATACACTTAAACCTCCCTTTGATACTAGCATTCATTGTCAAATGTCACCTGGATACACTTAAACCTCTCTTTGATCTTAGCATTCATTGTCAAATGTCACCTGGATACACTTAAATCTCCCTATGATACTAGCATTCATTGTGAAATGTCACCTGGATACACTTAAACCTCCCTTTGATACTAGCATTCATTGTGAAATGTCACCTGGATACACTTAAACCTCCCTTTGATACTAGCATTCATTGTCAAATGTCACCTGGATACACTTAAACCTCTCTTTGATCTTAGCATTCATTGTCAAATGTCACCTGGATACACTTAAACCTCTCTTTGATCTTAGCATTCATTGTCAAATGTCACCTGGATACACTTAAACCTCCCTTTGATACTAGCATTCATTGTCAAATGTCACCTGGATACACTTAAACCTCTCTTTGATCTTAGCATTCATTGTCAAATGTCACCTGGATACACTTAAACCTCCCTTTGATACTAGCATTCATTGTCAAATGTCACCTGGATATACTTAAACCTCTCTTTGATCTTAGCATTCATTGTCATATGTCACCTGGATACACTTAAACCTCTCTTTGATCTTAGCATTCATTGTCAAATGTCACCTGGATACACTTAAACCTCCCTTTGATACTAGCATTCATTGTCAAATGTCACCTGGATATACTTAAACCTCTCTTTGATCTAAGCATTCATTGTCATATATCACCTGGATACACTTAAACCTCTCTTTGATCTTAGCATTCATTGTGAAATGTCACCTGGATACACTTAAACCTCTCTTTGATCTTAGCATTCATTGTCATATGTCACCTGGATACACTTAAACCTCTCTTTGATCTTAGCATTCATTGTCAAATGTCACCTGGATATACTTAAACCTCCCTTTGATCTTAGCATTCATTGTCAAATGTCACCTGGATACACTTAAACCTCCCTTTGATACTAGCATTCATTGTCAAATGTCACCTGGATATACTTAAACCTCTCTTTGATCTTAGCATTCATTGTCATATGTCACCTGGATACACTTAAACCTCCCTTTGATACTAGCATTCATTGTCAAATGTCACCAGATCCATCCTGCCAAGCAGCTGGAACAGATTCTCTACCTTGCCACCAGGACAAGAATGCTGGATGAACCACAAACATAAAATGGGAAAAGTTGTCTGGTTGGCTGGTTTGATCAACACTTTAAACAGATTATTGACTATAATCATGCCGAGTTTTATTTCTGCATGTAGCATGAAATTTATACCATTAAGTACATAATCTTATTGAGAACTGTTGTGCCAAATTTCAGCCTAATTAAACAAATATAAATAAAATAATAAATTTACTGCAATTAAACCCTCTGGAAAAATATGCAAGCCAAGAGCTGTCAGCAAGTTTCAGGGATACAGGCACTGGTAAGACTGACACTGGTCTAGGTGATCTCTGCAAGTATGCTGTAGGGTACTGCCTGAGCTATCTTGCTCAGGGGTTAATGAGTTAATGACATCACATGTTAGTATGACCTGTGATGGCCACATTGGATACCAGATTGGCACCATTTTCATTTAGAATTAACTAGACATCATAAGCAGCCATTTAGTGACAACAATATTATAGAAATGGTTGCCACTGTTTCCATTATAATTGTTCCTCAGAGTATCATTCTTTTAATATGGGACCTAGTATAGATCATAAGATATTGTTTTGTCACTTATGTCACCCAGCAAAAGTAAATTATGGCTACAATATCATACTCTTATTCCTGACTTTTTGGAAAAGCACAGATATTCAAGACTGCAGCAATTTTAAATGTAAGAAAGGAGATCCTTAAAATGGATTGATTTTGTGAATAGAAAACAGTAAACATCCGTTTCATGCAATGTCACAGACACTATCTATTTTCTAAATTGCCAATATAATTCTTGCCTCTCTCAAAATCTGCTTCAATAGTGTCCACCTGTGGATAACATAATTTACTCAGTGCAAGTCATGGACTTTGTGAAACATTAAAGTAAGTTCACTCAGTACTACAAGCACTGTACAAGTATCAACAATTAACAAATTAAACTAGATTATCCAGTCACATCTGATTGCAATTTCATCAAGCCATAAATGCAATAGTGATCACATGAGATGACATTAGTCATGTGATTGTTCCAATATCAGAGCATAAGAAATGTATTATAGAGCAGGAAGTTTCAAGTGTGGTCATGTGATCACTGAGGCACTCATTAAAAATGATGTTAATGAAATTACAATCAAACATCAACTTTTTAAATCAAGTTTAATTTATTAATTTCACCACCTCAACCATATGTGGCTCATGATCTTATGACATTTCAGAGAGAGGTTTTCAGCTAAATAAGACCAGTTGAGTTGCAGTTAGGCTGCACATGTATGCTTTTTATATGTATAGAAATAAAAACACTGAAATCAAAACCTTATTCAATAGATTCAGTGGTACATTAACACTTTACTTTGTAGAGGCAAGCTAAAACTATCTTTTGTACTGAGATTGGAAACAATATCACAAGAGGCTGCAGTTATTCCTGAATAACTCCAATATTTGTAAAATGGGTTTTGTTTTCACAAATCCACCCACATATATTTCTAGGACTTACAATTTTAAGTTACAACATACTGTCATACATTTTTATCTTAGCCTAAACAATGTATGTAAAATCATAAATAGACAGCATTGCTCTTGATGTTTCACTGTAACAAACTATTAGTCTTTGTGGTGGAATAAAACAGGATCTCAGATAAACCATTGACTTTAGATAGACATGAAATTTGACTTTATTTTAATAGACTTAGAATTTTATACCAAAATGTTTCATTGTCCATCTGTTATCAATCTGAACTTGTTAAGTGGTGTTACAATTTATTATAATTAGAGTGACAGCACAAATTGCTGAAAGTAGTATTGCAAAGTAAGGAACTCACATATTTTTTATTTAGCACCAAACAGAATGTACAGAACATTTGTACCAAAAGATTACTGACTAAAACAGTTTGAAAAATTGATCATAGATATTTAAGCTTTTACAAAACACTGCATTTACTGAAACAACAGTGATTGAGAGATCAGGTGAGTACTGTAAACGTGTTATAACTTGGTGTCACAATGCTTCTATCTACATTAAGTAATGAGGTGCTACTGTAACCATTACTGTAGTATAGTGTCATGGTGTGTAGTGTGACAAAATCCACAAATAAGACTGAGACACAGATCTTAGCAGCTTGTATCACAGAGCTGGGTGTAACAGTAGCCATTGATGAGAGCAAGACATTAATTGACATAACTTGAGGTAAGTGTACTGTATGAAAATAGTGGATAACCACAGTACTATTATACATCACATTCTTGTAAGTTGGTATTACAGAGCTGGATGTGATGAAATCAAGTAATGTGATGGTAGTAGATAAATGATGAAAGAATTGATGGTGCTGTTAAATGATCATCAAAATTGAAGTCATACAAGAATGAAACTGAAACAGAAGTAAAGTATATTTTTCTCTGTTAAAATGCTACGTCCTCATGTGTAATGAACTATTCTATTTGGCATCATATTGATATATAATTTACAGGCCAGTGCACTGCAAACATAAACAGTTTTGATGATCAAAATTTTTTTTATTGAATCAATCATATGATCAATAAATGTAAAAATCAGTAATATTGCACAGTTAAAATTGAGTTAACATTCATACAGATTAACTTATATATATATGTATATATATATATATATAGATGCAATAAACTGACGACGAACAGTACGAAACTAGTAACTAACTAGCCTAAGCACTTTCGACTCTTAATGAGTCTTTTTCAAAGGCAAATACAAAACATAGTTACGACAAACAAATAAACACAAAAACGTTGTGTTTGTAAACCTCTACATTTCTGTCTTCACATGTGCTAAAACTATAAATACAACCAGCTTGTATAGACTAGTTGCGGAAACTGAAAACGTATAATTCCCTAAAAGTCTACAAGCCAAAGCGACATCTATTTTTACTTTGTGTACATATGTAACGCAGATTATATCCCGGATATTTGATTCTATACCGGTTATTCTTATAGTAAAAATTGAAGGATAATAAGAAGATTTAGAAAATGTTAAATTCTACTAGTGCATAGTTTTCATTTTCTAGTCTTCTTGGTTTAGACCGCTTGGTTTCAATGTTCTAAGGCGGCATATCCAGTATGATTCCTTTTCCTTCCTGGTTTCGGAACTCCAGCTGTGGTTGTTAGCAATAAGTATTATATCACTGAAAGTGTGGCCAGAGCTCAGAAGTAGGCTACCACCTTCTGCCCCATAAACACAGCGCTAGGGTTTAATGAGTTAACTCACCTCTTATATTGTTGAGTGATATGAGTTTCAAATTAGCCACTGTGGTGACCTTATTGGATAAGATCATCGCCATTTTCAATCAGGCCAATTTCTATACCATTAGAAAACTTTGGTGAAAATTAAATATCATAATTACTTTTATGGTAATTTTCCATTTAGAAGGAGTAGAAATAACAAGATTTTCAAGATGGCTGCTGAGGAGTACAATTACTGACATCAGATTGGCACCATTTTCATTTTGGATCTATCATAAGTCTTTCAGTGAAAAACTCATGCTGATGTGATCATTCATCTAGAATTTTGAATCTCAAATTTTAAGAATGGCTCAGCTGCAGTAGCCATATCGGACTTTATTTAGGACCAACCAGACCTTGGGCTAAATGTGTGTGCACATTTCATGGCAATCTTCCATGTAAGTTAGGACAGGCAGCAATAACAAACTTGTGCTAACAGATGAACAGACAACAGAGAACAGGCACATTCAACACTCTTCTGGTCTATGACCAAGACACATAAAAATTAAAATCTAAGAAAATTTTGTTTGCTCACTCTTCATAACCATTTTATATTGAGATATGACATCTAAGACTGTTAAAACAGTGAATACAAAAGAAAACAATATTCCATTTAAGAATGCAATACAATACTAAAATTTGTGCTTTAATACAAAGTGAAATTAAATAAAGTAAATTGAGGTTAAGAATGATGTTTGATTGAAGGCTCAGTACACGTTTGCATGCTACAACTGTTCTCAATCAGCTGATCAATAGTAAAACTTGACCTTATCTGAAAGACTGTGCCAAAACAAGATTAAATAACCATATGGTAACCTAATTTTCAAACAAAGAAAGCAATAATAAACATTAAAATGTATGGTTGTAAAAATATATTTGAACAATTCCATGTCATAGAACAAAAAATGCACAAAGTTTTTGTAATAATGTAACCAAGGATACATTATATAGTGAACAGCGACATGCATTTCTGATAATAAAACTAAGGCTATAATTTAGTGAATAATGAGTGGGATTTCTGATAATACTGGGATATTTAATAATATAATAAAGGATATACTCTTGTGAACACTGATTGGGATTTCTGATAATATAACAAAAGATGCATTTAAGTGAACATTGAATGGGATTTCTGATAAAATAGCAAAGGATATATTCTAGTGAACACTGAGTGGGATATCTGACAATATAACAAAGTATATATTCTATTGTTATCAGTAGGACTTCACTCAAGTTTTTCACAGACTTCAACCTTGAAAAGCATTTTTATAAATCATTTAAATGTGAAGTTACTCTCCGGTGTTCTCCAGAAGGAAATAATTTGGCTCTTATTGTGTGTGTGTGTGTGTGTGTGTTTGTGTGTGTGTGTGTGTGTGTGTGTGTAAGGGAGAAAATAATACTGAAGCAGAGAGGTGTGTGTGTGTGTGTGTGTGTGTGTGTGTGTGTAGTGATATTTGTGAACATTATGTAAAATCTCTTTTTTGAACACACTACCTACAGTATATCCAAAATAATACTTGAGAGAAAAAGCAAGACACTCCACTACACTATGTAAGTAACAAGTAGGTAATACAAACCTGATTCAACTATATAAAATGGGTAAAAATCATGAAAATATTAATCCAGGTTTATAGTGACAGCTGGCATTATTAACCTAATACTGGGTCCCTTTTTATAAGTCAAAAAATTGCAGTGGCATATCTGCCAATAGCTTAAGGGCATTTGTATGATAACTTTTTAATCTATTTGTCATTTCAATGATAAATTAAATTTTAAATGAGAATTGTGTGTTGACACATATTATCAGCTAGACCTCTAAGAAAACCATTAAGGAAAGCTGTCCAAAGTAAACAAGGTGAATGATCCTGAATTTGATAATCAGGCAGAATAAATGAAGTGGTGTGCAATCTGCTTATGTCACAAATCACAATATAGGTAAAGTGAATAAAAAAATTACCTAGCCATAGCTTCTTAGAAACTGTTATGTTAATGCAAATAAAACAACAAACTTAATAAGCTAACACTGTAATATGAGGAAAATAAATTGCTAAAATGTTCACCATGTGAATGTTCAAGTGATTAAAATCAGTGTATAATCATAATGAACATGAAGATTAGATCACACAAAATGACTAACAATTTGTTTGTTGACCCACAAAGTAGTGGCTAATCTTTTTTATGTAAACAATGTTAAACATTATCATATATTATTATAGGAAGAGGGCCTTTCATGTATGCCAAAGATGTATAGGGTTCTCATGTAGGGCTGATCCAGTGTTCTGAAAGATTATGGTTGACACTAATGGGAGGACAGAATTTCCAACACTTCAGAAGTAACAGCAACAGGCATGGTATTATTGATCTTAAAATAGTAATTTAAACCTAAAACAAAGAATCAAATTTAATGGCCTACAGATAAATAAATCTTGGATACTACATCATACAGATTCAGATTGTGAGTTTGTGTGTATGTTTGTGTGTGTGCATGCAATTGAAAGAGAGAGAGACTGTATTAACTTACTGCTTTTCGGCACAGTGCTTGAAACTGAAAAAAATTGAAAAAATTTAATTTATACAATACAAATCTTTGATTAAATTATCTTCCGCCTAACTACTGTTGAATAGAACCTAACACTAAATATTTGTGATAAACAAAGATTCAATTTAGAGTGAATTAGTTGGATAATGATGGGGGGAACAGGAGAAAATATTTCTTGATAAACTGATTACTTAATTAATGTTCCAAAAGGTTTGGCTCTTCTAAAGTATTACATTTCTCTGGTGGACCAAGCAATTGTACATGTCCAGCTTCCCAGTATTACTGCCAAATTATACACACAAACTTGGATGCATCACCAAATCATATTCCATGGAGGTTCTTAATAATGGTGTGTGTCTCTAGCATTCATGTCTCCTGTGGCACTGATTACATGGGAGTATTCATTAAGATGAACTTGTTCTCAAATCAGACTCTCAGGCATGACTGATAGATGGTCATATGCATGTGAAGCAAAAAGTCTGAACTCCAAAATCACATAGAATCCATTTCCTTTGTGTTAGAAATGTCCTTGTCTTCTATCAAGTCATCATATTGTTTGCAACCACCTTCAATGCCATACTCTGGCAATCTTGGGTCATCTCCAGAGCTTACTATAGCACATACTGGACAAAAACATTGTGAATGATTTTGATCACTGTCTATTGCACAATCATACAGAAATAACATTTCTGCTAATATACAAACAGATGATGGACATCATACCATTCTCTTCTAATCTATGACCAGTATAGGTTTAAAAAAAAATGAATAAACAATCCACTCAGAAAGCTTGTGGAAAAAGAAAGCAGTATTTCCTATTATCATCAGAGCATATCTTACTCAACTTTCTCAGCAAAACTGTTGGTTGAATAGCATGAAATATATGAGTCACTGGCAGACTACCACTACTACTACTCACTCAGTTCTCTACTGGATTTCATTATAAGGAAATTCATAGCACTGCTAGAATAAAGGTATAGGTAAACAAAACACAAACAATGCTGGCATATAGCCCTGCATTTTCCTTCTCTTGCATGGCTCTGATAAATGGAAAGTATAATGCTTGTTAGGAAGATGCATGCCAGGTCCATTCCACCGTATGTTCATCTATGGTATAAACAAATTAGCACTTCAGGATAATGATGGTTATATGGTGACAGTTAAAAGTAATGTTCTACAAAAGGTAAACATTAGGATTTGCATAAGATCCTCAGGAAGACAAACCTTTCTAAATAAAATTACTGTAATTATTCTAAATACATGTATAGAACCCTTTTTAATCCCTTTCACATTTTGGGGCACTGTAAAACTTCAGATGGCTAGATGGCTACCTTTTTCAATGAGAAAAGGTTTCTCTTTTGATATACTGATGAAATATTCCATTTTAATAATCTATTTTCTAGAAAATAAAGATTTCAAGTATTTATTTTTTAACAATAATGTTTACATTTATAGTTAGCTGTCATTTTTTGTCAACGATTGGTTCTTTAATTTCCTATGCAATTCCTTTCAAAATTCAAAACTTGGTTCCAGTTAAAGTATACTAATCTGAGAAGAATGATACTATAAAAACACATTGCACCATTGCTAACTGGATCAGGACAATGACAAATTCATTGATGTTACTAATGGATTTAAGTTTTCATTGCTGCATGTGCATTCTGCCAGCAGAAT
Source organism: Potamilus streckersoni (assembly GCA_016746295.1). NCBI lineage: Eukaryota > Metazoa > Mollusca > Bivalvia > Unionida > Unionidae > Potamilus > Potamilus streckersoni. Next base: position 707,036 of record JAEAOA010001569.1, on the reverse strand, counting down.
TAAATGCAATAATATTCCAAAGTTAAATGCTTAAAGGTATATATTACACACAAAGAACAAGACCAGTTAGTAACTACTGATTAATGAAGTTTTCCTCTATCCAACTGCTAGCAAGAAAAAAAAAACGTGAATTAATGACACAACTTAATTCACAACGCAAGATGACTTATTTGCCATTATCAGAGTGACCAAGTTAAGGCACTTGCTTTTACATATCAGTGACATCTCACCTCTGTTCATATCAGTTTGAGACTTGGGCTAGGCCAATGTGGCTATGTAAGAAAGCTAGTCAGTAGCTTGCAGATTGTCCATTGTTCTTCCAAGGGATTTCTCTGGTTCTTCCTCCACCGGATATACTGGTTGCCATGTACAGTAAAGTCTATCATGTCCTAATAAAGGCATTAAACTCATAAAACCAAAACAAACCTCTGTTCATGTATTAATCCATTTATCTCTAAACTGCATATGTATGTGTTGCATCAGTCTATCCATCTACATAGAACTAGGTTTCAAGAGAAACAAATTTTATCAAAGGATTTATTTTATATTACTTGAAATAACTAAAGTATTGTCAAGAATAGAAAAAAAATGATCACACACCATTTAGTGAGTAAAATAATATTAAATCAATGCATTTCTGATGACCTCTATAACTTGTACAAAAATCTGAATGATATTATGATAATGGTGATGATGATTAAGTTGTACTTGATAATCAGAACCTATTCATTTCTAAGAATACTGACTTGTATATTGCCATAAATTACATAGCTTCTTGTTTCACAAGGCAATACACTTTATCTCTGGTTGTCCCTGCTGTTCTGACTTAAATAGGGTATCCCTGGTTGAAGTTCTTTGTCTACTCTGAACTGGAGATGGGAAAACATTTTTGTTGCAAATCCAAATTATTTGTGAACCTTTGGTATTAATTCATTACAAATATTTTGTGTTCATTTTGGTTATTGTAGAAATATTTACTTATTCAACTTTCAATATATTCAATTTCTGAGGCATTTAGTTCCTTTGATTTAATGATTTATGACCAAGCTGGATAACAGAACCAGACCAAAAATAATAAGAAAATAAGACAAGTACAATAACAGCAAGTTAATAACCTAATTATCAGTTAAATTCCTTTTAAAATACAAAGTGCATTGCTGAGCAGCATCTTAATCATCTTGCATATTGCAATATTAAATTTGCTTTAATAATTTTTTTAAACTGACTAATTCTGCAGTTAAAATAAATGCAGTACATTAAAAGAAATGCTCTTAAATAATAAATGCCAATTTTCTGATATTGCTCTAAAACAAATAATTTAACGAAGATTATCTAGAATTAAAGTTTTATGCATAATGTAATTAGTTGTAGTAATAAACTCTTGTTGCAAAGTAATGGAAGATGCATTTTAAGAAAAAAACAAAATAGAATTTGATGTGAGTATTTACAGATGCAAATCATGACAATTAGTCACCTTGTATTTGCCAATTTGTAGAAGATGGGTGGGTGCTGTCAGTAGCTCTGTCTTTGCTACTGATATAAATAAGTGCATGTGTCTATTATGACCATCTCAAATGATTTCTGTTTAAAGAATAAAAATGACTAATAATTATTGACAGCTGCTGAAGATTAAATTAAACTGCAATGAGTAGGTTATAATTTGTATGAATTCTTCACCTTCTGTCTCTATAAGGGAATCAAATGTGGAGAAAAGAATATGGACTGAGAAAATGAGTAGGTTATAATTTGTATGAATTCTTCACCTTCTGTCTCTATAAGGGAATCAAATGTGGAGAAAAGAATATGGACTGAGAAATGCAATGTGATTCAGTTGTGATATTTTCCCTTAAAATTGGTTTCTAGCATTATATTCAACAAACCATATACAATTTGTATTATCCCCCTTAATTATTCAATGCAGAGCATATAATATACATTTGTAGCACAAAGTGGTAAGATGTCAACCTAGTAAGGAGTGGTTTTAACAAGTCAATGATGTAATCAGTCTTTATCACATTCCAACCCAGCCATCTAGGATCAATTTAATCATAAAAGGATATGCTTAGGATACAGTATCATTGAGGTAAGCGTTGTTGAGAAAGTATTCTTCAAAAATATCTTACTGGAACTACTGGGTATACAAAAAAAAAAGAAATTGGTAGGAAATCTGACTCTGTCCATATTTCAAACTCCATTTAATGGATCCAGCCTTGCTGAGTTTTCTGGTCTCTATCCAGAAGCTATTTACTGGGAACAAACCACACTAAAAGGTAATTCCTTACTTCATAAATAACAGTTCATGTTGACAATGGCATAAATCTACAATAGATCAATAAGCTAATAAGGACCGATTTTCACCTTAATAAAACTCCAAACATGGATATATTTATAAAATCAGTTCTCTAAATGAAGAACAAGTAACATTCTCCATCTTTCCAAATTCAAATACAATTCCAATACAAGAAAATCACTATTACCTTCGACCAATAATGGCTACTCTGAATTACTGTATGTAACATGATAAACACCACCAGCAGCATTGTATCAGCACAGCCATCTCCCATTAGATGAATAACTTCTACCTAAGGATGTGCAAAGCAAGCAAAACTACTTTTTTTCAAACCTCCATCTGCATTGATTCCACAAGTTTCCTATGAATGAACAAAATACCTTGAGGTCAGTCAGCTTGAGACAATATCGAGACAAAGTTGTCTGACTCATCAAAGTCAGTATTACTATGTTATGTCTACAGGCCATCTGATTCACATGCATCTTGGAAAGAAACTAAACCTGAGATAGCTAGATTACCATGCAGAAATTATTGTGATGGGAGATTTCAACATAGACAAATTAGGTTGTAAGAATGCAAGATGACTAAGTGACTAAATCTTGTGGGTTGTCTCATCTTGTTACCTCACCTACAACAGTCATCAAAAATAATATACAATAATTTGATCATGTTTATACTATTAAATCAAAGAATATCACCGAAGTACAGATCCTTTATTTATCAGCAGGTGACTAATATCCAATTAGTATTACACACAAAGTAAATAGCAGGGTTATAAGTGATGCAAAGCAAAGGTTATCTCTCACAGATGCTTAAAACAATTCAATACTGCTAACTTTTTATCTCATTCAGCAAACTACCTTGTCTTTTGTGTAGAAAATGTAGAAAAACCAAAATTGATGCTCTTGAAATCTGGTACAATGTTGTGAACTCTGTATTAGATCAACATGCTCCTTAAAAACAAAATAATTGATACACCTTAAGCAACCCACATAGCTTACAACAAAATCAATAAAGCTAGACTGAACAGACACTATTTTCATAACTCAAAGATTGGCACAACTGCAAATTCTAGCAAAAGAGATGTACTGCTAAGATTCAGAATGCTAGAAGATAATTTTATAAAATATATGTTGAAAAGGCTGAAAATGCAATCGCAATGTGGAGAATTCTGAATGATTTTACTTCAAATAGAAACAGATCACAAATCAATTAGTAATTGATGGGACCATGATACACATGATACTGTTAACAGATTTAATCAGCACTTCATAAATATAATTCTAATATCTGAGATATCAATGCAAAAAATAACAAGGTTCAAGATTTTATTTACATCTAAATTCCTAAAAACGTATATTTCACTTTTCCATTTATGTTATGTGTCGCTGAAGTGAGTGAATTTAAAATGTTAAAACTTTAAGGAATTGGCTGGATTGAATCATTCTTCAAAACAAGTGTGCTGATATTATTCCTCTTTCTCTTACCTATAAGGGAATCTTCCCATCTCAATTGAAGGCTGCTAAAGTTATGCATGTTTATAAAATGGGTTCAAAATCAAATCCAGATAATTACAGATCAATATCCATTCTGCCAACCATATCCAACTGTTTAAAAGACTTATTTCCAAACACCTCAATGGTTGCTTTCCTTAATAATAATAATAATAATAATAATAATAATAATAATAATAATAATAATAATAATAATAATAATAATAATAATAACTTTATTTAAAAGGGGTAACACAATTAGGTAAGAACTTATCTACCTTGAGGCCCTCATACAAAGGAATTTATTTATTTTAGCTGCATCTCTGAACCTTTTAATTCACCCATCCCAATCTGGTTTTAGAGTAAACCACTTCTATCAGGCTGTGCTAAGAAGACACACTGATGAAAGCTACAGGCTTTTTTTTATAAAAAAAAATACCAGTCTTTGAAATAAAATGTGTTTATTATATGTAAACATGAGAGAGAGATTATGAAGCATAACTTTCAATTATAACCTTGTATCACCAACATGAAAAAAGGTACTGATAATTAAAGCACATGCATATTTTAAATGTGCTACATTTATCTTCATTTTGGAAATTGCCTTACACAGTTTAGAAAATAAAATTTTGATTCTGTTCTTTATTAGAGATAAATAAATAGATGAAATAACTGCTTAGAAATTCATTGTGTATTTAGCATGAACTTATATTATTAATTGGGATATTAGCCTGCTATTAGTGTGCTTTTCTTATTTTTCTTGTGATTTATTTATCTTGGCATAAATAACATGTATGAACTTAAAACTTTATAAATTTAATGGACTGAAAATCATACCAGTACAGTATTAGTTCAATAATCAAAGTAAATACAGTGACAATATTCCAATGACCTTTGAATCAATGGTTGAAGACAAACAGGAAATAATAGGGATTTACAACCTCCGAAGCCAAAACTGCATACACCTTCGAGTCATCATACTTAACGAAGGTCTACGAAGGATGCCTGTTTTATAAACCCATGAAAAGTATTAAGCCAAATATTAACTGCAAACAGTGCAATTTGAGATAGACTTTACAAATTTGACAAGCATGTGGCTCAGGCGTTTTGGATAATATACATGGCAATATTGATATTGACAAATTATCCTATAATTTCAAGAGAGCACTTGTTTCTGGTTTGAACTGTATGTGATTTCTCCAGTCTACTAAATATTTTCTCATTTGTTGAGTAAGTGCATATTATGTTTACTGGCTCTCTCAAATATCTCATCCAGGTGTTGGCAACTTAAAGTTAACCTGCCTATTACATGTACAGCAATAGTGTAACCCCTAGTGCAGTATGTGGCAGGAAGTGGTAGCCTACTTCTGAGCTCTGTAGTGCCATGGTCATGTATGAAACAATAAAGTGGGTGGTGTTATAGAAAGGTCCACAGAAGTAGCTTTATGATGATACCAAATAATATGGATGTTCTAGGTGCACTATAAAATACAGAGTGAAAAACAACATTTTGGACCAGACTTTTTTCCCCTGCTGAAATTCGCCCAAGGTGGGAATCTGATTTTGTGTCCGGATTTTAGAGTTTTTGGCCTCAGATCTAAGACAGACCAGTCTGAACTGCACAAGGACATGTGAACCTTTGAAAAAGGTAAGTTAAGATGGGCATTTAGAATAAAGAGTGGTCTTAACATGAAAAGGTTGGGTCTTTTAAGCAAAAAAAAAAATTGAAGTCCAGCTTTTACCCTTCTGCTCATGCTCAGGAGAATAAGCCAATGAAAAATGATGTTTCTAATACAATTAGTCATTAGGTTAACCTAAAATGTCTTGGAGGTCAATGTATTGGGATGTATTCAGAAATGGCTCCTACTGAATTTCAGGGAAAAGCTACAAAATCCTCCAGGGGTTAATGAGTTAATCATCCCACTTTGGTTGCAGCTTTTTGATTATGACTTTTACAGCAATTAACATACACAAAGCAAATTCATCTACCATAATAAATTGACAATTTAATTTTTGGGGATGGGTGGGGGCTGTTTTTTTTTTTAGATGAAATATTTTCTCTTCTTTTCTCAACATATAATTAACATTTTTTTGCAACACTATCATGGATACAATAAGGTTTTATTTTGCTATAAATCAGATGAAGATATTTCTTCCAGCTACTCCAACTGAAATTAAACAAAAAATTGTCAGGTCCCTATACTAGAAAACTGAGTGCATGTGTGATTTAGATTTTTAATATAGCTTTAACAATTTTTCAGTCATATTGCTATGACCTATGCAGTGTGGCAATTTATAGTCCTCCCACATCTGAGGTTGATGTTCTTAACTACAAACAAAGCCCGCATGTAATTATGTTCTCACAGAAGTACTCAAGGGTTTCAATGTGATGGTTGACAGACTCTTTTCATGTTTTCATATAAGAGAATATGTATGTTTCGATTATAGTGTTAAGATGAAATTAAAGGATTATAAGGTGAATTTCACCTAGGAAGACATTTAATTTGTGTTTATTTCATGCTCTGTTGCCACATGTTAGCATTTACCAGAATTTTTCATTGAGCGCTGTTTTTTTACAGTGTATTGACAACTATTTCTCTATTAAAAAAAAACAACTAACCTAATATGTGATATCTTATTAGAAATTTCACAATATGGATTCTATCTTTACCAGCAATAATCACCATTTTAGATGACAAAAACGAGCTAGATATCAAGGTTTAATTTACCAATTTACCATTTCTTATCATGACTTTTTTCACGTTTAACACATTTTAAAATAAAGTTTCTTTAAAAAACAATCGGGAGCCATACAGGACACCACGTTATAAGCGAGTTTACAGTTATCCGGCTCGAGTTATCGAGGGAGTGGTATACATATTGTGGTGGTCTACTGAGGTAATTAAATTTTTTTTGTACCTAGGTCTACACTGCTGTATTACTATAACAATACCTATTAATAAGATTCCATGCTAGACAGGTGAGAAAATTTATCAAGATATATATTAAATTCTCATAGAACTGATGTACTGGGGATTAAACCAAGTTAAATCACCATCTCCTAACAGAGATACATTCCAGAATCGTACATTGTGCATCAACCAGTTGATAAAGTACTGGAAAAGCCTCTGAGAACGGGAAGCAAAGCTGAAAGGAAGTGCCCAAAATTTAAAAATATATCCCAAACAAGACAACATAAATTTTCTCTGGGCTGAGAAGATGGGGAGATGTGAAGGTAAGCATTATGGAGATCCATGGAAACCACCCAGTCATTCTGCATGATGTCAATCCAGCCTGAAATGGTTATCTGCATCCTAACCCAATACAAAATTTGGAAATAAAATCTGTGACTTTTATGTTCTTCACTCTCTCCACTGCACCCCTTCCTTAAAAGAGAGTACATTTTTTCTTTTAGCTGATGCCAATGGGAGTCATTTAAAGATGCTGTGGATTCCAAAAAGAGGATAACACTCACTTGCTGTGGAAAGGATCCACAAATTATCCAATATGTCCAACCAAGTCTCTGCAAATAGGATTTGTCACCTGCTAGGATATTAAAAGATGGGAGACTGGACAGGAAATGGTTTAACTCCCCATGAGTGATTGCCTCTATCTTTTAGAAAGGGAGATGGGTCCTTAGACTTCCTCCACCGGCCCTTTGACTGCTTGTTGAAACAATAACTGTCAGAAAGAGGTTTTAAACTGAGACATTTTGAATCTGTTTTCCTGTTTAAAATACATAGGACAGGAGTTGTTGACCTTCCTGAATGGGAATGTTTCTTCTCTAGGTCTGCAAGGCTAGGTACAGACAGGCCTGGGACCAGTGCAGGATTTAGACAAAGTGAGGCCCTAAGCTATGGAAAGCTATAGAGGCCATATTTGATATAAAATAAATTTGAGAAGCTCCATCAGACTGAGTTAAGACTTTGAGACCCTAAGCTGTAGCTTGTTTAGCTTATGCCTAAATCTGGTACTGCCTGGGACAGTGTTGCCAATCTTTAAAACATACCTGCCAACCCCATAAGAGGTATAAGCAAAATTATTCTGATCATAAGTGGCAAATAAGCATAATTTGGGTGTAAAAAGTGTAATCTAAAATAATTATGATTACAGCATATATGAAAAAGATACATTGTTACCTGATTCTGCAGCTGGTACAAATTCTTGTCACAAAGGTATCCATATGGATTAGAACCAGAATATCAACACAAAATATAATGACAAATTATTTAGATTCAGCATTCACTTCAACTAGTTTACATGTGTAAGTTTCACTAAATGATCACGAGCTGGAATGGTTCTTTTACTGCAATATGCATTGTGCTAAAAAGAGAAAATGACATTATGTTGCCCGGCTCTGAGTGTGTACAGTAATAATTCTGTACATTTTGTTTGTTTGTGATCCTTTTGTATTGTTTTCAAATTTGTGTTGACTAAAACTCTTATATACACATTAAAGGAATATATATATATATATATATATATATATATATATATATATATATATATATATATATATATATATATAGTGTGTGTGTGTGTGTGGTCGTGTGTCCAAAATGAAACCAGTAATATACATTTATATCTACTTTGATTCCTTTTCAGTTTTTTTTGTGTGTAAAATGTATATCATTTTAAAGGTGGCTGTCATCATTAGGGACAGAATTTTTTGTTTTTGCTGATTCCATCATATGCATGCATGCAATTCTACTTCCTGACAAAATGTAATTGTATATACCTTTTAATTAAGGAAATGAAGTATCCATGTAGTATAATCAACCAGCTCACCAGCTCTTTTCAACACTATAACTCTAATGACCATAATGCATTCTTATATGTTCTAATATGTCATTCAAAATTATGATGTTTGTAAAACTGACATATATAAATTTTCTCTCCTCTTTTCTTAACTTTGTTACTGATCTAAATACATCAAAATCAGAAAAGGTTACTATAATAACAATAATGCATACTACATAAAAACACAAAACACAAAATAAAAAACTAAAACTGACACTGCTATTAAATTTATGGATAATATATGTAAACTCTACATGCATAATATGTTATGTATATGTAATTAAATTGCTTAGTTTTAAAACTTTTTTATTTGTTTTCTTTCATTACAGTTTATTGTAATAATTATTTTCACAGGACTAGATATTTTTTTTTCCAGTAAATTCAGTTTGTTTAAAATGTAAAAATGTTAAATTAGCACTATTTTTAGCTCAGGTTCATAGATTTTGTAAACATTGAGTGATAATTATTGGCTATTGCCAAGGTCACTTCAACATGTATGTTAGCTGAACTGTAAACAGCATTTCGTTTTTTTAAATATATTTTCAGGGTGTTGTTGTTATTGTCATAGGTTAAATGCCATTTTTCAGCACAAGATAGGCAATACATGGCAGCCAGTATAATTGGTGGAGGAAGAACTCTGGATCCCACCCCAGTCCCGAAGAACCACTGACCCATGAGAATCTACTGGCCGGCTTTCTCATGTGTCCATGTTAGCTGAGACTTGAACTCACACAGACAGAGATGAGATGGCAGTGATCCATAACAGTGACCACTTTAGGCCACTCAGCCACCCTATTTTCAGTGTAAGAATTTGGTTCTTAGGGAAATTGTAGTTATGTGATAATTCTCAATTTTTTTTATTGTGCTGTTCAAATTAGTAAATCATGTAGCCCATCACGTGAAACATCATGTGATCTAAAATCGTCACTACAGATGCTCTCTAGTAGATTTAGTGAATTGTATTTTAATCCTTAAGGGCTCAAGAGGTTTCAACTGTTGTTGCCAATTTGTTTTTGAAGTTCATCTGTTTTTTTTTTAATTTAATAATTTATTCTTTAGAAAACTAAGTATACTTTTTTTAAATAAAAGGTCTGAGAGAAATAAAATTCAGTGGAAATTTTATTCTCTAGTTTTTAGTAACATTATAAATTGTGTCATATTAGAATTTCATTTAGATTTAAACCCTTATTCTATTAGAACTGTTTAGTGATAGGTCTTGTATTTAGGATTAAATTTTGGATCATATTCAAAACTATAAATCATATTTCCAAGTTTTAAATTTTTTCTAGGGGAACAAATTATTTTGTTAAAATATACAAAGCTTTGTTAGCTTCACTCTTTTCTCTAGTTATTTTTATATGAGCCTACACATAATAAATATCACATCAAATAAGCAGAGTGTAATTTTATGCACAAAACAAAATATAACAAAATAGTCATTTTTCCCTACATACATCTATATCTCTTTACATTTTAAAATATCAATCACATATAAGAATACTTCAACAATATTATTTAATTGGGGTGAGGGTGGGGGTGGCTGGTAGTTCCTTTGAAATTTTAATTTCATAATATTCAGTCTATATCTAACGATGATGAAATCCAAGCAATCTGTGTATTATATTAAGATTCATCAAATATGATTATATGATTTATGCAGTTTGCAGACCTAAGCACCACTAAAACTAAATACTGGATTGCACATCTAAATTCAAATGGTACATGATTTTCAGTAAGTACAATATTAAAAATAATAAGATGGAAAAGAACACTGAATGCCATTGCACTGGTTTGCCTTGTCTGACTTGCTACTTTTAGAAACTGATATCACTGCATATGACGTTTCTCTGAGGTAAAAAGTGCAAGCACCATTCTGCAATGACTATTATTAGGTGCTCAGAGTGATGTATTACATTACTCTCATATTCTTTTTTTTCAAGTTTGGAAAGCAGTGTTAATTTGTAACTTTTTCTGATCTGATCCATTTTGAAGTTTAAAAAAATCCATCTGTTCTAAAATTTTCTGTCATGTAATATCCACAATTTACACTGTAAAGTATTTCACTTAACATCTGGTGACATTTTCTTTACAAAAAATATAGACTGGTTCAATAACCAGCTAGCTTATCAATAAAATGACTATTTGTAGAATTCACAACTGAAGAAACCCGCATGTTTTCTTGGAAATAGCATCAAACACTGTTGCTATAAATAGCAAAATAAAAAGGAAAGCACTCTTACACTATTCATATGCAGCGGTCACCTTTTTAAGAATATTTTCAAATTTATATAATGTAGAATTAAAGATTTAATAATAAAATTACAAAACAACTTTTTACTCCTTTATTTGTATTTTTAAATGTAGCAAGAAAGCATGATTCTTATAAGCAGGTAGTAAACAAAACTTCTGGTCTTTATCAAAAGTCCACATCTTTTCTGATTCATCACTAGGTGGAAGACCCAAAGATACATAATGACTGAGCAGGAATATTGAAAAGGAAGGAATATCAACCTAATCCCTTTACCAAAGTAGATTCTCTAAACTCAAAGTATGTTCCTCACAGGGACTGTATGTAGTTAGAACCGGAGGGGTTTACTATACCAATTGCTTTGTCTAGGCTACATGTCAAAACTTGGTACCCAATCCAAAACTGTTTGACACCCATCAAATGGTTATCAGTTCACAGTGCCCAGCCCTATGTTTGGCAACTGATGCTTGGTAGCAAAATTATCAGCTACCCAAGACTGAAAATGTAAATTTGGTATCACATACCATGCTCAATGATCAAAGCCCTGCATCTGATACAAAATTGGTTAATGTCACAAGATCTTGTCTTATGACCAGTGTCTAATGACCAATATCTACTGTCCCAGTGAGCAGTGATAGACCTTTTAGGATTGTTATTATACACATTTCCTGATCACATGTGCCAAATGTCCCATGCCCAGTACCAGTGACAGAACTTCACTGATTGTCATCTGAAACACTACCTGCTGCCTAGTACTCCACTGATGAATGTCAGGATATGACAAGACAGATGGATTAGATCTTACTAGAGAGTCTATTTTCGGATATGGATTTAGAACAATGAGATCTTAATTCAAAGTCTACTAATTTGAGATGGTGACTGTTTTCCCTTGTGTTAGAAAGGTAGGACTTGCTGTTTGGGGCTTTCTACTTACCTATGCTAGGAAGTACCAAAGATCACTCCATTACAGGACTCATTGCCAGGTGAAGCTAGCAAAATATCAACTCCAGATACCCAGTGCAGTAAAGCAAGTGACTTCTGTGTACTTGAAAGTGCCATTTAACCATTATAGGAAAGGAGGATTTTAAGTCACTCACCTTTTTTCAAGTCTAAAACCTCACCAGGCCACAAACGACAAATGGGTGGGAAACTATTTATATACATACATCATGCACACAAGACTGGTTATGTGTGTCCTATGTTGTTCTATGTTATGCCCAAATGTGGTTTGGTTTATGATATCAGGGTGCTTCTCATTTGTTTGTTTAGTGTTCACCTAGGAGAGGTGGCATAAAACCCACTAGCTGCAATAACATTTGTGAAAGAGAACTGGATTAAGTGAATATTCACAACATTGAGTGAGCAATCTGAAATCCATGTGTGAACTGTGTCACTTAAGTAAGCAATAAAAGAAAACCAATTAAATGTGAAAAGTACATAATGGTGACCTGTATGGTAGTAGACATGCATATCTTCATATAGTTTCATGATTCTAGAACAGTGGTTCTTAACCTTGTTGGATGTACTGAACCCCACCAGTTTCATATGCGCATTCACCAAACCTTTCTTAATTGGAAAAAATAAAATATGATTTTTTTCAAATTCAAAGCATAAGTATATATTTTACTGGCGTACAAAATGAACCGTGCATTAACATCACTGTGTTCAAATAACAAAACCAGTAAAACATGATTTTCACACAAAAACTAAAAGATAATAATGAATATATACTGCAAATCAGTGTGACTTCTGCTGTTGCCTTTCAGAGACCAGTTCAGAAATGTGTGGCTTCACCTTGGCAAATGCCACTCTCATGTCATTTTTGCGACAAAATCGGTTCATTTTCCTCATTTTTATATCCAACATCCTCGAAAATGATTGCTCGCAAAGATATATTGTAACAAACGGTATGAAATTCTCCAGAGCTTTCTTAGCAATAACAGCGTATGTTACCATTTGTTGACACCAAAATGTTGAGAGCGTCGTTGTTCTGAAAAGTTGCTGTTGGACCTGGCTCTGCTGAATTTCAATGACTTCATCGAGGTATTCATCATTGACATCTGTTGTCTCAACACTAAACGTGAACGCCTGTCTTACCCATGCTGGATAAGAATCTCTTGTAGAGAAGTATCCATCGAGAGACTTTGCAAGCTCATCTAAGTGCGTGGCAATTGCTTGCTTCAGTTCCACTGGTAAAGAAATGTCTCCGATTCCATATACATCTTTGATCTTACATACACAGTCGTTTAGCAGGGGAAAGTTTGCGAAGTTATCCTTCTCTATTTGTCCTTTCCATAACAGTAGCTTTTTTTGAATAGCCCTCAGGTTTTCTTCCGCTTCAATGATGTTGACTCCACCACCCTGCATCTGTTGATTGAGATGATTGAGAGCTGCGAAGATATCAGCCATGTACGCTAAGATTAGAATGAACTCAAGAATTTTTGAAGCAATCTGCATGAAAATGTTGGTGCTCTTGCAAAAACAGGGCTAATTCCACACGCAGAGCAAAAACACAATTCAGCACCTGTCCCCAGGATAACCACAGAGCGTCAGAATGGTACAAAAGTAACTCAAATTCAGAGCCCATTTCTTTACACAGCTCACTGAAGATGTGGTGCCTCAGAGCACTATTTTGCACACAGTTCACATATTCTACTACAATCTTTAATACTTCTGCCAGTGTTGGAGGTAAGGTTTTTGTTGCCAATGCATGCATGTGCATAATACAATGCGTAACAATGATGTGTGGTGCATCAGCTTTTACTAGCGCACCAAAACCAGACTTTCTTCCCAGCATGATTGGAGCTCCATATGTACAAACTGCAGAAACCATATCCCATGAAAGATTGTTGTCTTTGAAGAAGTCATCCACAAGTTTCTTCACATCGGCTGCTTTAGATGTTGTTGTAAGAGGCTTACAAAATAAAAAATCTTCCTTTATCAAGTCGCCTTTAAAATAGCGCAGGAATACAGCAAGCTGGCTTAGATTGGAAACGTCTGTGGTCTCGTCGAGTTTAAGGCTGAATTTTGCCAGGCATGAAATCAGATCTGCAACTACTTGAGCCAAGATGTCTTTGCTCATGTCCTCTATTCTGTCGCTGATGGTGTCATTTGAAAGAGGAATTTGGGATAACTTAACTTCAGCCGCTTTTCCCAGCATGATATTCACCATCTTCAACACAGCTGGTTTTATGATTGTTTCACCAATAGTGTGTGGCTTGCAATGCTTTGCGATCAGGTAAGCAACTTTGTACGATGCTGTGAGGATCGGTTTGTTGATGGATACAAAGCCGAGAACAGGCTCTCCTCACCTTGAATTCAGTGAGCGTTGTGTTCTTGTATTTTCCATCTCCATGCAGCTTAAGAAAGTGTTCCCTTAGTTTTGCTGGTGCTAAACTAGAATTGCTCAATTTGGCATTGCAAATAATGCAGTTAGGATGCTGACTCCCATCATGTTCCGTTATACATGTGAATCCATATTGTATATATTCGTCCGACCACTTTCTTTTCTTGCTCGACATAGTATGAAGGGATTAAAATATTAAGAAAGAAATCACACGACGTACCATCATGACAGTCACAAGTCGACTACTGGGCGCACCAAATTTCCTGCAGCACAGATAGGCCAAGCGATGTTGCATGATCACCTGCAGCCAATGATGGCCAAGGGGGAGGGGGTGTCATCACTAATCATATGAGTCGGGTGTGTCTTATCCTCAGCCAAACCCCTAAGATTGACTCAGCAAACCCTTGGGGTTCGAATGAACCCAGGTTAAGAACCACTGTTCTAGAATGATCGGTAATTGAGAAATGAACTTCATAAAAACAAAAACTTAAAGTCCAATATGCTGTTGCAAGAAATATGGGTCCCAATGATCAAATTTTGTGAATATGATGTTATGATCACTGATGCATCTTCCCATGAAGTTTTAAGATTCTAGATAAATCAGTGAAACAGTTGATACAGTAGAACCTGTCTTGAAAGACCACCCATTTTGCCAGAAGATTATGGTCTCTCAAGACAGGTGGTCTCACATAGCAGTGGTCTTTCAAGACAGGTTTCACTGCACCAATACTGATGCCCTCTACTTTGTACAAGTCAGGTAATAAAAGCTAACTAAAATCTTACCTTGCTTAAGTAAGGTGATACTTCTACTTGTGCATGGGTTGCTGATGCCAACACATGATCCATTTCCTCCGGGTCTTGATTTCATCTGACAGGACCAAACAGTATTGTCATCACTAGCATTGAGATTATTTTTTGTCATGGTAAAAATTTTTGAGTTACAGGTTGTGCTGTATGTGCTAGTATCTTCAGGAACAAGCTTGAAAAATGTGCAAGATGTTGGATTACTAATCCATATTGTTTCTGTTATCCCCTTAAAGAAAGACACACTAAGGAGGTCAACATCTTCATCCACTGCACAGGAAAGTTGTAGGTTATCTCCATCATAAAAAGTATTTTTACCAGTCAGTGTCACACTTGGAATGGCATCTGGAAAAGAAAAAAAGAACAATGAAACAATGAGAAGAGTACATTAATGGGATTGAGGATCTACTGGGTGAAACACATTTCCAGGAATTGAAGATAAGACCATTTCTTCCTTTTAACTTTGAATATTAAAGCCATGTATGATATTCATTAGCAATAACAAGATTTTCAAATTAGCTTCTTTGGTGCACATACTGGATGTCAGTTAAGGACCATTTTCATTTAGCAAACATCATTTGAAGTCTTTTGGTGAAAACTTCCTGTCATAATGGTCATCCAATGACGAGACAGTAAGGACAAGAGCGATCCATGATTTAAACAATTTTCTGTTTGGATAAAGTAGATATCAAAAAGCTAATAAAGCCATTAATTTGGGAGGTATAGAGATGACAATATTTTCAAGACAGCCACCATGGTTGTCATGCTGAAAGTTGCTCATTTTCAATAATGACCAATTAGGCACAATAAAAACTCTTCTTATGAAAATGTCATGTCAAAATAACTTTCTGTTTAATTGCAGTGAACAAGATGGCCATATATAGGATGGCAGATCAGCACCATTTTCATTTAGGATCAACCATATGAAAACATTTAGTGAAAACCCCATGCTGATATGAGCATTCATTTAAAAGAAGTAGTGATAACAAGACTTTCAACGTGGCCAATGGTAGACAGGTTACATGTACACATCTGAATGGCACCTTTTTGATTTAGGATCAACTTGATGTAGAAATCACCCTGGGTTGATTCTAAAAATAAAATTTTGCAGCCCTATTCGCTAGATTTGGAAATTTTCCATTGTAAAATGGGTACTCTGAGGAAATTTTAACACAAAATCTTACAGAATGTATAGCAATCTCCTAAACCTCATCACTGTTTGTTGGAATCTATTTTCTGATGTCCCCTCATTGCAGATAAAACAAATAGTAAAAGTTTATAATAGACCATTTCATGGAGACTTCGGCGAACTTCATAATTTGCTCAGAATTTTAATCACGTGGCAGGTGGTCAACTGACCGCAATATCCAATCGATAGCTGGTAGGCAAATAGTCTGGTCCCCTGCTTAGTATGCTCCCTAGTATAGTATAGCGGAGTGCATCATAGGGAGCATACTAAGCTGGGGACCAGACTAGTGGTCAAAACAAGGCGGACAATTCAGCATTAGAATCAACTGTTCCAACTACTTCAGCTTCGTTTATAGAGTTGAAAAATGCCTATTCAACAACGATGATGCCACAGATATTGACGAAATTTAATATTGGAACCATCCTGTCTTGTTTTCTGGATTTTATAGCCATACGAGAGAGTAGCTATGAGCTGTTTTTACATCTGGATATGCACATGCGAGTATGGAAACGGTGTCGATGTTACAAATTTAATCCCTTAATTTTAACATAACACCGCATTTCATAAATCGAGTTTCGTTTACCAATAAAAGGGATTTTTCGTATTAATCCGCAATATAACAAACCTGGAATATTTTTCTACGGTAAAGCTGCAGAAGTCCCAGGCATTTAGCGGGCATTTCTTAATTTGTTTTAATCTGATACGTCTAAACAACAATGTATACCACTTTGTTATGTACAGATGCCTACCAGAGTTTGATTGGCTGGAGTATAAAGTAACTCCGGAGGTTTTCGGATAATTACGGAGCAACTCGGTTAAATCCGGTATGAAATGGGCTATTGTGATCTTGTTTTATATATATATATTTTTTTGTTTGCTTTTTGGGGTTTAATGCCATTTTAATGCTGTTTTTCAACACATGAAATACTACACATTGATGGAGGAAGATCCTACAAAAATCCGAGGAAGAATCAAGAAACCACAAAAGAAGCTACTGACAAGGGTTATCACATACACATGCTGGCCAAGCCTGAGATTCAAGCTATGTAGACAGAGGTGAGATGCAGGGATCATCCTGGGCTTCGCTAAGCTAATATCCCAAATTGTGATTTTTTCATTATTGGAGACAAAATATATCTGGTTATTTTTTTGGCCACAGCATTTTTGGCTGTTGAATTTATAATTACAGTCATGGATCGGAAGTGGAGAAATTCAAAGGGATCACCAAAAGGAAACCACAAACTTGGATACACAATATTTCCAAAAAATGTTGCCCTTACAAGTGAATATTTGTCAAAATTGTTTAACGTAATAGGCAATGAAAGCTGAAAAAGATTGGATTGTTATTACTCTATTGATAACAAGCAATACAGCCATAATATTACAAAATAAACATGACTGTTTTGCACAACTTCCATGGTCTCTGCATCCTGCATCGCATTGGGGCATAGGTATGAGAGAGAGAGAGAGAGAGAGAGAGAGAGAGAGAGAGAGAGAGAGAGAGAGAGAGAGAGAGAGAGAGAGAGAGAGAGAGATCAGGAAAGTAGATATTTTACATTTGAAAATGCATTTATTTCAGGTAACAACAGTCATACCTATGCCCCAATGCGATGCAGGATGCAAAGACCATGGAAGTTGTGCAAAACAGTCATGTTTATTATTTTGTAAAATTATGGCTGTATTGCTTGTTATCAATAGAGTAATAACAATCCAATCTTTTTCAGCTTTCATTGCCTATTACGTTAAACAATTTTGACAAATATTCACTTGTAAGGGCAACATTTTTTGGAAATTGGAGACAAAATATTGAAGTTGGCAATTTTTTTTACAACTATTGAAAGTCAAGACCATCTCTGTGAGATATCTGTCATTTGTAAAGATGAGGACCTAAGACCACTCAGTCACAATGGGCCCCTGTTTGGTACAGAAGTTGTAATAGAAGTTGCTGTTGTTGATGTGTTCTTGCTATATTTTTTTAAAACAAACAGTAAGTCTTTAATGCAAACAACATTATATGCTTAATCATCTAACATACTATAAATTAATGATGCACTATAATTATTCTGTTTGTTACCAACAGGTTTTATTGAAAAAATATAATTATATATGCCATTTTATAGTTTCACAACGAATAATGAATTAAAGTTCTGTTTTAAAGGATAGGAATTTTTGCAGCATATTTATCAAGCTGACACATCAACAAACTATACCAAACAATATTTAAAACTATACTAAATACTCAAAAAAGAAGGAAACAGAATAAAAGAAACACAATATTTGGTTCTTTAAAACTGATCAAAAGTCATTTCACAATCATTATATACCAAGCATATTGTGGCAGCTGATTCTTTGGTCATGTGTTGAATATAAGCACAAAAATAATCAGGGCTTTCAACTGAGTTTCAGAATTTTCCTGGGATCTTCACTCATGGAACTCAGAAGTACCCTTCTTATTTTTGAGAATCCCTTGCATGACTTCAAAAGACTAGAAAGGAAAATAAAAAAGCACATGCTCATTATTTTAATACATATATTAGGGTTGAACTCTTATCCATTCATAATATGACACTATAAAGAAAATATCTGTCAGTAAATACAATGTTACATTTGAACATCATACAGTGAAAATTGCTTTTCAAGAAATGTACCCTTACAACAACACTGAAAACAAACCAAAACAATAAAATTATCAATAACTGGTTTCAATCCCAAGAATGATCACTCAGAATGCTGTGTAGGATTTCATTCCCACCAGGGGCCCCCGAGTGGCTGAGTGGTCTAAAGCGCTGTCCGTTAGGATCACTTCCATCTCACCTCTGTGTGTTCGAATCTAGGATTCGGCAAATGTGGATATGTGAGAAAGCTTGCCAGTAGCTTCTTGTGGGTCGGTGGTTCTTTCCAGTGATTTCCCAGTTTCTTCCTTCACCATTAATACTGGCCGCCATGAATAGCCTATCGTGTGCTGAAAAATGGCGTTAAGCCCAACAACAACAAATCATTCCCACCTAAAGAAACTTATATGAATAAACACATGCCTCTACACTGTAAAATATTGTATATATAAATGTAACAGTCCATCATTAAATGAAACAAAGACAGAAAAAGGATACCAAGCAGCATGTATGCAAAACAACTAATTCAAAATAAATATTACATGTAATTAATCAACAGTGTTAAATACCTCAATAATAATGTGGGGTTTACAGAAAAAATGGAGCCCATAAATGGTCAAGTGGTCTAAAGCAGTGGTCCCCAACTTTCAGTCCACGGACCAAATGGTACTGGGCTGCCCAAAGTACATTAAATTATTTCCATTTTATTTACTGTTGCGCATTTCACTTGGGTTTATATTCACTTTATATTCAGTATATTTATATTTATTTATATTCATTTTTGGTGTAAATGTATTTTATTTTGAAGGCATGTTTAAATACAATTAAATTAAAATTATTAAATCAGAACAATTTAAAATATAAGCAATCAACCATATCCCCCCCTCCTCAGCGGACCGGGGTAAAATTATCAATCGTTGGCGTTGGACGGTCTGTGGGGACCACTGGTCTAAAGCACTCAGCTCACTATTCCAGGTGACTGCCATC
This sequence comes from Potamilus streckersoni, assembly GCA_016746295.1. Lineage (NCBI taxonomy): Eukaryota > Metazoa > Mollusca > Bivalvia > Unionida > Unionidae > Potamilus > Potamilus streckersoni. The sequence continues at coordinate 687,267 of JAEAOA010001569.1, read as the reverse complement.
CCCTACGAAAACAAAATCATGACTTCATGAACAATCATGAATGTTCATGAACATACTTGAAATTATTTCCATTTTATTTATTGTTGCGCATTTCACTTGGAACAAAATTACTTGACTTATGAACATACTTGAAATGTTCATGATCAGTTCATCATTTGAGTTCATGAACAAATAGCCATGAACGTTCATCACCTAAGTTCATGAACACTTCAAGAAATTTGATGAATCATGTACTTTAGTTCATGAACACAATGATGAACTTTTATGAACTATTATGATATCTTTGAAATTTCTGAAATGTAATGAATATTCATGAACAATTCAAGTACTTTGATGCACCATTAAGATATTTCTTAAAAATGTATATGAAATTTCTATTTCATTATATTCATAAAATGTTTATGAAAATTATTTATACAAACTTCTCATAATTTTAGTGAAATATAAATAACGGTGAATATTTTTTTTTTAATTATATGATACTGTATAAATGTTCAGAGATCTTTTATTCAATACTTGTGTACTTAACTTGAATTGTTCTGGATTAATATGGAAAAATATTTTTCTGGCCATCATCATGAACAAAATTGACTTGCTATAAAAGCTTTCAATGACTTTGTTCTAACGTTTTTGTCCAGTACTGTCATAAACTGCATATAGACTTTGTAACTGGTTGCCAAGTTGCAGTAAAAAACCGAAATATGTAAGCGACGATTATCCTGATTGGATGACTGTGAAAGAAGATGCGATATGATTGGGTAAAATACGCGCGTGATTTCAGCGGCTGAGCACAAAAGAAAGAGCATGCAAAGGGTTTTGCAACAAGCAACAATCTCGAACAAAAAGCGCGGACTCCCGTGGAATTAACAAATGAGAATATTTTTAATACCATTTCTTTTAAGTACGTAGAAGTGCAAAGAAAGAATTATGAAGAATATGAAGGAATTGACTTGATGAAAGCAAAATTATGCGGAAAAGCGTACACAACGGGATCATCAAAATTACTGTATCATTTTCGTCATTCATTTATATGTATAATTTATTGGTTTTTATGTCATCATATAGTTGTAACAAAACTAATATATCTGGTTTTTGTCAGAACCAATTTAAACTTTCTTCAAATTTTTGAAAATCACGAAACATTATACCCCCACCCCCTTTTTCAATCTCGATACCATACGCGGTACTGCATCGGCGATATGAATTTATATGTTCAGTATCGTTTTATGTTTCATGACATCATTATTTATATGATCTGATGTAATTTGGTAAATTAAAACAAAAACAAAAAACTAGTTAATGTGTCAAACTGTACATAATACATGTGCTACTTACGCGATCAAACCTGAAGCAGCTATATGCAACATCCGGCATCAGAGTAGATACATTTTTCTAAAAACATTTGACTCCTGTGACTTAAAATACATATGGCAAGTCAGCTTAAGTTAAAATACAACTAGTGAACAAATTTCTCCAATAATGTAAATGCGCAGTAAATTGTGTATTAAGTGTAAGGGATTAAATAATTTTTAGTTGATCGGTAAAGTTGGGTACAGAAATAATGTGCTAAAAGCTGAAGACAATGTTGATCATAGGTTTTCTGTAATTAACTTTATCTTTCTTTCAGATCAGACAGCAGAAAAGGAAAATTATTAGAGGATTAAGTTTATAAGATAAGGAGGAAAATTTGACAACTGGAGGATCTTACAGCCAAGATGGAATAGACATTAAAAAGTGACTGCTGCAGCAATGTTAAAGATCCATACAGTAATCAAATGAACAGCTTAAGTTGCAGATGGAGACATTCAGTAGTGACAATAGGTGGAATTTCATTAAATTAAAATTAGTCCCTGACTGTCTTTACAAAAAAGAGTTATATGACAGGTCAGTTTGGGGGTGGTGATCCAGGTCTTCAGGAGAAACATCAGTGGAATTAGCTCCATAACAATCACAGATAAATATGCTTCTGCAGTTGACTGATCACAACTGTCCCATTATCTCTTGAACAATTTTCAAAGAAAAATTACAAAACATACAGAAAGTGTTGCTAAGAATAAAAAGGAATATTGCTTAATGTCAGTTTACATGTTCTTTGATGCATATTATAAACTTATCTGAAATTAAATAGTTTTTAAAATAATATATTGCATTTTATACTCTTTTAAACCCTCCACATCTAAGTTATATCATGATTCAGGATGAAATAGGTATTTTAAGATTGCCACATAATCAAATTTTTTTAGGAACTGTTCATGAAGTCATGAAAAATGTGGAACATTGTTCATCATAGTTCATGAATATGTTCATTAACTGTGATGAATGATGATGAACCAGTTAGTGAACTTTTATGAACTGTTTATGAATTCAGTTCATGAATAGTTCATGAACGTTCAAGAACAGTTTGTAAAGTTATGGTTCATGAACGTTCATGAATTCATTTAATTTGAATTGACCATTTTCAGTTCATGCACATTCATGAATGGTTCATGAACCTTTTGATGAACTTTCAGGGATGGTTCATGAACAAAGTTCATGAATCGTTCAAGAACTGTTCATGCCAGTTCATGAATTATTCATGATCATTTCGTAAGGGATCTTACATCTGTTTTTGTTGGTTTAAGTCTCGGGCTCAGCTAATGTGGATATGTGAGATAGCTTGCCAGTAGATAACCTTAGTCAGTGGTTCTTTTACATGTTTTTCCCCAGTGTCCTCTTCTTTCACCAGTTATACTAGCTGCCATGTATAGCCTATATTGTGATGAAAAATGGTGTTAAACTCCATAACAACTACAAAGATGAACAAATCTTGGCACATGTTTGGTACCCAAATCCATGTAGCTCCAGACTAGATTTTATCTGTTGTAAAGATAAAAATCACACAAGCCTTAGATATCACTACTCAGAGGGCCCCTGAGTGGCCAAGTGGTCTAAACTGCTGTGTCCTTACGGATCACTGCCATCTCACCTCTGTCTGCATGGGTTCAGTCTAGGATTTGGCAAATGTGGATATGTGAGAAAGCTTGCCAGTAGCTTCGCGTATGTTGTTGGTTCTTTCCAGTTTCTTCCTTCACCATTAATACTGGCCCCCATGAATAGCCTATCATGTGCTGTAAATGGCGTTAATCCCAACAACAACAACATCACTACTCAGATCACCAATCAAATGGAACTTGTGCCTATTTTTTCTGTTCCTTCTGTTGGCATTAGTGCCATTTTCATGAAAAAATGAAACAGATTTGCTGACCCATTTATGATGCAATGTACTTTAATGCACTTTTAAAAAAAAAAATTTCAACTGAAACTGTAGTGTTCAACAAAAATCAGACATACTTATGTAAGAGTTACATGTATCTTTTGCAAGTATGGACTACTGATGAATTGACAGTATTGCTTTGATTATATTTACACTGTAACCAATTTAATTTAAACACTGTTACAACAAGATCTGGCATCTTTACATGTCAATCAATTAATTACAGGTGCACATTCAACAGAATACAATATCCTTTGAGAGAAGCAGTCCTTTTCACAAGATATTTGCAATGACAAGGATTAACTGTTAATTAGTGACACTGGCTTCATACTAGTTCATATAAGTCCTATCTTTCTGCTGTTCTATTGATTGGCAAAGGCTAACAAAAATAAAAAAGGCAATGAATCCTGGGAAAATGAGGCATATCATGGGGATGCAATGTGGGGTGAAATGGTGCATCCTGTGAGAATTTCACATATATTTAACCCTGGAACTTGGTTCCCTGAGATCATCCCTGATAATTATCTTGTATATAAACACCCACATTTGTCTTTCTTTATATGTGTAATGCTTGCAAAAAAAGAGGTCATGAGTTCAAAACTATATTAAAACTTTCTTATTTTTTTAATTTTATGTTGAACCTTTCTATTTTTATTTATTTCATATCTCACTATTAAATAGCTATGACACACAGATTATGCACAGTCTGATACAAGAACAAAATTTATAAATGGTAATGAAAATTTATAATTCACATGCAGATTTTCCAGTTTCTGTTGTATATACAACAGTAAAACTTCTTTAAAGTGACATCTTATCTCCTATATAAACTTCAACATTTGTCTTTCTGTGTGTCCCCAGAGTTTGCGAGCTTGAAACTTATGGCAATATCCTAAATTTTTTAAAAACTTGTTAAATTTTTATGCTAAAACATTCTTTTAACCTTGTTCATCTCAATTTATTTTTTTGTTTACCTTTCTGTTTGTTCCCTTTCTAGGATGGGCAAATATGCTAGTTACTAATACATAGTCAACTGTCCAAAATGTTACAAAATCTTCTAATTATTAAAGGAATATATATATATATATATATATATATATATATATATATATATATATATATATATATATATATATATATAAAGAAATATATCATTATCTAAATGTGTTGCTGTTTGTTCTATTTTCAGCTTTTTGAAAATGAATGTTTGAAAATCTCAGTACTTACAAAGTCCAATTGATAGGGAATGATTCAGGTGAAATGACCATCCTACAGTCTGCCATTTCACCCATTCAGAGCCAAAAGGCAAAGTTAACTTTGCTTTGATTGATTTTATGACATTACTCCCACCCATTTTGTTTTAATACAATGCGTTAATGAAAATAGTGGTGTCTCTTTTCCACTTAAAGATGAAGGTGGAACGATAAGATGTCTAATGTTCTATAGTCAATTTTAGCAACAGGTTTATGATAATAAACACTGAATTCCTGCTATAAATGCACACAGAACTTTTAAAAATAAGTAAAACAATGATCTTTTTGTTGCAACATCTGGAGCAAATTATGACTCCATGGGCATGAATCCAAGTCCATTACTTATAAAATCATCAATTTTATCCAAATAATTCACCATATATTGAAATGAAAAGATGACTTCTGCTACAGACGTAGTTGCTGATATACCCCAAAACAAAATGCATGCTTATGTGGCAAGCTTGCAGCAGCTTATGACAAGGTAGCTGAAGTTGCACACACAAGCTTTTTTAAGTAAGGGTGCTCACAAGATTGTGCAAGCTTGCAAAAGAAATTTTTCCAAGTCTGCAAGCTTGCAAAATCTCAAATACTTGATGTAAACTTGCAATAATAAATCGTGAAAGTTGAAAGCTCGGCAGTTCTGCATGAGATGAGTACTTCCTGAAATGTGGAAGAATATATGTTGTATGTAGATCATGCTCACTATAAGATACTACATTGTCAAATTAAAAGATGTTACTGGTAATCTAGTTTTTATTTCGAGCATCTGATAATGCACTTGAGTTAAATTAATATACATTTTCAGCAATGCAAAATGCTAAGAACTTGAATTACTTGTACTTAGCTGATACATTAAAAAAATATATTATTCCAACATTTCTCTATGATTAAATTGACTACAGTATAAATATTATGTATTGTTTCTAATTTTCAAATTTTTACAAATATTATACATGTTAGACAAACAACTGAGTTAGTTTTGCATAAAGGAAGTTCTTTATGAGATTGTACACTCATTTAACTATGCAGATGTTTTGTCAGGGAATGAAAGACTGATTAAAGAATTCCATTTAGTAAAAACACATACAATAGATAGTAATTGCTGATTGCAAAGTTATTTACAGAAAAAATACAGCAAGATAGTTAATGCCAAGCACTTGTAAATGCTATTTACCAACAATGTATACACCATCCAATATAGTCTTTGTAAATCTTTAAATATTAACTTCTGGCATTAAGTTTTTGAAAGAACTGTCATATATATGTTTCAATGACAATCTGCTGCCAGGACACCAAAAAATAATTGTCAGTTATTTACTTACTAAATAAAAGTTTAACAATATATACAATTTTGATTTTCTGTGTGAAGAAGATATGCATTCCATTCAGCCAACTTTCTTTAAAGAACTGACCTTTGTGAATTTTCTTCTTTAAGAAGAAATCAAATAAAAGCATGCAAGATGAAATCAGATTTTCTGTAATGGATACATGTACTTAATTCGGTATCTAGGCATTAAAGGCAATTACTTTCCCATTTTTATGGTCAGAAGACTATTTTACACTGTGAAATTGCAACATATTTCAGTCGGTAAAAAAACCAACAAACATTGCAGCCATGCATTCAAAATTAGGTGCAATTTTCAAGTTTGAACGGTCACAATATAGTATGTTAATTCAGTAAATTTCATTGCCTGAAGAACCAATATATGTGCAGTAACTGATCCTATAACCAGAGATAATTTGAAAAAGGAGTTATCGTGTTGGTAAGCAAACTCAACAGTCACATGTGCTCCATGCAAGCTTGATGTTGAGAAAAAAAATAATCTGAAGGAAAACTATCATGCAGAATGACAAAATACCTCTGATTACCATCATGACCTGTTCTGACATTGGACCCTCTCTGTCATACTATGAGACAAGGTCAGTATCTTCCTAATATTTCATTCCATCCATCACCTTCTATTTCCTTCTGCTATTTCCATCTTTTCTTTCATATGACCGTATTCTATGGCTTGTTTTACTCCTGAGATATATTTCTAGTCATCAAGCCATCATGGACTTTTCTGTGTTGCACCAACTGAAGTTATGGGTTCCAAAACGATCGAATTTAGCAAATTTTGCCTACTGGGATATCATTTCCGTTATTCTTGGGTATTTTTGGGGGGTCTCGCATATCAGATTCAACATTTGTTCAGAGGTTGTTACATTTAATTCCTTTCATTCTCAAAGAAGATGGCAGTTATTTTATCTCAAAATGCCTTAAGGTACCTTAAATCAGCTTCATCGCATTTGTTCATTTAAAGCTTTGAAGTGCCATTCTTTTGACATGTGTCATAGCCCTTTCAAAATGGATGGTAAAACTAAAATTTAGTAACTCACTAAAGGATGATCTTGAATAACACTGATATTTCTTGGACTTGATAAAAGATTTTGGAATGTTGAACTAAGAATCTAAGAATAAAATGCTTTTGTTAAAGAGGTAAATAATAGGGTTTTTGTTCCTAGTTACATGCAACATTTTGCTGTAATCCATTTCAGTGGATAATACCTGAATCACACCAGAAGCAGAGTTGGATGCAGAATTTTATTATAAGGATTTTGTTTGGAAGAGGTGGTTGAGAGTAATTCAAATGTCAAACATAGTTGTTTTCACCTAATAATATATCATTTTGACAGATAAGAGAAAGAACCAAACCATTTGACACATCCTCCCCCCAAATGGATTTCTACAAAGATGTAAATCGATAGAACATTTCCAAAGCCATACAGAACAAAATTGTAGTTTCCTCACATAGTTCCCATTCATACATTTTTTTTTATCTGAATAAATGATTTGATGACTTCATTCTTTTCTTTCACTGGACAGTAAAATCTCATGCTAATTAATGTTCACCATACACTAACATTAACATTTTTACACGAATCTTATTTTCAAACTCCAAAATTTTGATCTAGTAGTTAAACTCTTCTTCAACACTTTATTGTTAAGTATATCATGATCTCCTAGGAAGGTATTTAAGTTAAATGTTATCGGGAATACGCACGAGAGAATCTGACATAGTGCCTCTATTCTGTGATGATTCAGCCATTTTAACGGGAAACTTGTGAGTACGGAGTAACAGTCTCCAAAGGGGCAGGGCTTATCTACTTATATTGGATCTATCCATTGGCAAGCTTGCAAAAACTCCTAATTGATAGGCTTGCTGCAGTCTTAAAAAAAAGCTTGCAATTTTTGTTTGGCTCTCTGAGAATTGGTCCAGTTTGGAACCTAACTTACAAATGATCAAATTCACTCAAAATATTTCTGTATGATTAAGATGACTTATAGTAAGGAATAGTTAAAATTATGGTTCTGACCTTGTACTCTAATATGGCACCCTGACAAACGAGCACATGACAAAAGAGCTAACTACAAAAGATCACAACCTTTTATTGTATTGCAAGTAACTTAAAAGAAATCTAATAATGTTAATTAATGTCTTAAATAAATTATAAAATGATACTGGAAATCATTTCTGCAACAGAAAAATAATATTAATACTGTATAATTAATGAAAATAATTTGATGCTTTGGATGAAGTGTGTGAAAAATCAGATTAGAAATAAATTCAGCAGTATATAAATTAGATTAATGTTTGATGAAATAGAATCCTTAATTTAAATTGAAATTTTACATTTCAAGATTGTGGGCAATGCCTCGCAGATAGTCTGTCAAAACAGCATTCTCGTAAGCTGGAATGATAGCCTGTAATCTTCTTTTCAGCTGTACATACAGATGATTCACACCAGATAGTAGCATCTCCATGACATACTTCCATCCTTGTTTTCACAGTCATTTCAATATCTGTAGCAGGAAACCAATAACATAACCTTTCCTTTCTGTGACTCGGCTTTCTCCAATGGAATTTTTTTTTATAAATGCAATGCTTACTGAGTTTATATACAAAATTTTGTACTACAAATATAACTGAATTATTTGTTATTTTTTATTTGTGTACCAGTCCTATTTATATGGCACTTTTTTGTCTTGCGCTCTTTTTGTCTGCAATAACTGTCCAGGACTATTGTCTTGTGTGGCTCTTGTTGGGACACCTAAAATATGAATCAAATAAAGATAAATATCTTGCAAGCATGATTTACTATCTTAGTAGTAGTATGCTATCAAGATAGTTGTATTTAGTGTGCTATTTAGCAAAATAAAAAATAGCAAAATAATAAAAAATTGCACACAAAATTACTTTCGTCATCGGCATCAGCCTGTCTTCGAGAGACAATGATGCAGCTTCCAGTTGGGTGTCCTATCTACACCTTTGCGCGTGGCTGACAAGTCCGACCCTAGAGTGATAGTCTTTGGAAAACATTGATGCTTGTTTAGGCAGTTGTTGTTTTGCTTTCCTACTGGCTCACTTTATAGCACGGTTTGTGATTCTCACATCCACGGCTTTCTGAATGCCCTGTCTGACAGCAAGGCGCCAGGCATAACAATCATCAGCACAGCTCTCCAGTCATTGACGGTGATGTTTGCAGTCTTCATTTCCATCTTGCAGACATCTTTGTAATGCAGGTGTGATCATCTGGTTTGTCATGCATCTTCTGTCTGCTCGAAATATAGCAAGTCCTTGGGAATGTAGCATGGATCCATTCTCTTGATGTGACCGAGCCAGCAAAGCTGAGCCAGCAAAGGCACCTCTCACTGAGAACATGCTGGCGCATTCCAGAACCTCTGTGCTGAGTACTTTATCTGAATGTACAGAATGTGCCACAGGCATCTCAGGTGGAAGCTGTCAAACTTTTGTAGGAACCTGAAGAGTCCACTCCTGCTGACCAGGTCAAACACTTTCATCTGGTCTATGAAGGCGATATAAACAGGCATCTGCTGCTCACTACATTTCTCCTGTAGCTGGCTTAGTGAGAAGATCATGTTTATAGTTGACCAGCCAGCTTGGAAGCCACACTGGGATTCTGGGTAGACGTGGAGGCTAGGGTCTGCAAGCCCACTAGGGCAACATCATGGCTGAGCAAATTTTGTTTTTAACCAGTAGTCCTGGATAAGTGGTTTCGGAAAATTCACTAGTCCCACCTTTCTCTTCACTAGTCCCACCTTACTTTACACAGGTCCCAAAATGGTAATCACTTGCCGAGATTTGATGAAATGTATGTAATCCATAGAAAAAAAACAAATGAAATAATATACAACACAATTATTTTTTTAAAGAATTTAATTTTTCAAAAACATTGCTGTTCATTTGGCTTCTTCAGGTTCACGAATATGTTTTAGCTGATGGATTTGAAAATTATGTCCATGTATATGTCTGCCACATGCACTAGCACTAAGCCAGCAGTTGAAAGCTGTGTCTGAGTTAAAGTCCTCAAGCTCTGGTCCATTTGCAGAAATGTTCAGAGTGAATTTCCTACCTATGCCAGTTTTGAATATTGTTTGCAGTAACTGCAAAACATCTTTCCTTCCAAGTCAATATATTCAAGCCACTGGATAACAATCAGCCCAATGAGGCTGAAAATTTCGGTTTTTTAGTAGTGTCATATTTGACATTTATTGGCATCACCAATTGTTGCTTATGTCTCTTTGCAGAAATAGCTACTGCATACTAAGTATCCACCTTACATTTTATCCCCATATTTTTAAACAAATTTACCTTCTCCAAATTGCCGTTATTACAATCCTTAAAAAAATAGTTTAGCAAACTCATTTTATCCAAAGAGTATCTATCAGCTGGCTTGGTAACTACTTTTAAAGTGATATTAACATCAATTTTTTATTTTAAATATGAACTGAAACCGCTCATTAATTATAGTTTGACGCTACATCCCCATTTGTTTGAACCCCTCTACCGATTTTAATAAGTAAAACATTTAACGTGATAAAAAGTGCACAGAACTAAGTCAATTGAATCATTGATTTATAATTTATAACCTGACTGTGACCAGAATGACACTAATACCTGGCATCCCCTTGCACCTTTCATGCTTAATGGACTTTCCTCACTAACACGGCGCCATATACTGTACACTATAGGGCAGTTTATTTCCATCTGACAACCTAATTCATCCTATTCGGTAACTGCCGGATAATTCCGTAAATAACCATAACGTTCAGTTTGGAATTTTATTCCTTTGCACACATGAACATATTAATGAAACCACTTGTTAAATCCAAGTGTAAGACATTTTTTTTGTCTTGTTCTTTGCTTGATTCGACACTGTAAATATCTGAAGCAGACGACATATGCATGTACATTTTTAGTTGCATATACACCCCTGTGCTAAAAATGGACTGGTTCAGGAACGGGAAAATCCATCTGTTATATCGAAAACTTCCGTTAAGCATGAAATGTGTAGACGATGACAGTGTTATAGCCATTCAGGTTAGAAAATATAAACCAATGAATGACTTCACTAAGTTCTTTGCACTTTTTAGAAACTCAAACTTTTCCATTATTGAAATTGGTAGCGGGACTTAAACTATAGTGTAATTGATTCACTTCAAACACAATATCGCACATGGAACAGTTATAAATTAAAGAATCATTACTCTCATTTAATCAGTTCATAAAGGAAACTGATACATGTCATTAATTTAATTACACTGACTCCCTGGATTAAAATCATAGTGAGTCACACATTCAGATCTAGATTGAGTAAACTCAATGCAACAAAACCATGTACAACACTGCTATTTGATCATATTGTTTTGATTTACAGCTTAGGCCAGTATGCCAGTCAAGCAGTAACCAGATGTAAATGTATACACAAAGTGGGGCTAGAATCAAGTATTCAGTACGCCTGAAGGACATGATTGGCCAAATAAAGGTACATATAGTGATTAAAGCATGAAATAAGGACTAGTGGGACTTTTTTAAAAAGCACTTGTCAAGGACTAGCGACTTGGAAAATTTTACTTGACTTCAAAAATGACTAGTCTGGGACATTGGGCTATGGGATTTGCTCAGTCCTGAACATGTACAAAAACCTTTCCAATGCTGCTGAGGAGGGAAATGCCCCAGTAGTTGTTACAGTCACTATGGTCACCTTTTTTCTTATACAAAGCAATGATGTTGACGCCTTGCATATCCTGGGGGATGTGTCTCTGTTCTCAGCAGAGGCAGAAGAGTTCATGCAAAGACTGGAGAAGTGCTAGTTTCCCGTTATTGATGACTTCATGTGGAATGCCCTCACTCCCAGGGGCCTTCTCACAAGTGAAGCAGACGATGGCTTTTCTGAGCTCTTCCAGGGTGGGTGGTGTATCTAGTTCTTCCATTAATGGCAGGTCTGAGATGGCATTCAGGGCGGTGTCTCTGATGATGTTTTGGGTTGCATACAACTCAAGGTAGTGCTCAATCCAGTGCTGGATCTGTTTCCCCTGAACTGTGACTTCGCCTGACTTGGACTTGGGGAAAAGGCAGTCTTAAAGGTTGGGGTGGGGGCTGTCACCTTCTTGATACCCTTTGTACATGCCTCTTGCATTCCAAGTGTCAGCAGCTGTCTGGATGTTGTTGCAGAGTTTCAACCAGTAGGTGTTGGCACAGTGGTTTGCGGTCTTCTGGGAATTGTTCATGGCAGTCATAAGGACTTGCAGCTTACTAGGGTTAGGCACACCCTCGTAAGCTTGATGCCTGGGCAACCCTTCTTTTTGGTGTGGCACAGCTTCTTGGGTATTATTCACACATTACTGGCTATAAGAGAGTGTTTTGTGTCGCACATGGTGCTGTGGTAACTGCGGCTGAGGAGATCACTGACCAGTTCTGCACACCTGATGATGACAAGGTCTAGCTGGTGACAGGGGAGGGAATATGGGTGTCTGGTGAAGGATTTCCTTGCATTTGAAGTAGGTGTTGGTCACACTGGCTGTGGAAGCAGCACATCTCCTGCAGCCGCTGACCATCCTCATTGAATTTGCCCCTTCATTGAGAGCTGAGACAGATGGTCCAGGCCTCGTCAGTTCCCACTCACTTATGTCTCCTAGTAGGTAGAGGCCTTCAGTGTTAGGGATACTAGATATTGCTTGATGCAGTGTCATACAAGTGTTTTACTTGTATATGGTGGAGGGTTGTTGTCTATGGTGGAGGGTTGGGGTGTACACACTCAAAATCACTAAGATCTACAACAATCAAGCTATTGCTTAGAATATGTAAACTGCTGCTTCCCATGTTCTGCAAACACCATACAATGATGTTTGAGTGTCCTCTTCCGTGGAGCTACGACACCTTATATGGAGAGTCAGCTGCTGCCCATGCAGCAGATCCCCCTCTCCATGGAGCAAGTGTTCCCAAGGAAACGATGAACGCTGATACAACTTGGCACCAACAACATTGCAAGAGTTGCCAAAATGACATTGGAATCAATGTCAGACAGCCTGAAGGACTCCATCTCCGGATTCTGTCAGGGTTTATTCCCTTAGCCTTCTCTATGAGTTGGTATAGCCACAAGGCAGGTGAAGTTTGAATTTTCTTTTACAAAATTACTTTTTCCTCACTCTAATCCCTCATGTACATCATCACTGATTCACCTCTCAGTTCCTTTAATTCACATCCAAACTTTATGTATGAATGGGAAACAGAAGACTACCAGTAACCTTTTGCTAGGGAAGTCTGTATAATTAGGTATGAAAACAGGTGTTCACCCTTCAAACAATTGATGGATAAAGCAGTTGCTCAAACTCAAAAGATTGTTGGCTTTTATGAAAGACCTTTGATGATTAAGGAAGGAATAGAAGCTTCCTGCAGCTATTGGTTAACACAACATACCTTTATCTATACCATAAATTGCTAATGAAACAAAAATTTAATCTATAAAACTGGAGTAGTCACTGCTGATACACTGCTGTGCCAGCAGAAAGGTAGGGTGAAACCAATGCCTCAGATTAAGAAACATGTGGCTGCTGCCCACAGAAGATGGGGTGAAACCACTGCCTGGTTTAGAATCACATGGCCACTGGCCTTAGAAGACAAATGACCATTGATTACATGAGAAATATATATACTACGCCGGATTAAGCACCGTGGAGGCCCATAGGCAGTCAAACTTTTGGGGCCCCATGCCCCTAGTCGGCCTGGTGCCTACTAGAAGTAGAGTGCTTTCATGCCTTCTCTTTTTCATCAACATTTTATCTAGGCCCTATCAATTTTATTTATAATTATTTAATTTAATTTAACTTAACTACTAGACTAACTTGAAAACATCATTGTATGATGTCAGCGTCGTCACTCGCCTCTATTCTTAACAAGAAGTAAGTAAGTAAAAAAATTCTCGGGGCCCATAGGCAGTTGCCTACTCTGCCTAATGGGTAATCCGGGGACTGCATATATAGGAAATTTAGTGGGGGATTGGAATTAGAATGGATGTTGTGACCAGGTGACACTGAACTCAGGAGACTGTTAGGACAGGTCTGACTTTATTGACGGAGCAAGAAAAACTTTGTGCAAATGTGGTTTATTAAATGATCTGTAAAGTACTGAATTGTACACAATGAGTTAATTAGTAATGTTTCATGTTGAGATATATAATTAGTGACTAAACATGTCTACAGGATAAATAAAACTAGCACAAAATCTAAATGGAGGCAGTCTTCAATCTGCAAGAGTTTCTCACCTTGCATACATTTTTTGATTATTTTGGGGGGACAGACAGGGAGTGTGTGTTGTCAATAGGTTTTCTTCTACACAACCCCCCCCCAAAGTGCCTGTGGCAGTGGCAGTGGCACCACATCTATATCAAGTATAATGTGATAAATTTTTTGAGTATTCATCCCCACACCTGGACTTGTTTTAGATGAGATACATTTTTCTTGCATGAAGAAACTGCACTTTTTTCTGTATTTTGATGATAACATCATAATGTCCTCCAAGTTTAAGCAAAGACAGGAGATTGGTAATGTTTTTGTTGTTGTTGTTGTTGTTGTTGTGGTGCTTAACGCCATTTTTCAGCACACGATAGGCTATACATGGCGGCCAGTATTAATGATGGAGGAAAAAACCGGGAAATCACCGGAAAGAACCACAACTCACGAAAAGCTACTGGCAAGCTTTCTCACATATCCACATTCGCCGAATCTTAGACTCGAACCCACGCAGACAGCGGTGAGATGGCAGTGATCCGTAACGGAGAGCGCTTCTGACCACTTGGCCACTCAGGGCCCCTGGAGATTGGTAATAACATCTTTTTAAAACATTGATGCTTTAAACAAAGATGCTGTGGCCAAGATGAGTCATGCATCTAATCAAATGAGGCAGCCTGAAATAACATAAAATGTTGGATTGATATCAATGACAACAAACAGGTAGTATTTCTACACATATGAAAAAAAACAAGCCTGTAGCAAAATAATTTTCTGACTACAAGCATTCAAACTTTTTACATGGTCTTCAGCAGAGGAATGACTTCTGGATTTGAGTTATGTTATCAATGCTGACCATGTAACAAAATCCTTCTGTACAAAGGCAGAAGTTCCAATCTGGAAACATGGTTCAATTCTGGTTACCCCTCCATGATTTCAATAGCTTCCATTTTGTTTCAGAGGGTAAAAGTAGCACCAGATTCTTTTCAATGTAATACTGGAAATGTGTTTCATACACATGCATATCAAAACAAACTTTTTAATCATTTTTATTGTTGATAAGAATAAATATTTAAAAACAATTATTGACAATCATTTACATGCTCAAGCTTTCAAATCATAGTTATTTGTCTTGTATTTGACCATTCTTTTTCTCCAATTCAATGATTTTCATGCAAAATTTGATGTAGTACACACAGCAGGCAAAAGTTTATTTTGTCTATGTTACAAGTGACCACATTCTGGACATTACCGGATTGACCAACAGATCACTGATTCAAAGAAATCCAAACACCCTATAGGCTGCAGAATATTGTGGACATTTTGAATCCCAATATATTGAAAGAACCCAATGACTGGATAGTCAGATATGCAATTAATTTCACCAAAACTCCATTTGACTAGCAACTTAATGTTCAGATATTCCCTTTTGAGATAAATAAACAACATTTAAATGTATTCTGACTTTATTCTTAAATTTCACTTTATGAATCTGCATATTTCTTAACCAACACAAAGAACAAATATTATTCTCTGATTTTATATCTTTTTACACATTCTGCGTTAAGAGGGGGGGTCTTTATGGCACAAAAGCTGGATTCTGTTAAGTACTGATATCTTTTAATAATAAACAATATACTTCTGGATTTGTAATATGGACTGAGAAATGCAATCTGATAAAATTCTGATAATTTTGCATAATATTGGTTTCTAGTAGTATATAAACCAAAACTATACAATCTTTACTCTCCCTATTAATTTTAAATGCATTACCTATTATATACATATACCCCAGCTGTACAAAAAAGGTATGAAATGTTTATGAAAGCTGTACATGAAACAAAATGTGTTTATTACAGGCAAACATCAGAGATTATGCACCATAACTTTCAACTGATGTTACTTTATCTTTTATCACTAATTCAGAATTAAGCATCATCAGGTTACACAGTCCAGGGATCAGGAAATGGGTATACTTGGAACATTACTATGTTTGATCTGTTAACATTGTCTCCAGCAGTGTTAATTAGATTATGCAAGCCAGCCACCCAGATAAGAAAAGAAGGGACAGTCAAAGAAGGACTTATTGTCCTCACACTCTTGGGTTAAAATATTGGTCCAGGGATAATATTAAGAAGCCTGCAGATTAAACAGGGTGTGCCATGTAGACAGACTACCATGAAGGAACTGCCAGCTGAGTCTGACTGAGACGTCCACAGCAACATCCAATCAGAATTAAGATAGAGGGTGGGATTAAATCTTATATCTGGATTATAGCTGACCACTTTCAGAAATTTATCAGTATACAGGAACAGATTAGAAGTACATCTTGCCATTATAAGAATTAAGTATACTCAGAGAGAAGGCCACTTGTAATTTGGAGTGAATCTTAGGAGCAGAACTGTAAGACAAAATTAAGGAAAAGCTTTAAAAAGGTCAGTAAGCTATTTGCTCAATTTTTGCAAAACATTTCAAGGTCATATTTGTAAGCATTTATAATATGTATACTTAATTGCTGGTATTGTTTTAGTATGTAGAATTACCTTTTAGCGTTTCATTTTTAAGCATATTTGAGACATGAATTTGAGTTAACATTGAGAATTATGTAGATTGCTAGTTCGTCAGAGTTAATATTGTAATTTGCTGGTAGGTTACTTCATAGTTACCAGTACCTTTAGTAATGCATTAAATTAGAGTTTACGCATGTTTGAAATGGAGTTTAAGAAAATGACTGATGTATGTACAATTAGTTAATATAGATGTTTCAAGATATCAGAGCATGGATATTTAAATATTTGTATATTTGGTATGAGTTGTAATGTAAAGATATGTGTCTGATTGTTGTTTATTGGTTTGTGTAATGGAATTATGAATATGTACTGATGTGTATCAACTTTTTTGTATGTGTACAAGTCATTGATTCTGTGCTTTTATTATGCTGCGTTTTACCATTGGAGAATATATGCGTATTTCTGTGTGAATGAATGCATGACCGGCGATGAAATATAATATCCTTATCTGATGATAGGCTGTGTGTAGTGTGAAATGTGAGTGCTGAGGAAAATATTGTACCATCCTTGTGTTTTCACAGGAAGCTTTTCAGGACATAACTTCCAGTTCGAGTTAGTAGTCCCGAGTCTCTAAGAGGGAGATGGAAGTGAGACTGACAGTGCAGTTGGAGTCAACAGAGTGTAGTCAACGAAGAGAAGAGGGATAGAAGATGGAGGAGGAGGAGGAAAGCAGTCAGGAGGAGGAAATAGAAGAGAAGAAACTTGGAGCAAGTAAGGAGGAAGTGAAGGAATTAGGATAGAGAAGTATACACAGATGAGTGGAACACAAGGACAGGTGGAAATCTCTCACTCTACGAATCAAATGATGCTTTAGGATAGAAAAGGTCGAGTGGAAAAAGTGTATTTGAGAAATTCAAATTATTTATCTTTTAACTGTTATTAAATTGTTATTATTGAGCTTCACCCTTTTTGTAAATTTAATCATTTAACCATCAGCATTGCTGACTAGGTGCTCAGAGCTGTATATCTGTCACCAAATCCACTTCCAACCAAACTTGAGCCTAGGTAGGACTTCTACAATAAATTTTAAATTAATAAATACTGGAAGCACCCAACCCCCAATACTAAGATCTCACAGTGGGTCACCCCTTCTACAGGCATTAATAATGAGAGATCTGTCATTTTTAAATGTCCTACATTTATCTTTGTTTTGGAATTAATTTAGTGATAAAATTTAGAAACAAAAGTATGATGGAAACCCCCCCCATCTACATATACTAACTGATCCCATTCTTTTTCTATCTTGTGCACATGTAAATCTTCAAGGAATTAACTTTTGAATATTATTGCTTTTAAATGTACTAGTCCAAAATTTGTTCATGTGATTTTAAGCTAAGTTCTGGCTTCCAATGATTCATTGCCATTTGGGCATAATTTCAGTAATTTCATATTGTTGGCATAACTGCTGAACACTGCACATCATAAGTACTTTCACTTCTTAAAAAGATAATGATGTCCAAATGTAACAAATTAGTAACTAAACAATATTTTCTTGACATTCAGATGCAGTTTGTAGTATGCAGAACAATATACAGTACTGTATCAAATAAAATGCATCTGCATTAACTGAAAATAATACATACATGCTAATCAAATATATTTGTGTGATTAAACTTTTTTTATAACTTTCACCTGTCCATTTGGTAATATTGCATGTACACTCAACAATCCTATGTATATATCTTAAGCTACTGGTTATAGAATGCAGCACCACATGCTTCAATGAGGTTGTGTAAAAACAGGAGATCTATGGTACAAGAACACACCTGTCTACTTCCTGAAAAAAATGTATAACATGTAAATGTAAATTTTTGGGTCACAAATACTAAACAGGTTTGAGTAGTAAAGAGTTGTATACTGGATAGCATTGCGTATTCATCACTGTGTACAACATGTTAAGAAAAAATTTAAAAGTGACTGGGAAAATAAAAAATAAATCACAGCATTTCTCTCTGGTTTTGTTTTATTTCTGGAATTAAACCCACTAATGTTAACTTATGATTTCTTGTTCATTTTGTGTATTTAAAACCAGTCCTCTCTCTCTCACTCACCCCCTTTCATTAAAATTACTATATTTAAACTTTGTAAGCAACTAAATAGTCACAGCATTCTTTGTTCATCTCTCTTAATACATGTATGTGATTGTTTTAGTAGGCAAGTATTACAATATAAAAGGACACAACTTAAGAAGAGCATTCTGCACTGTGTACTGCTGAGAAGTTTCATGTGATGCTATGGAAGTCTGCTATTCTATCATCATATTGCTACTAATTTATAATTGGGTCAATAAAACAAAATCAACCCACCACAAATCATGATGTGGACAATCCAAGATGACCACTAAATCCTGTCTGTGATAAAAACAGCATGAAAGTATTAAGGTCAAGCATTTTGTAAAATGTGTTAAAAGTACTGTAGGATTAGCTACACAATGTATGGTAAAATCTTTCATGTTCAGGAGGAGAAGCTATAAAATAATTTTCATGATGGCTGCTGTGACTGCTAAATAAGACATGATTGGGATCATTTTTATTTAAGACCAACTAGATGCTGACACGACCATCCATTCAATGAGATTTTAAAAATAAATCCTATAGCAGCTATATTGAATGTCCAAGTAGCACCATTTTCATTTAGGCTAAAACATTTGAGTTTGAGAGTAGTAATAACAGATTTGTTTTAATGGATTTATAGACTACAGGCAATTTCATGAGGTCTTCTATGACCATTACAGCTAATAAAAACTTACCACAAAATTTTCTTTGCAAAACTGCAAAAACAATCACAAAACTGAATATGCCAAACTCCATTTTACTTCAGTCTTGTAATGCAAACTGTGCTCCACTTCAGTCTTAAAATAAAAAAAAAAATATAAAATAATTACTGGGAACAAACAAAACTGGAAATCCTATGGAAAAATGCAACATAATTAAGTCAATGAAACTTCTTTGCTGTGAATACACCATGTAAGCTTACTGTCACCAATATGAAAAACAAAATCGCAATTTGCGACATTGGCGAAGCCCAGCGAGATCACTGTTTTTGTTTTCATTTTGAGTTGTTGCCATAAAAATATTGCCTGCGAACTCGAAACCAAGAGATCTGGACAAAATGCAGTTTTCAAATTTAGACAAGTATTTTGGAGAAAAATGATGGAGGTTTCAATGAGATACAGAACTGTGCTAAAGTTTCTAGAAATGATAGTTCAGATGCGACAGTGTAAGAAAGTATGTGATACCTGGCTTAGTGGCACTGCAAATTTTGCTGGTGGGACTTCTATTTTTATTGAATTAGGAGTCCTGGACTCCTAGTTTTAAAATCCTAGCGAGACCTCTTATTGCTAAGCATGTTTAAATTGTATTGTGTATTGGTTTTTCTCCATGATAAAATGTTTTTATGTATATCTATATTTTGTAGCTGACCTTAGTCAGTAATTCAATTTAGTGCCTACCTCACTACTCACATTGATTTTGTAAACATCATATTACATAGCTAATATTTCTCTATGATTTTAAATTATACGCTAAGATTATTGCTTACTGGAAGTAATCATGTTTACAGATATTGAGTTCAAGATCCACATTTAATTAGTAATTAAAAATTAGTAATGTTCTAGAAGCATGCTGTTTATGAATTTGATGGGAATAACCCCTCATCCTAGCTCTGCTGTTGTCTTTGGATTTTATAAAAGCTTGAAATTGTAAACAACATCTTCATTCCTAATCTTAGTATTTGTTTTTATTTTAGTTATTTTCTGCTTTTAAATTATTCATTGAAAACACAACGTTCTCATTCAACCCAAATCACTATTATGTAAATTTTTGTGAATTCACTCAAGGACATTTTGGATTAAATCTATACAATGAAATCAGGAAGAACAGTAATGGTTTGAAGTCACTTTTGCATTTATTCCTATGTACATATATTAGGGGCAGTTTCAAAGAATGTTAGAAATCTTATTGACTGCAATTGTACACAAAACTTAAGAAAATAAAATAATTAAGTGGTAGTTTGTTAAGCATTTTTACCAACTTGCAGTTAGAAGACTCTAATCTTGTTACTTCTATCAGTGAAAACTAATTACAATGTATAGCTTCTGATGTGCTTTTTAAGTCATATAGCCAAAATACACTGCATTTACTTCAATTCAAACACACATATACTAAGTATGAATAGAATGATCTTTATATGCGTACATAATATGTTGATACTCACAAATAACATATTTTTCAACCTGAAAATAAGGCTTTGCTTATAACTGTTAAAAGCATACCAAGAAATAGAGCATATCATTAAAATAAGATAATGCAGCTCTCTCTCTCTCTCCATACATATATATTATATACATACATATACACACACACACACACACACATATATATATATATATATATATATATATATAGTGTTTTTCATTGTTTTTGTCTCACTTCTCCCTGTTTAATTCCCTCTTCTCCCTGTTCTGACCAAAAAGAGAAGTCACTTCTCACTAAAAATTTAAGTCTAGCTTGACTCAGTCTAGAAGCTTTACATGTGGATATCACATATTTCATCAAAACATGTATTAATATTTTTCTTGGGTAATATGCAGTAATGATTACCAATTTTCTGATACTGATGTGTAACAAAGTTAAGAAAAGAGGAAACAAAATTTATGTCTATTTCAGGGTCAGTTTTACAACAAATCATAATTTTGAATGACAATTTGCAACATATACAGTATGTTCATTAGTGTTAAAGTGTAAAAGAACAGCACTGGTTGTTTACATTTATACTATGTGCACTGCACATTTGCTTCAACACAAAAAATGTATAATTACATTTTGTCTGGAAGTAAAAGTGCATGCATGTGAACTGCAATACAAAAACAGCTGTCCCTAATGATGACAGTCACCCTTAAAATGATACACATTTGACAAACAAATCCACTTGGGAATGAAGGAAGAGATATCCATGAATATTATTGTTTCAACACTTTTGGGATATATAGTTTTACCTTAAGTAGAATTGCAAACAATACAACGAAATGACACATAAATAAAATGTACAAAATTGTTACTCTTCACACTTGTATATGTTAGGTGATTATCTCAAAACATTACATTGTTACTTTGTCGTCTGCATAAATATCATGAAGCACTATGTATTGTGTCACGCGATGCTTTGTCCAAAAATAATACAAGCACAATAGCATCATGGTCTCTACCATCAACATCATCACGGGTGAAGGGCTAATTTATCGGCCTGCTATGTACATTACCGCCCATTACTGTGTTTAAGGAGACCCTTTCTGTAATACATGTAATGTGTTTTTAGTCTTAAGTTACAGATATTTCACTAATGAGACCACGGGGGCTCATATCGTTGCTTGCAATTTACCTGTCATACATTTTAGTATGTACGATACAATAGTACATGTATGACACGTAAATTGTAAGCAACGATACAAGCCCCTGTGAATGGGGTGAATAAATTATTATATATATATAATAACATTGAAGATAGCATTTTAATTAGATTCGTTTCGTTCGAGATAATTATCATCCCTTAATATCCCAGCTTCCTTTGTATTCCAGCCAACTGAAATATAGGTGAAAATCACGCCTGTTTCGGTTTGAATGTCAATCTCTTTGGAAAAAAAAAACAATTTAAAAAAATCAAGGTAAGAAAAGTCGGACTAAAGTAATACGAATTTAATTTGCAGAAAAGCATCGATATGGACTGAGAATTTAGCTTCTGGTTCCCCTCTCAGTCGACCGGGATAACATGCTACACAACGCTGTCCAACGCGTTATTTAGAGGTAAGACGTCGACCCCAAAACAAATATTATAACAAGTATAATTTAACAAGTGCTAATTCTATTCCCTCACATTTACTGTGCAATTTAAATTTAAACTACCTTAAATTCCGATAGATACTGTACACTACAAGTACGTCCAGATGAATTATCAAGTCCCACAAAATACACTACTGCATCCCAAAACATTTAGTTCCTGGAATGGTACATTTTCCAGCACTGTTAAACTTGTATCGACTGTTGTCCTCACGCGTCTACGTTTTGAGCGGACTATCTATACATATAACATAATCTTTAAAAGTAAGGACTGTACACCAGTCTATTTTATTTTTTTTTTTTAGCAAAATTTTTTTTTTAGTCTGGTTCCCTGCTTAGTATGCTCACTTTGTTACGTTCAGCTATAAAAGTAAGTCGAACGCTCATGCCATATTGTCACGTGATTAAAACAAATGGCCTCGTACGGAGAAATCTCGTTAATCTTACCCTGGCACATTTATTCCTTTAATATTCTGTTTGTTAGTAGCACAGTACAAACTTTACTAATACTTTAGATTTGAACTATAGCAGTCGTTATCTTTTGTTCAAGCTTAACCAGCAAATCAGCGACGTAGGTATTTTTACTTTTCCCACAACGTCATCTCAAAAATTCCTTTCCAATTCGATTCCTTGATAAATTTTACGCCGTAATTGATGAGGTTATGCACTGCAGCTTTAATTTTGCCAAAGATAAGGGCGAAAACATCTTCCCCATTTTATCATGGGTGAGGGTACAGATTCTTTTGCAAATATTGCCCATTTCACACCACGTCATCTAAAATAGTCCAGTTGCAAATTAATTCCTTGATCAATTTTAAATAAATACGTATATATCGTTTTCTATGACAGCCTAAATTTTGTCAAATATTTGGATCAATATAACTACCCTCTTCTACGAAGGGGCGAAAGTGACGATATTTTGTCAAATACTGTGGAGGCAGGGTACAGTTTCGTAATTTGGCCATTCCCCCTGGCAAATTTCTTAACTTAAGGCTGTGGTGTGACTTTTTCAGCAATTGTTGTCTACTAATTGAATATATGGATATATTTGTAAGCTAGGTGTTTCGGGCTTGTGTTGTTCTTGAAATTGATGTCAGGCATGTACACCTTCCATAGTTACTCAGCAATATGGAATCAGTACACAATTAATAAAATCCGGTTCAGTACCCACGAATGTAGTCCCAGTCTATTTTTAGATCACTTTTTCTGGTCTAAATTTGGTGGTGATACTAGAGTTAGATTTTGGCATTCTTGGTAAGGATTTAAAGGCAATTGATTATTCTTTAAAATGTGAGCTTATGGTGTGGTTGTCTGTGTGTATTTCGGCGACAGTGCACATTGAGTAATAAGGTCATGGTGATGATCCGGAAGTGAAATCTGTTGCCTGGTGTTTTGTTTACAATTCAGCCTCTCAAAAAAATGCAGGTCAACCCTTGACAAGAGCTAAACCGTAGAGTCATCTTTGAAGGTATTTTAGATTAACATATGATTTTTATTGATTGTCACACAGTGGAAAGTTCAGTACTGAGAAACAAATGTAGAGACCATATAGTAAAATTAATTGTGTACTATGGCCATATGTTGATAGTGAAATACCAATAGTTGTCTACGAAGAAGAGCTAGCCTCTCGTAACAGTAAACATGTGGGTTTGGGACAAGGAGCATATCTAAAAAAACGGCTTGGATGACAACTATTTTCAACTGATTCAGCCTGTTTAGTACACACTGTTTGGTAGAATTGTAATCTAGGAAAAGGGCTTGTGCTTGCACTGTAAGTACCACATGGTGTCAAAAATGACCTTTGGACATGAAAATTGCAGGTATAAATTTGGGGTTGGGGTACATAAACTTCTGCTATGAACTGCCACTGACTTCTCTGGTCAAGTGGATAATATTTTTATTTTTTGTTTTAATATAGGTATCTCAAAATATGGACATTCTTGACCTGACTTGTGAATTTGATTTTTTATTATTTTTTGTACTAGGTCACTGATTGCGGCATTAAATTTGTACATAACAAATGGCCCCTGCCCCCTTAAGCAAAAACGATAATTTTTTTATGGTGCAGTCAGCCATGTCTATTATACTTTTCTGTTTCTTTGTGTATATTTAAATAATTTTTGTGCATTAGCTTCGTTATATTTCCTTCCTTTTTCCATATTTCATGTAGTGTTATATGTAATGCTCTTTGACGAGGGAGGTAACTGTTTTATACCTCAATGTGAGAACTGTTTACATCATGATAAAGTAGCATATTTTGGACTTAACTTACTAAATATGGAACCAAAATGATGACCACAATGTATTGTCTTGCTTTTTATGTAGTTGTCAAGGTTTGCACACCTATTTGTGTGACTATTATTCACATTTCAATACAGACACACAGAAACAATTGCTTAGCATGTCAACATGCATTCTTTAAAGTAATTTAACTCCACAGGAGCAGCTAGACTTTGGAGGAATCATGCATAAGCATACTCTTGTGAATGTTGAATGTCACCAGTGGAACGGTGTTAGAAATAATGATGCATATAGCATATCGCTTGCTATATTTTGGTGAGAAGAATGAAAATTTTAGCACTCTGACATAGTTTCAACCTTCATGAGCCCACTGTGAAGTTGACATAAGGTTCATATCTCACACTTGGGTGATAATAGAAAATGTTTCAGTGTTATATATACATCTTGAAATTTCTAGGTTCTGTTAACAAAGGGGAAAAGCTTAAAATTAAATGGCAGTTTCATGCCTTGGACAATACACATACAGTTTCTCCTCTGAAATTCTTATAGTTTTCATTGAATGTTTAAAGTACATCGATATCACTCGATTCTTTTCTTTTTGCAGGTCTCAGTTTTCATGGTAGAAGATTAGAATTAATCAGTCATGCTGAAAGAAACAATAGCTTGAATCTCATCCAGATACTCATTCTGATCTGTGTGCACAAGAGAGAGAGACTTTGACGGATAGATTTAACTTCCGCAGGAGTTGTTTTATGGTATGTGCTTTTTAAAAGCCAAGCAAGTGAAATACATTTTACCTTGAACTGAATTTTCCACTGTAAATATTTGTTCTATACCTTCTCTTATTATTTACTATGATTTTGTAAACTCCAGAAATCATTAAAGTCAGTTGTAAGTGAATTGGTGTCTGAGAAGAGATTTCTGTTAACTTGTATTGAGTAATTGTATATGTATGGTCAATTTCAGTGGCTATGTATCAATGAAGTTATTTGATATGTCCCTTTTTAAGTTTAACTGGGTCAACACATCTGTATGTTAATATTCTAGCATGGTCTAATGTTGATTGATTAAACTTTGATCTTTCCAGATTAGCTAGACTGTTGTTGTCATTACCCCCTCCCCCCAACACACACTCACACATCATTGATGCTCCTATTAGGATCTCCAGAATAATAATGAAAGGTTAGGAACTGCTTGTTTTATATCAGTCTAAAAGTACTTCCAAAGCACATTATTTACTTAAATGTGTGATTTCTTTATGTTTGCTAGAAGGGTTTATAGAAAATTTTTACTTCTGTCACTGACAAGTAACATTGCATTTCTGTCATTTACTCCTAAAATTTATAACTTTAAAACCTCTTCTTGACATTCATGAAAGATTGTAAAGGAATTTTAATTTTGTCCTAATGCTATGGTGGTAAACAAAGAGAAAAGCATTGAAGTTTGTAAACAATTTGAAATCTTTCAAGAAATGCAGTCAGTCATAACTCACAATGTAAATAATGCAATGCTTTTTGCTGCAAAGTAGTCACTTTCCTAAAAGCGTAATACCATATTTAATTTTGCGCACCAAAGGTTTTCCTTTATACCGTTGTACTAGATAATGTCTAAATATGTGATATATACACAACTTGTGACATAAACCATTTTGACCCAAATTCTTAAGGAGGTAGGGTACAGTTTCATAATTTGGCCCCTGGCAAATTTCTTAACTTAAGACTATGGTGTGACTTTTACAGCAATTATTGTCTACTAATTAAATATATGGATATATTTGTGAGCTAGGTGTTTCGGGCTTGTGTTGTTCTTGAAATTGATGTCAGGCATGTACACCTTCCATAGTTACTCTGCAATATGTTGATAGAGAAATACCAATAGTTGTCTACGAAGAAGAGCTAGCCTCTCGTAACAGTAAACATGTGGGTTTGGGACAAGGAGCATATCAAAAACGGCTTGGATGACAACTATTTTCAACTACATCAGCCTGTTTAGTACACACTGTTTGGCAGAATTGTAATGTAGGAAAAGGGCTTGTGTTTGCACTGTAAGTACCACATGGTGTCAAAAATGACCTTTGGACATGAAAATTGCAGGTATAAATTTGGGGTTGGGGTGCATAAACTTCTTCTGCTATGAACTGCCACTGACTTCTCTGGTCAAGTGGATAATATTTTTATGCTTTGTTTTAATATAGGTATCTCAAAATATGGACATTCTTGACCTCTTGTGAATTTGATTTTTTATGATTTTTTGTACTAGGTCACTGATTGTGGCATTAAATTTGTACATAACAACTGCATCATGTACCACATTCCATTTGATATTGATTACTTGATAATTATTACGTCGGGATTTGGTATAAAGTACAGCGGCTGGAATGCAGCGCAGGGAGCATACTAAACAGATGACCAGATTTTTTTTTTTTTTTTTTTTTTTTTTTTTTTTTTTTTTTTTTTACATTATAAATATTAGACTGGTTCCCTGACTAATTATCCTACAAATGCACATTGGTTTATATATATATTAGAAACCAGGCAAGTATTTTGTTTATTTCTGTCATCCGGGTATATTGGGGGGAGGGATGCACAAAAGCCAAGAGTTCATCTTTGGTGGACTATGTCTCAACTATATACAAAATAAATTATTGTAACAAACTATTACTTTTCTTGTCACACACTGTAAATTGGATCGAGAAGCCTAAGGTTCTTTAGTACTAATATTAGTACCCTTAGTCCTACCTTATGGACAGGGTACTAACATGAGTTTATTTGTGTCACTGGAGCATTTTTTTATATATAATGAATTAAATTGAGTAGTCCTATTATTTAATTCTGGAATTATTGCAAATCATTGTAGAAATAGTGTTAAAATCTCGTTTACCTTTCTTATCCGATATTTTCGTTTTGATCGTCCGCCATATTAGTTAAAATAATGCCTACTTCCGTTCTCAGCCTAGTTTGTTTGTGTGCTATATAAGGACGTTAATGCCTTATTTGGAAACAGATATGGCGCGATTTGAGTCAGAAATTTTGCGCATTAAAAGTAAATACGGTTTACCGGTAACTTTAAAATGCCACCAAAAAGCAATTATTTTCTCACCAAAAACTGTATTCCGCAATTTATGCAAGTATCCATTCTCCATCTTCTCGTGTTATGTCATTCAACAACTTACACCATAGCGTAGAATATTCATATATAGTCTGGAAAGCCTTATGTAGAAAAGGGGTCACGGCGAGAGTCTCCCGTTATCTGTCATTGTGAACACTGTGAAGTTAGCATAACTATGCCAATTTATTTTACCATGTAAGGGCTTAATAAATTCAAAATAAGCCAAACTTCTTTGACAAATTGACTATACTTATTTAGTATATTTCTATGATATTTGTGTTTCTGACTTTAGTGAGAAGTTTTTTTTTTTTGCTCCACTACATGATATGGGATCAGTTCGTAGCCTCAACCACAACAAAACAAGTTGAGGCTACGACATCGTAGCTAATGGTTTTTCTCCCAGGATGTATATTAACCGGTAGCGGTTCAGCTTTATTAGCAGAATAAATTGCAGACCATGCGCACCGTTGTATTTTGTCATCTTGAAATTAAAACTGTACCCGACAACGGAAGAGGTGTCGGTGGTATCCTTAAATTGGTAGGTATGATATTAAAAAAATTTAATACAGCTGGCGCTCTATAGTTTCGCATTTTGCAAAATGGAAAGGGCGTTGAAAAAAAAAGAAGAAAAGAATCTCGGGGGTTTTCCTCGCTGGTTATAATGGTAGTACTACAAAGTTTTTAATATCAGGGCAAAGGTGCTGGACGCGAGCTTGATACTAAAAACAAAATAATAATCTGAAGGGAAAAAAAAATACAGAGTGATATCTCAGACGACCTCCATGACCAGTTCTGAAATAGGACCCTCTCTATCATATTATATGAGTCGATCACAAGTGTATCAGGGTCGTGGAATTGTATAGTCCGACGCTATATCCCCGTTTGTTTGTAGCCCCCCCCCCCGATTTCAATACCTAAAACGTTTAATGTGATAAAAAGTGCACAGAACTAAGTCAATTGAGTCTAACCTGTAACAATATGACACAAGAGAAGACACCGGTCAGCACCCTTCTGTAGTTCTGTAAGATGGAATCGGTACACAATTAATAAAATCCGGTTCAGTACCCACGAATGTAGTCCCAGTCTATTTTTAGATCACTTTTTCCGGTCTAAATTTGGTGGTGATACTAGAGTTAGATTTTGGCATTCTTGGTAAGGATTTAAAGGCAATTGATTATTCTTTAAAATGTGAGCTTATGGTGTGGTTGTCTCTGTGTATTTCGGCGACAGTGCACATTGAGTAATAAGGTCATGGTGATGATCCGGAAGTGAAATCTGTGTTCCGTTGCCTGGTGTTTTGTTTACAATTCAGCCTCTCAAAAAAATGCAGGTCAACCCTTGACGAGAATTAAACCGTAAAGTCATCTTTGAAGGTATTTTAGATTAACATATGATTTGTATTGATTGTCACACAGTGGAAAGTTCAGTACTGAGTAACAAATGTAGAGAACATATAGTAAAATTAATTGTGTACTATGGCCAGATACGCGTTAAAAGATCTGGCAGGGGAACCAATTGTAGGCAGTTTTTACGAACAAGAACTACAGAAAACTTAACAAGATGTTTTCGTGATTGAAAAAGTGATAAGGAAAAAAGGCAATAAAAGTTTAGTCAAGTGGCGTGGGTATAGCGATAAATTCAACAGTTGGATACCAGCCAAACAAATTATGAAATAATGTTATTATAAATTTACTCGTACTTTTGTTTGACAGATTTACATTTTATTGGTTTACATAACGATATTAGATATTGTCTGCGATCATTAGAGATCGTCATTAAGTTAAAAATTTTGACAAATACAAAATCAAATTTCATATTTTTCAGTTGGCCTGGAATTTTGATGTTTAAGAAAGGTTTGATCAGCTGCCAAAACAGTTGTTGTTCAGCAACGGTGAAATTAAATTTTATAATTTTTTTAGCAACGTGATACTTGACATTCTTATTTTCCAGTGGTTGGTCTGCTGTGACTTGATCTATCAACGACGGTGATTATTCATCGTCATCAGATTCGTTGTTATACAAAATATCATCTTCGCTATTGTCTATCATATCGTTAGAGATTGTAATATTGTCTGCAACTTTATCTTTTATGTTTACATCTCTTGCGGTGGTATCTTCTGCGTATAGTTCAGCGAGTCGTTTTATCAAGTCCATTATTATAATATATTTTTATCTAATTTATTATAAGATGACTGACGAGGTAAAATATCACCAAAAAGTTAACATATTAAATTACAAAGAGCTAGCCGAAGCGGTAAGAAAATGCTTGTCGGGTTATAGTGCATATTCCGCTGACGTTATTGTAATGCAAGGTGATTATCATAAAATATTACTAACAGCGGCAGAAGCAAATAAAATTAATGAAAACGCAGTAACAACGTTAAAATTTAATCGTAATGATGTTATAGCATTTGCTCATCATTGATTGACTAAAACCGAGCTATCAAATATTTTTAATCATGATATCCAAAAATAATACTAGCATCGTATTCGCTTGAAAAAGTTGATCTTGTTACTCCATCAGCTATACATTTTACCGTCATAGGACTGATATTAAAATATTTCATCGCAGCTGAAATTGATTTAAATTTCATCTCGTCTGTTTCGAGATTTAAAGAAACAATAGGTTTTGCTGGACATCTACAGTTAATACCATTACCACCTCTTCCTTTTTTCACATTTTCCTGCTGGGTCACTAGTTTTAGATTTTCCAATCGAATGTCTGTTTTTACGTTATTAATGTGATTAATGACCAGGCCCTCAGGTATAGATCAGTTAAGCACCTCGTAAACAAACCTATGACCATAATAATGAACATGATCTGTCGATGTTTCTCTAACAGTTAACTTGATATACCCCATATTGCTCATAGTACCAAGAACTTTTTTAAGTTTTTCTGTTTCTAATAATACCGCAATCGTTAGCCTCGTATAAATCAAAGACCGGGTACGGCTGAAACTCGTTTTGCAAAGACAAATTTTTAATGTTGTCATCAGTGACTGCACGGTTTACATGATATACACAGTGTCCTTCTGGAATATCTTCGCGGAATAACGTGTAAATAAAATCTTTTCTAAGCATTGCAATCCTCTCGGCATTATCTCCATTTACGCTAATTTTATAATCCGCTGGCGTTGATTTGCCAACAGATTTTTCAGTTTTGATGTTAATAACTGAACCTAATGCATTTCCAGCGTATAAGTTATACTTTAGGTGAACGTGATATACATTTTGCTCACATGCGCGTGTCATTCTGTGACATTATACTATGGTAATTTTATAACTTTGATTTTTCAATCCTGGCGCATGCGCCGTGTGCGGTAAATTATCAATTAAATATTAGACTATAGTATAGCAATGTTGAAATTGCGTGATATAACCAAGAAGAGCCTTATGGGAGAACCTGAAAAAATAGCGACTGCTTTTGCAGGTTTTGACAATAGTTATCGGTTCGATAAACAAATCGTGTTAGAAAATTTTACTGCAACAAATCTTTACCACCTGCTACAGACAATTGTAAAACGTGAGCTTGAAAAGCACAAGGGTATAAGATTATTAGTACAATATCACGTTATATTTTAAAAGCTACTTATGACGGAAGAATCGAATGACAGGGAAATTGCAGACCCTTACATCAACGCGAAATCAAGAAGTGTTTTGTTTGGAACTGATCTTTTATCACTAGTTAATAAAATACACCAATAAATCTGCAAAATAATAGAAGAATTTAACGAATTAGGTTCGGGCTGGAAGTTTGAAATGATCAAGGAAATTTTGTTTCACACGATGAAATATGAGGCATTGCGCTGTAGTTCGTACATCGACCAGCCACCAAAAATAAAAAACAATGTTGTTTAAACGTAAAAAAAACGTCGATAACAAATGTTTTCAATGGGCTGTTCTTTCTGCACTACTTCCAGCAGAAAAACATGCTGATCGCGTTGAGAAGTATATTAGTAACGTGTCAATATTAAATTTTAAAGATATTGACTTTCTAGTGGCAAAATATCAAATACCAAAATTTGAAAAGCAAAATATTGTTTCAATCAATTTTTTCGGACTAGATGAAAAAGAAAACGTCTATCCGAGATATATTTCAGAAAAAGCTTCATAATCGACTATAAATTTACTGTTTTATAAAAATCATTACGTTTGGATCAAAAACCTTAACTGACTAGTTGGTAGACAGTATAATAAGTATAAGAACAAAAAATTCTTTTGTTATCGCTGCTTGCACGGTTGTACAAACAATGAAATATTACAAAAGCATTTGAAGTACTGTAGTGATGTATAAAGAATAACAATGCCATCTAAAAAAGATAATGTGTTACAGTTTGTCCATCAAATTCATAAACTAAAAATTCCTGTCGTCAAATACGCTGATTTCGAATGCTTACTTCAACCTGTACTTGGCGTAGAAAAGAATCCCAACCAATCGAGTACAAGGAAAACTCAAAATCATGTTCCGTGCGGAGTAGCTTACAAGATACTCGACGATATTTCGTTGATGTTGATCTCGATTTTCCAACTTCGCTACACAAATTACATAACGATTACCCTTTCTGCGCAGAATCAATGATAATAGATTATAATTTATTATCCCAGGAACAACAAGCGTCAACATCAACAAGACAACATTATATGGTCAAAAACTAGTACCAAATTTGCTTAATAAACGTAATTATGTTTTGTATTACAAAGTTTAAATACAAGCAGTCGATGAGAAAAGTTGAGAAAAGATCATCGTGTACTAAAATTTAATCAGTCGCCTTGGATGAAAGGTTACATTAACTCGAACACTTCAAGAAGACCTGTAGCAGAAACTGATTTTGAGAAAACTTTAAACTGATGAACAATTCCGTTTTTGGTAAGACGATGGAAAATATTAGGAAATGCGTAAATATCGAACTAGTTAATTGTTGTCGTTGTGCTTAACGCCATTTTTCAGCACACGATAGGCTATTCATGGCGGCCAGTATTAATGATGGAGGAAGAAACCGGGAAATCACCGGAAAGAACCACCGACCCACGAGAAGCTACTGGCAAGCTTTCGCACATATCCACATTAGCCGAATCCTAGACTCGAACCCACGCAGACAGAGGTGAGATGGCAGTGATCCGTAACGGACAGCGCTTTAGACCACTCGACCACTCGGGGCCCCGAACTAGTTAATGATATCCATCGTAGAAATAAAATTGTGTCAGACGATGATTTTGTGAGTATGAAAATATTTAATGAGAATCTTTTTGCGATACAAAGAAGAAAAACAAATCTAAAACTAAACAAGCCGATCTACGTTGGAGCTTCAGTGTTAGATTTACCAAAGTAGCTGATGTATGATTTTAATTATAATTTTGCTAAAAATCAGTGGTCGGTCAGTAGATTATTGTTTACTGATACCGATTCGCTCGTATATGAAATCGAATGCGAGGACATCTATCAGGACATGTACGATAATCGACGTCTGTTTGATCTTTCCGATTACCCACGTGACAGTAAATTTCATGACACAAATAAAAAGGTTATTGGTAAGTTCAAAGATGAAATGAACTCGAGCGTTATCAAATATTTTATCGTATTACGCAGCAAAATGTATGCCGTATTGTTAAACAATAATAAAATGACGGAAAAAAAGCAAAATGTCTGCCTCGCGATTTTGTTAAAAAATTTATGAAATTTGATGACTACAAGTATGCACTTGATGGCGGTGTTAGTTTTATAAGAGCTATGGCTATTCGGACTAATCATCATAAGCTCGAAACAGTTGTCATTATCAAACGTGGATTGAGCAATTTTGATGACAAACGTTATTGTGAAAATGGAGTAGATACACTTGCACTTGGGTATTGTCATGAAAATAGATCTATATTCAACATTATCTTTTCCGACTAAACTTTTATCTAAACTAAAGAAATAATGTTTGAAAATTTGACAGTGACAAATAGCTACAATAGCAAGATCAAATATCTAATGATGGACGGCAAACAACTGTCAGTTAAAATTAATAATGAAACATCAGGCATATGTTTTAGTGGAACACGTGACAAGCTAAAACTTTCACTTATCAGGTCTGATAACAGCGAAAATTTCAATTACCTCGAGCAATTGTATCAAAAGTTGCTAGCGGAATTTAAAAACTTTAACAATTCGATCAGTCAACAAAAATATACTAAACTTACAATTGATCTTGATCGGTCAAAGGTATATTTTATCGACAAAAATATCCTCTAAGCAAACATCAAATAAAAAATTTGTTGGAATCTCATCGCTGTGTGAGCGGTAGTCTCTATCATCGTGATAATAAAGTATTTTTAATGTCAACAGTTGAAACATTAATCATCGGTGATGAAATCACTTACCTGATTCACCCTGTATAATACGTCCTCTCCCTTGAAAGTGCATCACGTGATTGAGTTTAACACATCTCCGCATGACAAGAAAAGCAGTTGCCTAGCTTGGTTGTCATGGAGATATTTTTTTAGATTATGCAACATCTGTCTAAAGTTATAGAATTATATTTGGGCTTAAAACCTTGTTTTAGTTTTGTGTAAACCGTTTGGAGTGGGATTTTAGGAAAAAAAAAGGGGGTAATTTGTATTTGTTAGGAGGGTAGGAGGGGCATTTGGGCTCAATATCTTGTTTTCCCTTACTACTAATACCAGCTTCTAAAAATGCAAAATTGGAAATTTTAAATGATCTTAGGACACTGCTAACTAAAATTACTGCTCCCTTGTGCTCCAAAAAGCAACCTAAATTTGTCTAAAGTACACTATTCTTGGCAGCTATTAAAATATGGAAAATGAATTTTGCTAAACTAGATAATACCAGCTTCTAAAAGTGCAATGACTGAATTACCAAATACATAAAATGTAAAAAAAAAGTTATCGGCTCTTTTTTTTACAATTTACCTCTGAAGTTCGAGAAGTGAAATTGAGCAAGTAGAGCTAGCAATTTTTTGAAAGGTGCACATCTGGAGTAAGGCCGAGCTGTATACTCTCTAACCCATATTACACCCATCAATCATGCATCAAAATAAAGGGAATTAAAGGTTCTTTAAATAATACCTATGATATACAAAGTCTCTTTTAAAAGCCAGTGTAACTAGTGAGGCACTTGCCTTCTACTCACAGAATAGAAAATTCAAGTCCAGTATTTGTTAAATAAAACTGGGATTTTTGTACACAAGGTTGGTAAATAGGGATACAGACATTTCTCTTGCTTCTTTACACCCTTGTCATATGGGACAAAGGTCAGGTTACATTTTCCTTGAAGTAAAAGAATCAGAATGTTTAATATACTGTTCGTGCTGTGTTGTTTATACAGACAAGTAGCAAACTAACCAATCACATAGCCACTTACTATTTGTCATACAGTAGAACAACACAGCATGAACATCAATCAGAGTAGCTTCATTGCTCAGAGTTAACAAAACTCGAACACGTAATCATGGTTTATGGTTGCCTAATTGACTAAATATGTATAAAATAAGAACAACTATTTGCAACTGATGAATATTTCTCATAAATGAACATTAATTACATACAAATAATAAAATACCCACTTCTGCCAAATTAAAACATGAATATATGAAATTAAAAAATATATGTTCTTGCTACATTATCTCTGGACATATCTTTCTACCCTACCTTAGCACAAGTTATATCAACTTTCCCTACGATAGTACTGGATATCTCTACCTTACTTACATTAGTGCAAGGCGAATCTTTCTCTCTGACCTTAGCACTGGACATATCTTTCTACCTTACCTTAGCACCAGATGTATCAACTTTCCCTACCTTAACACTGGACATATCTACCTCGCTGACCATAGCAAAAAAAAATACCCACATTCCTTCCCGTAGTGCCACATTATCAATATTAAATAAATATGGACATGTGTTTTCATTCATTCACTTTGATGATATTTTTTATTTTGAGAATTATGCTCATTTTCAGTACTAAACATATATACAAGAGACTTCTTATACTAGTTCAAGTCAATATGGTTTTTATTGTTATTTTCATCAGAATTATGACCCTCAATTAAACAGAAAGTGAGTATAGGGCCTTCCTGTCCAACGAACATATTTCTAATTTGCTTTCCAAAAATTTCTTGAGCTATATTACTTTTCTTTTATACATATTACTTTACAAAATTTCTTTCAGACCTTCATCTCAAACGACATATCTAATACACCAGATGAAGGATGGCAGTACAAGCACTTTTTCACAGTTGAACAGGCTTTTCAAAAACTAGATCATAAAATTAAAATTTTGCCTTTGCAGGATGTGATATTAGCAGCAAGACTCTAAATGTTGGTTAAACATCTAAAACAAAGATTGTTTCCCATGTTGCTAAAAATTAATTTGTTCATTTCTTTTATAATTGAACATGAAAATGTTATTTTGATATTATGACCAGAGTTGTTCATTTAAAAAGAAATTATATGAAAAAGTACCATGCCCGGATTGTAGTGGTATGCTGCCACAAGAGTGTACCCTGCTGTCCTGATGATGAAATTGTTACTATACAAGGTCGCCCACAACGCTTCTACAGTCAAAATCTCTCTCTTAGTCAACCACTTCTAGAAAATATCTACAATGACACCGTAATGAATTTTGATTTTAACATGAATATGGTGTAAGGGATATTAGGAAGGTGGCTTGCTAAAGAAAGTTATAGCTTAATGGATGTGATATTTTATGTTGGAATGTATTTACTGTTTAAAAACATAAAAATAATGAAGCTGTATGTCATATATATTGATTTATTCCAACAATATACTATTCAAAACACATAAGAAATAGATAATGCAAAGTATTTCATTTTTTGTGCAACCATTTAGCGTTGTAGTCGTTGAAAGTGAAATTATTGTGCTTCAAATCCTCTCTTATGAAGAAATGCTTCAAGCCTAATTTGATGCCAAAGACTAATATTTATGATTTATTTTCCAAGTTACATTTAGTATAACAATGATTAAAATTTCGAATAAAATATGTTTCTCTTTCTGGTTTTCTAAGTTTAAGTACCACATGTCAATTAACTCAAGTTTCTAAAATGTTAATAATGCCATAATAATTATGAAATAATAATATTATATTATGGCATTTGTTCATGGATATTCAGTAACATAACCTGTTGTGAAAGATGTAAAGTAGTATAGGTAATTGATGATGTTTTCAAACCAACCCCTCTGTCCCCACTCCAGTACAGGTAATTGATGATGTTGTCTCACCAACCCCTCTGTCTCCCCCTCTAGTATAGGTAATTGATGATGTTGTCTCACCAACCCCTCTGCCCACTCTCCAGTATAGGTAGTTGATGATGTTGTCTCACAGACGGCCCCCCTCTTTGCTACCCCCCCCCCAAATGTTACTATTTTTGTCAGCTGATGGGTCATCTTTCCAAAATGTTATATTAAACAAATGAAATATATATATAATGAACAATACTTCAATCAGACATGTTGGATTCGATCTAATAGATTTTGTAAAAGATTTAATTCGATCAAAGCAGCGTCAGCATATACTGGTATAAAACCGAAAATAATAAGCGATTCCATTAAAAGGTGGGTTATTATATATCGCCGAAATATGGATCAGTATGGCTATTCGTGACTGAAAATTATATGAGAATAGCGGGATGGGCAGATGATGTGATGACATTTATTGACAATATGGTAGATATATTGTTTGATAAAGCCACACAAAATTGTTTAAAATATCAAACATAAACAGCAGCGATGACATTCGCTCAAATAAACCATTCCACTAGGGTTCCTTCAGCTGTTTGAGCCCTAGCGATAAGATCCTAAGAGTTCCATTTTTGTATGGCATCTATTGCCTTTGTTGTGCTTTCCATGGGCACTCTTCATGGTTAAGACCTCTCTTATGGTCCACAGGCACATTATCGAGACTATTTCTTCCAGCGACAGTCTTTCTGAATGTCTCTATGTGGGAACCCTTCAGTGAGGTATCTTGACGTTGTCATGTGGAGCGAGCTCACATCACCTTACTGTCTATTTTTGATGGCACAAGACGGCACAAACACATAACATATACACAGGACGACTCCTAAGGCGGGGGAACCTTGTCTACATCCAACAAACGCACCATATTCCCTACTATGGCGACACCTAGGAGTGCTAAAATGGCACCCTATGTGTTTACATAGTGGGAAATATGTTTGGTTGTTGAAATTTGAGGGTTTGTCCGGTCCCTACCACACTTAAATAGATAATATTTTGTGGACATAATATCGCCATTCCCTAGACAAATTTGCCTTTCACATGAATCGAGCCATAGGCGCCAGAATGAAAGTTCCAACACGTAACCAACTGAGCTACCGACGCATTATATAAATATATTGAATTAGTTAATATATACTTAACAAAAACAGCATTATACATTTTCTGACTATGAAAACACGTTTTTTTCTGCATTATATTTTCTGTTATAAAAACGATAAAAAAATAAGAAAAATAAATGAATTTTTGATTTCAGATTGCATATAAAAGAGAAATTTAATGCTACACTCCAGCTAACAAAGTTAAGGCTAAACTAAGTGATAAAAAGATAAAAAAAATATCCATTTTGAAAACATTATTATAGAACTATATGATTTTATTTTGTATAACGAATTTCTTATTACAATCTACAAAGATGACCTGAAATTGCATAGCCAGGTGTAATTATAGTTGTTACAAAAGTCAAAATGGACTTTCTTCAGTATTCTATATAAAACAGATTTTCCCACTGCAGCTCTATACATGACGTGAATTGTATAGCAAGGCATAGTTATCAGCAGACAAAATGTACAGTGTTTCTATGTTAAGAAGAAATCAATAAGTCGTATAAAGGCGTTTGTGTGTTCTTACAAGTTAATATATACTTAGACAAACAGATACAAATGTGAAAAATAGCAGACCAATGATTTTCTTGTTTGTTTCCCTAATTAATTAATAACAAAACTGTACAGATTAAAATCCATAGCACGATACATATAACCAGATTTGGGTTATTTATCAAGTTACATACGAATTGACTTCAGTTTACGTAAAGGGCATTTCTAATTATTTTAATAAATACAGAATTGCAACAGAATTTGTAGGTCTTAAAAATTGCTGTCATATATTTCCATTTCACTAAGAAACAAAAAACAACTTGATCTTAAATCTGATTAAAAAATGAGGAGATATAAACAACATAACATATCTTTTATGTTCGACAACTCGCGAATGATTTTAAACTAAGCCTTAGCGTGTTTACCTCCCTCTTTAAAACAAAAAAAAACTAAATCTCTAATCCTATTGAAATGATATCAACATTTGCTACTAGATATAGAATGTTTTCGTGATTATATAGAATAAATTTGATTCTCCCAGATATTTTTAAAGGCGATTTTCGAATAGTTCTTTCGTTGCTAATTTGCTTAATAAATATTTGCCACCTTTTGCAAAAACTTTTGACCTGTCCAAGTCTATTATGATTTTTGTATACCGACCTTGGCTTATTGGACTGTGTAGATTTTCTTATTTTGAAGAAAGAGCATTGATTAAATTTTCGAGATACGGAAAATACTTGATATCGTCTGTTCTAATAAGAGAAAGTTTAATTCTATAAAATTTACTAAAGCAAATACCTGAAACTTCATCATTAAATTCAAATGACAATTGTTGGTTATTGACTATTATTTGTTTTATTTTACTATTAACTCCTTCGGCTAATGTTAAATTTTCAAACATTATTTCTCATGCTTAGACTATTACTTAAAAAGTGTCCAAGAGCGAGAGCATTAATTCCGTTTTTTTAATACCTTTTATTATCAAAATTACTTAGTCCACGTTTTATAATCATAATCGTTTCAAGCTTATGATAATTGGCCCGAATTTCATTGGTTTTAATAAAGCTGACGCTATTGTTAAGAGCCGCTTTGATGTCCTCAAAATGAATCATCTTTTTTACATATCTTTTGGGGATGTTTTTAGCTTTCTTTGTCAGTTTATTGTCGTCTAATATGACAGCGTGCATTTTGCTTCTTAGTCCAACAAACTCTCTCACAGGTACAAGCGTAAACTCGTCTTTCATTTTTCCAATAACTTTCTTGTTAGAATTATCATGAAATCCACTTTAATTTGGATAATCTGAAAAATCGAACAGATCTTTATTATCGTAAATATCTTATTTCACATTTTCACATTGTATATTGTATACCAGAGAATTCGCATCAGTAAATAGCAACTCTGAATCTAGCCACATTTGTTTGGTAAAATTAAAATTAAAATCATACATCAGCCACTTTGATATATCAGGCACAGCTGCACCAACATAGATTGGCTTATTTAATTTTAAATTTGTTTTTCGTCGTTGTATTGCAGCAAGATTTTCATTAAATATTTTCATACTAACAAAACCATCATCGCTAACTAATTTATCTCTGCGATTGATATCATTAACAATTTCAGTCTAAATTCTTTTTCTGATGTTTTCCATAGTCTTACCAAACACTGAGTTGTTCATTTATTTGAAAAGTTTTTCTCAAATTCGGTTGTAGCTACGGCAAGACGTTTCGTATTTAGGTTAATATAATCTTCCATCCATTGCGATTGATTAAACTTTAGCACGCGATGGACTTTTATCAGAATTAGTCCAGTATCTACTGCTTGCTTTAGGTTTTTGTAATGCATGACATAATTTCTTTTATCTAACAAATTTGGAACTGACTTGGTAACGATAGAACATTTTGCTGTCGTCATAGCTCGTTGTTCAGGCGATAATAAAGTATAATCAATCGTCTTTAATTCTACGCAAAATGGATAGTCGCTATGCAGATTGTGTAACGAACTGGGGTAGTCTAGATCAACTTCAACAAAATATGAAATATCTTTTGGAAGATTTTTTCAGTTTCTTTAAGAAATTGGTTTGGAGTCATCCAATGAAACTTGACGCAAGGCATTGGCTGTGCCATTCTGGACCAGTACACACTGTCACGGCCTAGATAAATAATGTAACTCGACGGAAGATTTTTATCATAGCCTTTTAAGTATTTATTATTAGCCGCTGCATATTTTTTTGTTATGTAGCTAATTCCGTCTCTGACGCCTTTTCAACGAAGTTAAATATATCGATATCTGTTAATAGATCTAATTCTATCTCGCTAGTTTTAAGTACAGCGTCCCAAGACAGCCTCGGAGCAGAATAATACCAACAGGGGTCTAATCCGTAATTTACATGACTAACCTGACAAAAATTCACGAAAACATCGGCTAACAATAATACATCCGTTTTCAGATATAAATCGTGATAATCGCCAAATGTTTTACAGGCAAATTTAATACACATATCTTGTGCATATTTATACTCATCATCGCTGATGTTTTCATTCTTGAGCTGCGAGTAAAATTTATCTTTTTCAGGTAGAGAAGTTTCATTAAATCTGCTCCAATCGTCAAGGCACTCATAAGGAAAAATACTTTTTTTGTCAGATGGACATAATTTTTTCCGAAGCAGCTGCGTAGATTATTGAAAATAATGCAACCTTTAACGAGCTCGTCTAATAATGCTGCCATAAGTTGTATGCTGTCGATAAAGCGTAATTTGCCGAGGGTCACCGACATATACTTTTCAAAATTATTTGGAATACATTTTATCACCTTATTTAGTTTTAGTTTAGCTTTAATGTTTTTATCACCAAAAGCTTCTATAATGATGTGACTGTCGTAGCCACGAAAGATATGTAAAACTATGGGAATAAAATCTAAAGCATGAAATTTCAAATTACAAGTGTTATGAGCTGCTCTGCGATATTGACCGGTCAAATGATAGTGATCTCGCACCTTGGAGTCCGCCAAAAGTTTTTCCACAAATGTATGGCAATTAACTTCCTCATGAAAGTCCAGTTGTTGTTTAGACGTTAATCTGATCGGAGCTGTTCTAAGTAATCTGTTTGAAATTGTATTAACTTCGTCTATTAATTTTTTTAGTAACCACATGGCAGGATTTACATCTCTATATAACCTTATCGGAGACGAAAATCTATCGCTGGCCCAACAAACTACCTTATAAGCTACACCGCAACGAATATGCTGCTTTATTCTTCTTGTACTTGATTTGTTCGGATTATTTTCTGCTCCAGCCACGGGAACGAGTAAACACTCGAAATTTTTTTCTTTTTCGCTAGGCATAGTTATTTTTTGTACGTTGACGCAGTATTTGAGATGTTCTTGCAGTCTGTCATTGCTAGTAAAGCCGTGCAGACTTCTATAACAGTAGTATTTATTGTGTTTGTTTTTACTGTACTGTCCGCCAACTAAGCCGTTAAAGTTCTTTATCCAACAGTAATGGCCATGAAAAAAGCAATACATTTATTGTTGTTTTCTCATTCGTCTATTCCGAAAACATTTACTGAGATACCGTTTTGTTTTTCAAATTTGGTATATGAACTTCTGCTACTGGAAAGTTGATGCCATCAAAACCGAGTTCGTTCTTGTGCGAAGAGTACTTGTTGAAGCGATCGGAATTCTATTCCTTGGGAAATATTGCGGAAAGAATAGACCACTGGAAACATTTGTTTTTGACATTTATACAGCAATTTTTGTTTTATTTTGTTTTAGGATGATCGACGTACAAATTACCGCGAAGTACGTTATATTTTGATGTGTGAAATAAAACTGCTTTTATCATTTCAAATTTCCATCACGACCCTGACGATGTAAATTCTTCTAATTCTTTTTATATTATTTCTTGATGTATTTCATCGGCGACCATGGCAATGTTTCTTCCAGTTAATATTTTTCTCGACTTAGCTGTTAAATAGGGTTCCGAGACTTCGCTCTCAAAACATTTTGTTTCCTCAGCTGCGTGTAATTTTGATAAAATTGTATGATATTGGACTATGAGTTTGATGCTTTTATGAACAGCGAGTTCCCGAGCTATAACGGATTACAAAAGATGATATAAATTTGTAGAGCTAAAATTAGCTAATATGGCCTGATCATCAAGTTTGTAACTGTTGTCATATCCTAAAAATGCCGAAGCAATTTTGGGGGGATTTGTTAATGCTCTTTTTAGCAATATTTTCGCAATTTTAGCATTACATGTATAAAGTAATATTGTTTATCTAATTGAATTTTTGTGTAAAATTATTGATATAAAAAATTATGTATGTATGTGTGTACATGTATATGATATCAAATTTGGGTAGATAAATTAAAAAGTATATATTACTATGTTGGTCCTTACAAATAGGGATTAGTTACAAAATTGAATAGCTTGGTTCAATTCAATGGCTTGATTGAAATGAAAACCAACTTACCGTAGAAGCCGCCTTTCACAAATGTAATCCTAAAAAGCCTGGTTCAGAATACATAACAATAAACGATTTACTTGCTTCTTTTCAACTGAACGAATCACCGTTCCTTACAAATTGAGATTAGCTACAAAATTAAATAATCTTGTTCAATTTCATAGTTTGTATGTCACAATAACCAACTTGCTTTTAATTCACAACAATAAACGATTTCCTCTCTTTCTTTTCACTGAAAATCAGCCGAACAAATCAGGTC
The DNA here is from genome assembly GCA_016746295.1 of Potamilus streckersoni. Taxonomy (NCBI): domain Eukaryota; kingdom Metazoa; phylum Mollusca; class Bivalvia; order Unionida; family Unionidae; genus Potamilus; species Potamilus streckersoni. The sequence continues at coordinate 643,873 of JAEAOA010001569.1, read as the reverse complement.
TCGTTATCTTTTCAACTATTACTCAATTTTACGAGTGGTAATCCATGTCACGAGCATAAAAAACGATGTACCAAAATTGTTCATAATCCATGTTAAGGCTTGAACTACAGCGATAACCTCTTTACAATAATTAACTCAAAATGGACATTATGATTTGGACACGTACAAACGATAAGTTATGGAACAAAAGCGACAGCCTCTTTACAATAATTAACTCAAAACAGGCATTCTGATTGGGACAGGTAGTTATTCAACGCCATTTCGGAATCTTTACAATAATTAATTCAGAACAGGCATTCTGATTGGGGCACGTAGTTATTCCACGTCATTTTGGAATATATAAAGGCCGAGCCTATCTGAAAACTTCAGTCGATTAAGCCCCAGTCTGAGAAGTTTGTCTGTTCATATTTACTGGTAAGAATTTCCTATTACTTACTTTAAAGATTTTTGTAGTAACTTGTAGTAGCAATATTTTTGTGATTTCTCTTTTTATGTTTTTTATGTACTACTATAATGTAATGAAATATTTTATTGTTTCTATGTTCATTTGTAAGAAATTCGCTAGCTTCAAAGTATTCTTTAGATCATATAGTAAAATGTCCAGCGATCGTTTGCTGGTTATTATTCTAAATTATATGAAACAAAATATATTCCTTGAAATTATTATAACAACAGTTGTAACTATTGAATTTTAGGCTTTTTGAATTCAAGCAATATTATAATCACTTGTATCGCATTCTAAAATGCAAAGCATTTTACAAGCATATGAAGTACTAGATTACAGAGAAATTATTAAAAATGTATTGTAATATGTATTGTATGAATAAATGTATCTTTAGAACACATATATCGATAAAAGTCGATTATGCCCCGGTCAGAGAAGTTTGTCTGTTCGTATTTACAGCGATCTCCGCTACCTCTTGCTACCAGAACTTCCCCAAAGATGTGCCATTATTAAGTGACACCTTATTTTTAAAAGGACCAATCTTTTCTCTCTTCCTCTCCGATCAGAGCCGAAGTTTCCTTCTCATAGCAAGAATTGAGAAGAAGGTTATGTTAAGAAATAAAAATTACACAACAAACATTTCTTACATAGCAAAATGACAGACGAATATCGAGAATACAGGTGTCACATCCCACAAATACGATCTACGAGAGAGACTCCCACCAACACTTTTGCGACCAGTAGACTTCATGCCACTCAACTATGCCGTCGCCTCGCCTAAAACAGTAACCATGTCTGCGCCATTATCAACGCTCGGTCCAGTTTCATTGACTCACACTTCATTCGATTATGGTTCCTTTGATCCTAAGCAGACTACGACTGACAACCCCAGCCAGTATCTGAAACTACGACATCCCAAATGCATACAGTACCTAGTCCTGCCCCGAATTGATCTATCTACAACCCAGTGTGAATTACCTCTATTCTTGCCGTAAACAGATTTGTATGGGTCCAATAGCGACAGCTACGCTATTCTTAGATCAACGACAGCAACGACAGCAGCATTGACTTTATATATATATATATATATATATATATATATATATATATATATATATATATATATATATATAATGACAGTAATCTTGAGATATCTACCACTAATAGCGGAAGAGCAAGAGATCTACCATGTGCATCCGATATATAACTTGTACGCTGAAAATGCATTAGGTTCTGTTATGAACATAGCAAACAAAAAAGCTATTGGCGTACCAACTCTTGCTGGGATGTTAATTTCAGTGAAAGGTGTTGAAATGTTTAGAAAAATGCTTGTTTATACTTTGTTTGTTGTCAATATTCCAGAGGGACAGCGAGTATGTAGAGCAAATGGCTCAATTGCTGATGATAATATCGAAAATTTAGGATTACAAAACGAATATCAACTGCACGCAGTATTTGATTTATATGAGGCAAATGATAAGAGAATTATTCGAATTATAAAAACTAAAAAAGTATTAGGAAACTGAGATAAATATTGCTACTTACACATGATGGTACGTTGATCAAACACTGATCAAATCCATTACAAGTCGCGCCGTTTTGTTTATGAAGCTGTCAATGGTTTAGTTATTGACCATATTAATCAAATTAAAACTGATAATTGTCTTGAAAATTTAGATTTGGTTACACAAAAAACACAGTACGTGGAATTGGTGGCGGTAATAATTTTAAATATCCTGCTAAACATACAATTTCAAATAATCTTGAAACTTTTGAAGAAATGAAATTTAAATCAAGAACAGCTGCTGGAAAATATAAAATTCATCCACAAATAATAAAAGAAGTAGTTGACGGTAAGAAAAGATCAGCAACGTCTATAATAAAATTTGATAGATTTAGTTTTAGAGATGATAACTAATAATATTTTTATATCATTACGAGAAAGACAATTGTGACTAAATCACATTACTTTGTCGCGATTTAATCGTAACGTCATTATTTTATTTGTCTCAAGTTTTATTTTCTCCGCTGCTATTAACAAAAATTGATCAGATTCGCCCAATGTTATCATAACGTCAACGAAATAAAAAAATATATCTCAGCAAGCAATTTCGAGCTGCTTCGGTTAATTCATTTTTGTTTAGTATGTTAACTAAGCAGTGATATTTTTTTTTCATATTGTATATTAATTAGATAAAAGATTAGTATAATAACGGACTTAATCGAGAGACTGGCTCATATATATTCGGAAGATTTTCTTCCACTTACTAATGTCACATCCGACGACAGATTTGCTGATTTCATCGGCCATACTGAAAATAAAATTTTGTATAACTATAACGATGACGATGAAGATGATGTTGTGAGCAAGAAATATTTAAGTAGACCAAAAACTGGGCAATATGATGTTAAGTACCACATTGCCAAAAAAAAAATGTTAAAATTTAATTTTAGCGTTGCCGAACATCAAATATTTTGGCAACTTATAATACCCTTTCTAAACGTAAAGGTACCGGGACATCAACGAAACATAAAATACGACTTTATTATTTAATATAATGGCAGTCGAAGATGCGAGAAAATTGCACTTAATTTCTTTATGTAAGCCAGTAAAATGTAGGTAAGTACCAATAAAATATGAGCCAATTTATAATAATATTATTCGATCGGCTTAGTACCTAACTATTATTTTAATCGCTATATCCATGCCATTTAACTAAACTTTTGTTGCTGCGCTTTCTAATAACTTTTTCAATAACAAATATATCTTGTTCTGTTTTTTGAAGTTCCTGCTCGTAAAATCTGCCAGTTATAGGTTCACCTAGTAAATCTTTCAGCGAATATGTAACTGGTATTGTTAAAAGTACTTTATCAACAACAAATGTTTCTTCGCTCCAGTTCGGAGTAAATTCATTTTCAAACTTTATCGCCAACTCTAAATTTATGTCTGCGGTACATGTTTTCGTTTGCTAGTATTGGATTTGCAAGCGCGTCGTTTGGTGACATCTTTCTTTTGCCGTGCGAAAGGGTTCGTATTTTCGTGTTATTATATTCATCAACGATATTTTGTAAATTGTTTATGAATTTATTCGTGTTTTTTTGCAGTCAAATGTTTATGAAATTTTTCGTTAAGCGTGCGATTAAATCGTTCGACATTGACGCTTTTTCCCTCATTTCCAGTAAAGTATTTTTTTAATGTTTTTTGTTCAAAAAACCACTCGCACTTTTGTTAAAAACTCTGCTCCTAGATCGGTCCAGATTTTGTTTGGCTTTCTTTCTGTTGATGTTATTGTGTGCTTTAGCGCGTCAATCATAGAAGTCCATGTTTTATCCGAAACTGGTACGCTGAAAGCATATTTACTAAAAACATCGACAACATTAAAAAGATATCTCTTATTTTCGTTAAATTGAGCTAGATTTAACATATCAACTAAATCTATCGCCCAAATAACATCAACAGCATGTGTAATTCAATGAAAACAATGTTTTTATATTATGTGTTAGAAGATGTAGCATAAATATTTAATCACATAGGTCAGAAATTTGAGACAATAATATGTTGTGGAATTTGAAAAAAAATGCTATAATGACAAGGGTGCATACTAATATCATTTAGGTTGTGAAAATACAAAAAATATATTGAAGCAAATACTATTTATCTAATGCTTGTTGTTGCTACCAGTACATAGGCAAATAATGAAACCATAAATGTGCAGTCCTACTAATGCATTTTGTAAGGAAGCTAGAAGGTGAGTGGTTATATTAAGAAAATTTCTTTTTCTAAAAATTGATGTATCTGTTTGACTGCAATTTTACACATAACTTTTAGAAAATAAAATAAAAATATTAAGTTATAGTTTATTAAGCATTTGTACTTATTTTCAATTACTTGACTCAAAACTTCTTACTCCAATCAGTTAAAATTAATTACAATGTATAATTTCTGCTGTTCTTTTTCAAGTCACATGCTGAAATACTTTACATTTACCTCAATCTAAACATACATATATGACTATAAGCTTAATTATGAATATAATTTTAATACCGTACAAAATGTGTTGAAAATGTATGTATGTATGTATGTATGTATGTATGTATGTATGTATGTATGTATGTATGTATGTATGTATGTATGTATGTATGTATGTATGTATGTATGTATGTATGTATGTATGTATGTATGTATGTATGCATAAGAGCAAAGAGATTCAAATCCAGTAAAAATTATATTACAATAAAATATAATGAGACAAAAATAAAATAAAAAAAAATTAAAACTAACACACAAGCAATTTAATTACATATACAGAACACTTCCCCACATAAGAATTTTTTTTAATAAAGCATTATAATTACCATATGTAAATTATACATGAGGTAAAACAAAATTACATAAGAAAATTCTTATTAATTCTATAAAGTGTACTGGAAATAATATTTATATACACAGGAAAGTGCATCTGCAATCAAATTGTCTTTTTCTTTGATGTGCCTGATGTTGCAATTATATGCTTGCAAAACAAAACATGCAAAACTTTAATAATCTTTGAATTTAATTTTTCATCTTATCAATGAAAGTACATGTAATGGGGTTGTGATCACTAAACACAGCAACCAGAGAAGGAGCTGAACTAATGTAAATTTCAAAATGCTGTAATGCCAATATTAAAGCCAAACATTCCTTCTTGATTGCTGAGTAATTTCTTTGGTTATTATTTCATTTCTTACAGAATAGCAAACTGGGTGATCAACACCATTTATATCTTGAATTAATATTGCTCCAAATCCAACACCACTTGCATCCACATATAATTAAAAGACTGATTGAAATTTGGAGCTATGAGAATCAGTGCACTTGTAACTGCTAATTGTGTTTCCCATCCATTCAAACTTTATACTTTAACTTTTTCTCACACTAAAAAGCCTCTCTGGTCATAGTAGCTTTATTATCATCTAACTATAGTGAAATACTTTGCATCTTTCATATGATGCAGTAGCACAATCTGATTTGCTGGTGACCTTTAAAACATGGCTGATGGAAACAGATCTAAATGTAAACTTCTGAAAACAGGAGTGCCAGTTATTGAGCTGGCTGTGTCTAGAGGACCATTATACATTATGATTTTTGTTATGAGTCAGCTAATAGAAAACAAATCTTTTACCTAAGATATTTATAAACTATATGTCTTCAAGGTTTAAAATACTGTACAAACCCTCATTTGACATTGTTTGCTGTAGTTAGCTGGCATACAGCAAATGGATTTAATTTACTCACATGATGACCAACCAGAAAATACAAGTATCCAAAAATACTTTGAGATTTTGGAGTTTCATCTCTACAATATCTAAGCAACATGTTTCCCAAATTGTCAGTACAAGTTATTTACTCCATATTCTCAAGCACTTGAAGGCATACTATGTTAAGATTTCGCTCCTCAAATGTCATATACAGGCTTTCTTCAAAATTTATTAAATAATAATGCATGTTTATATGCAGTGCTTAAGAAAGTGTAGTCTTCAAGTACAAAGTGCTTAAGTCACTCTAGACTATTATGGTTAATTTGGTTAATTAGTAATACAGTGCTTGAAAATGAAACACATTCATATATTTTCTCAAGCAAAAAGTAGTTAATTGCTACCTTATCATCTTTATCCAAAACTTGTGTCTTTCATGGATTGCTATGATGTAACCAGTGTTACTTTAACTCTACATACCATTAGAAATTAAATGTGATAAGGTTTCAGGTAGTGCAGCATACAACATAGGTTTAGTTAGTACTGTTTGATACTGATCAACCATCATGATGGACTCTCAAACCTCACAGGGTTAAAATTAGGTACTCTTAACATCACAATAGGTTCTACAAAGTCATTGTATAGTATTCTCAATTTCAGATGCCTTCAGATACAAAATCTTGTCATTACCTAAAGTGATATTGCTTACAATATCTGAAAGAGGCAAACAAAAAAATCACCTTATAATATTGCAGGTAAATAAAGGTGGTTTATTGTATGCTGACCTGATGCTGGATCCCCCAACAACCAGGAATGGAAAGGTGGTGGTACAAGGCATAGAGAACCGTACAGAATATGCAGAGATTGCTTATGGCAAGATGGTAGAGCTTCTACTAGATAGCGATGGGAAGGATAATGGGGCCTGAAAAACAGAAGAAACTAGATGAGTGAAACAATTATGTTGATTTATATAACCCACACTGTTTGATATGCCAAGTGGTTTTATGATTTTTTTTTTGATGCCACAGTTATTAATGTTTATCAATGGCAATAATACTGCATCATTCCATTTGCAGCTATTTATATGGTTATAAAAGAATTAGTCTATTTTCTTTTATTTCCATTAATTTATCCCTTTCCTTGTTGTTTTTTTATGTTTACAGACATATTTTAAGAAATGTACAGTTATTAATCCAGCTTTTATTCTTCAGGTGTAAAACTTGATCATTGTCAATTTCACAGAATTTTACTGGTGTAATAAATAATATACAGTTTGACTAATATCTGTAATGGTACTTGCTTTCTTTTTAAATTAGTGAAGTTTGTTTACATGTTCAAAAGCTTTGATATTCTTTTTAACCAGCAAGATTTAACAAAACATTTTATGTGAAGAGTGAATTAAGATAGCAAATTCAGAATGTCATCAAGACAAAGCATGAAATAGTCATTCTGATTGCAAAATTATTTAATGAAAGTTTTTTGAAACAGGGCCTTTGTGAATCTAGTGGGATCCCATCTGTGTCACATTTCAGAGGAAAACAAACCCTCCATTTATCAGACCAGCATTTTGAAATTAGCATTGTTTGATCTCTATCTAAGGTTGATTGAGGCCTATCTTTCCATGGGTGGCACTTTTGGAATCAACTGATAACCTTATTAAGCTCTCAGGTGGATCATATATGCTTACCATATTTACCATATATGTTTGGACACCATACATTAATTTCTTACATAATTTTGTGTGCACTTTATGTTTGGGATCTTTGTTTTAGTTTAAAGTTTTTAGACACCTTTTAAATTATAATATTGATATTTGGCTGGTAAAATGATTAATAAGGATATCATTTGCAGGATTTCAAATGAAACCACTTGAAACTTGCATATCTCAGCTAATATTCTAGTACAACGAATGTTGTAAAAAACAAAACTGTTTTTCACACATTTCTTCCAAAGTGTTAACTTTAAAAGAAAGTTTTTATGATGTTTCTAGATTCAATATTGGAAACTCAGCTTATGCATTTAATGCAAGATGCTTTAAATTAAAATGTATTTACATTATCATGCCTCTATTTCCATCAAGAAATTCATGTATTTATCTGTTTTATACAGGAATTCATTACATGATACTAGTGTCAACATTTATTTAGATTTTGATAAATTTTAATATATTAAATTAAATATGACTTCCTACAGTGTGAAGTGTCCATCAATGTTGTTTATGTTCTTGTGTTTACTAGTTACTATTTAGTTACTTTACTGCTTCCATTTTCATACAAACCAGAACAACTCATATTTGTATTATATTTTGTTCTTTGCTGTATGCAGTTCTTGGTGTATAAGAAAAATTCTGAATTGATTTGTATTTGCCTTTTTTGTAAGCCAGGTTTAATTTCCAGTGCAATGCCCTTAGCTTTCAATTGGAACACTCACCTTGTTTTCCCACCCCTTTGATCTAATGGTGAATATGATAATTCTCTGTGAATAGCAGTCCTATATTCAGTGAACAGTTTATCTGAACTTCTTTAATCATGACAAACAACTGCATCCTATTCAGTTGCAGCATATACTGTAATAGATTTCATAGAATATATGATCATAGTATCACATACTATAGACCTAACTACATAGTTTCAGTTTATTTTTGAAATTTCTGTGAATGCTAATAAAAAGAAATCAAAGTAGGTCAGTCTGCTTTGTATATAATACAATCAGCATACCTTAATGAATCCACTGTCAGTTACTGGTGTGGCTTGCTATGTAAATAAAATTTCCTTTGTATTTGATAGCCCAAGTTGAAACATTTGTGTTTTGTTTTTGTTTTTGTATTTACTCTCTGCCAGGTGTGTATTCACCACCTAAACTTCTGTTTTTTTGTCACTGTGTTATCATAATTCATGTCAACAGGTATTGATATCTGCACAGCTATGGGATATAAACAAGAATATATTTTTAATATTTAAAGTTCTTAAAAATAACATTGTAATTAGTTTAGTTGTGTAGGTTTTGAGCTACATTTCCTATTATTATTATTATTAATATTATTATTATTATTATTATTATTATTATTATTATTATTATTATTATTATTATTATTATTATTATTATTATTATTATTATTTTAGTAGTAGTAGTATTTTGAGCTGCATTTCCTATTATTATTATTATTATTATTATTATTATTATTATTATTATTATTATTATTATTATTATTATTAACCCTAACCCTGACCATTGATGAAATATCCAACAGTAATCTATGACCAATGCTTCAAAATATATCAACTTGGGAAAACCATAACCTGAACCCACCATTTGTTTTGGTTTGGTGCTTTATGGCACAGCAACACATATATGTTATTTAGTGCTGATGCATATGAACAAAAGTGCCTCGCCCAGTACTGCAATAATACATTTATAATATTTAAGATTCTTGAAATAAAGTTTGTAATCACATTAATTATGAATAGTTTCTTATTTCTGAGAGTAAAGACATATTTTATCAATAATTCTGTTTGTATTGTCATTGTTAGCAGATATAACAAGACATAAAAGCAGCAGAGAGGGTGTACCCTACTTTTTCGGTGGTTCTGTTAGCAAAAATGAAGGTTCCTATGAAGGGCTAAAAATGATGTCAATAACACAACACTAACCAAACATATTTTAATTTTAAAAAAAATCGACGGGTTTGTCTATGTTACTCGTTCGTTTACATACTTTTCAAGTTTTAGGCGTGTTTTGTTTGCGTCTCATACTCATTTTTTTTTGTCAGCTCCCCCTTTCTTCTGCTGTAGATTTAAAAAGATTGTTTATTATTATGTCAATAATGATCCGTGAAGCTCATTCAGCAAGATTAGCTCGAGAGCGACAAGAAGCGTTACAGAAATATCTTCAGCTTCATGATGATGTTAAGAAAAAATTACAAGAGCGTCAACAAACACAAGAAGAATTTACAAAATTACAAAATGCTCAGAACAATTGTTTAAACCTATCACAAAAACTTCTAAATGTATCTTCACATGTTGAAAAAGACCACTGAATCAACTGAAAAAATAGCGGAGCGAACTAAAAAGACATTTTTTTAAGAGATCCTCTGGAGAAAATAGCTACTGTGATGCCAACCCCGGAACTACCTTAGGATGCAGACCAAGCAGAAGGTGTTACTCAACAAGAACCAGAACAAGTAAGAGCAAGGGTTAATATGTCTGATAAATTTACCGAAAATACTGTTAATTATATCAAACTATCCTAAACTATTAAGCAATTACCTATTACTGCTGTGAATGGATTTTTAAAATCTGGATATGCTGATGATCTTGTAAGTCGGTTAAACTTGGTACTAATGGATATTTCACATACGTCATGACGTTGATCAACTTCGAGGCGGCGATTCAAAATATAATGAACATCTTCATCCAATAGATAAATGTATTTCGTTTGTGCAATTACCATTTGAGCAACGACTAAAAATATTTCAACTACAACAACTGGAATGACAAAAAGAACTAGAACAACGACTACAAAAACGACAATAACAACTATCATCAATATGACAACAATAACTACTATAAGAAATACCGGCAACATCCAGTGATGAAGTGTTTTTTTTTTCTTCCAGGTATCCTTGATTTATCACGTCCTGATAAAGGCACAACTGCAAGTGGTATTAATAAAACTGTCAACAACTGGAAGTGGTCCCGGTAATATCATTGCCGACGTAGATAGATTAGAAATTTTAATCTGTGGAAAATGAGCTGGTAATAATTCTCCTGAAATTATCAACGAAATCTTGTCAATTTTCCATGATTATTTACCGGTGGCATCATGGATATTAACGTGTATCGGTCTCTCATTAATAAAATTACCAATGATTAACACAGTTATTAAATATTTCGATATAATCATTATAACCGATCATACATGTTGCTCAACGTGGACCAACTATGGTGAGGTGGTAAATTAAAGATTATCTGAATACAAGAAATTTTATGGAGATAGAGTCTGTGATGTTGTTCAGAGCTTTGTTTCCGATGATAGCCCCAAAAGCAATACTGATCGCAAAACAATTATCAACGAAAGCTATAGATGTTATTTGTGTAAAAGAAATTAGTGTTGCTGGTGACGTCGTCGGTAAAGCATTCTCCGCAGTCAAGGATATACTATACCACGATTAATAGGACAAAAACCTCAGCCAGTAAAATTATTCATTACTGACGTATGGCCTGCAAGTGTTAGTAAAATAATAAATTAAGCCGCAAATCAAACACCAGCAGAGGGAACAAAACGTAATAGCAAATTAGATAGCGGGAAGTTGTCTTCTTATTAGACTATGACCAAAAACAAAACATTTTCAAACGCATTTGACATGGATTCGACAGTTCTCAAAGATGAATCTGCGCGTGATTATCAATATTATTATTACAACGCACGACAACCAAATCAGCGTGAACAGATTGAATTACAAGTTCAAGACAAAAGTAGATATTTCTTACCCGCTATAGCATATATCGAAGTAAAAGGTGAAATTTTAAAAACAAATACTGAATACTGAGATAATGATGGTGTTAGTTTTATTAACAACGGTATCATGACATTGTACACCACGTACATGAATAACGGTAGAAATATTGAATCGATTAAAACAGATGTTGATGTTGCAATGACGATAATTGGTCTTGCAAGATACAGCGATGATTATTCAACATAAGCTGGCCCATTAATGATGTTTCCCAAGGACACTTCTAACCGTCCTAGCCATATACTATATAATACAAGACGACAAAGAAACTTTTCTGCTAACACCGACGCTGACATTGCTCTGGTGGTTCATGGTGCTAATAAAAATTTCGACTTGAGATTTACACAATAATTTATGTTGTAGGGGAACAGCCGAAGATTTTCATGTGCAATTCCGTTATCACATATTTTTTTTTATTTTGCAGAAACGTCAGAAAAGTTTTTTTGAGCCAAATATACAATTGTACTCGTACGAAAAGCATTCGACGATGATGCAATATGGCGATCTGCTGCTGTCGTTGATGCCGTAAAGTAATTTTAAGAAACTATTCATTATGGATGTCAGTAATGACTCCAGCTATATCTGAAAAATATAGGTTACTCACTTTCAAAATTAGTGGCAGTAATTCGACGTTATCATGGTTAACAACAACCACAGATGCTGTTTAAAGCACACTTAATGGTTTATTCACATGGCAGATAGCATCACAACAGGACATTTTGATTTGTTTGGACAGTCCATCATTGACTTACATTTTCGAGCTCGTTTTAACAGAAATCATGGAGATGTTCCTAATTATAGAGCAATCACCGTTATCCTCAGCGATAAAACCCTCAGCGATAAACCAATGCTGATTAAAGGTGTTGGTGGACGAATAAGAGTCATTGATGCGCCAGTAGAAAACATGTAATTAGATCATGAATAAAATTATAAATGTCATATCATCAAGTTAGTGTCAGTCTTACCCCGTGTCAGATTAAACTATTACAATCACCGTTAGCATCACGATGCGGAACAAAAATATCATTAAAACAAAAACAAATGAGCGGTGCAAATAAATTATCATTGACTAAATGTCAATTTTAGAGATACAACGAAGCTAAACACGCCATTAAGGGAATACGATTAAATCTTTCCATGGGTGCAATCATGAATACTATTAAAACCGGAGGAATACTTCCACTTCTCGCAGCTATTCAAGCATTAATAGCCGCATCTGTTCCAGCTGTTGCAAAACCTGCTGTGTTAGGTGCAGTTGGGACAGATGCTGAAACGGCTCCGAAGAAGAAAAAAAAACAGGAAAAGGATTAAAAAAAAGGAAACGAAGAGGTCACGGTATGAATCTTACAGGGTCTCGATACGGGAAAATATTAAGAATTCAAGGGACTTACTTTTTTTCTCGATGTCTAACTTTAATTTACTCGATACTGCTGAGCGATTCAATATAAGGAACGTCAGAGATTTTTTATGCGTGATCAATTACCCAAAACTCCAAATTTGATTGAAACAGGTATTATTAATCTCGATAAAAGCTCTGTTCGTGGCACTCACTGGGTTACGTATGCACTTGATCCACGGAGTATCATTTATTTTGATTCGTACGGACTGGCACCACCAAAATATTCCAATCTGGTATTCAACGCTTCCAACACAACAAATAACCGACCCACCGATATGTGGCTGTGAATGACCGGCAGTACGTGATGTTGTAACTCATAAGGCTGAACACGAATATACATCAAATAATCACTAGTCATATAAAGTTTGATATTTCTGAAAGATCTTCTACTAGTGCTCTCTCCAGCAAGAAGAAGAAAGAATATATCGATTTATCAAAATATGCCACCAAAAACGATCTTGCTGATATTAAGAATTTATCTGGAGTTCACCGAGATGAAGTCATTTTTCAGGATAAATTCGGTGTTTTAAAGTCAAGTAATATCAAGTGGATCGATATAATTCGTAGAGTTATTGGTGCTACCACGGAAAATATTCCAGTATTTACTGACGGTGGTAAGTTCAGAGAAACAAATATATCACAACTATTAGGTATGAATTTAAAAAAGTGTTGCTCACCGTTTAAAATCCGCTGATGATTCAATGAAAGGTGAACATAACAAAAAAGATTGTTGCTTTTATAGAACCAGCAGGTGATGAAGATGCCGCAACAAAAAATATGTGGATGATATGACAACTTCTTTGCTGACGATAAATGATGGAATGGCCACACTCAAAACTGAATTTGCAAATCAAGTACAACTGTTTCTAAATTGCCGCAGAAATGTTAACAGAACCATTAATGAGCTTTTTTAGTTTCGCAAATTTCAAGATATTTACTACATATCCATGGCGTTATTCAACCGATTATTTTCTGGAACTGTATCTCTAGTGTTAAATAAGGATAACAAAGAAGAATTTTTACTGGAACCAACTGAGAAAAAAATAACCACAACGTCATACTGGTGGTGGATAGAATTTGTAGCTGAAACACTTCAATTGTCTTAGACAACAACTAAAGTATAATGATAGACATTTAGCGATACAGATACAATCAAGCAATAACTTGGCAGAATAAATTAAAAACCATCATCGATAATTATGCAGCAAAAATAAATAAATATTGTAGACTTGCGGTTGTCTTTGATATCATCGTTAATTCGGTTTCCGCGATTGTTTCCGGAACCGACGTAGTATTATCAATGACAGCATCGGTAACGACGATGACGGCACCGATATTTTTACCAATCATTATTTAAATAAATATGTGCAAGTATGAAAAATTGAACAAGTACACGATGAAATTACTTACTGCAACGACCGCATAATCTAAATTATCATCAATAATTTCTTAGTCACTTAATAATGGAATAATATTCGATGAAGAATTCGGTATTATAATAAAGATCTACAATGAAGTATTTGATGGTAAAAACTCCTGAACAGGATTTAAAACAATAATAGTATAATAATGATATCGTAGGAATTATTGCAACAGATCGTAACTAATATTGCTCTAGTAAGAACCCAAATGATATCAGTGAGTTCAACTCCTGAATTCAGTATTAAGTTTTCAACTGAAATTTCAGCTTCCGTGATAGTGCTACCGCAATTACGGGTTTATTATAATTGGCCCAACATTAGGTCAAAATCATTCAGTGGACTACAAGCGAATAATTCATTAGTATTTGCAACAACAAAAAAAAAATAAACCCGAAGGAACTCCTTGATTGGCAAGCAGTAAGTATTTCAACTGGCAGTTATCAAGTAAAATAGATAAATGAAGAATTTCAACGCAGAAACAAATCCATTACCGGAAAAGAATCAAAGATTGCCATTACTGTTTACGAGCCAACGCTGTCATCGGCCATTTAAATAGTTTCACCATTCTACGCCGTTGATATTTATTAGTTTTCAATCAGATAGTAAGTTGGCCTGATGTCGCGCAGGTTATGAAGGTCCACCAGAACAACGCTTGGATGAGTTTCTCCACGATGGAAAAATCATTTATGAAATTACTTGATTACAGAAATACATATCCGTGGAATTTTCATAAATATGTTAATATTGCCGTCGATAATGTTCTTGATTTCTCATTTATCATATAATGATTAATATTTATGGAAGATCCTGTACTAGTACTCTCACCGGCAAGGAAAAAGAAAATATCGACTTATCAAAATATGACACCATAGACGATCAAGCTGATATTATGAAATTTTCTTGAGTTAACCGAGATGAAGTTATTTTTCGGGATACATTCGGTGTTATGAAAACTAATATCAATTGGATCGTTATAATTTTTAGTTATTGGTGCTGCCACGGACAATATTCCAGCATTTATCAGAGATGAAATTTAAAAAATATTGTCATTGATCGTTTAAAATCCGCCGGTGTTACAATGACAGGTGAACTTAACATGAATGGAAATAAAATCGTTGCTTTAAGAGAATCAGCAGGTGTTGAAGATGTCACAACAAAAAAAATATGTGGATGATAAAAGTAATCATATCACAAATTTGTTGTCTACGATCAATGATGGAATGACCACTATTAGAACTGAATTTTATAATCATATACAAACGTTAATAAATTTTCGTAGGAACTTAAACAAAACCATTGAAGAATGTTTTGGACAAACAGCAACCGTCGATATTAAACTTGCCGACGTTAAATGAAACTCAATAACTTTGTCAGTGGAATTCCTAATATCGTCGAGAAAACTAAAATTCCACACGGCGAAGATGCTAACAATACACAGTACCATCAAAATCATCAACGTGGACACTAAGCGATAACACTATCAAACATACTACAAAAGTATTTCTCGTGTACAGACTTTCTGTATTTAGATCTGCAAAATTCAAGATATATACCATGTACTTATGGCATCATTCAACCGATAATGTTTCTAAAACTGTATCTATTATGTTAAATAAATATACCGAACAAACATTTATGCTGGAATCTTCTGACAAAAAAAGATAACCACAGCGTCTTAATGGTGGTGGATAGAATATGTAGCTGAAACACCTCCAATGTCCTAGAAAAGGACTTAATACAGTAAAATGATAGACTTTCAGCGATACAGATACGATGAGTTTACAACTTGGCAGAATAAATTGAAAACTATCATTGATGATTATACAGAAAAAATAAAGAAATATCGTAAACGTGCGGTTGTCGTTGATATCGTTTTTTCGGTTTCTGCTATTGTTGCTAGAACGTTGACGACGACAGCCCAGATCGCTGTAACAATTATTGTTTCAACGTCAACCTCCATCGCTGGAATATTTAAAATTATCGCGAAAAAGATAAATCGTTCACGAATGAAATATTGAACGAGTACAGGATGAAATTGCATACTGCAACGACCGCATACTCTAAATTATCATCAATGATTTCTTCGTCGCTTAACGATGGAATAATATCCGATGAAGAATTCACAATTTTAATAAAGACATATAATGAAGTATTTGATAAAAAAATTATGAACAAGATTTAAAACAATAATAGCATAATAATGTCAACGTTAAATCAGCGATAGCAGGAATTATTACAAAAGTTCATGACTGATACTGCCCCGCTTAGAACTATAATGGTATCGGCACGTTTAACTAATCCTGAATTCAGTATTAATTTTCCAATTGCAATTCCATCTTCCGAGATAGTGCTACCGCAATTACGGGTTTATTATATTTGGCAAAATATTAGGTCAAAATCGTGTGGTGGACTACAACTGAATAATTTATTAGTATTTGCAAATAAAAATAAACTCGATGAAACTCATGATGGGCAAGTAGTTAGTATTAAAACGGGCAGTTATTAGATAGAACAGATTAATAAAGAATTTCATTGTATGATTAAATCCATCACAGGAAAAGAATCAAAGATTGCCATTACTGTTCATGAACCAACAGTGTATTCGGCCGTTGAAATATTATCACCGGATTACTCTTTGGACATATATCAAAGTTCGATTAGAACTGTGCTGGGATGGCCCGACGTTGAACTGTGATGTCAGCGACACTATTCCCAGAACCACAACTGAAGGAATTTCTGACAGCGGAGAAGAAATTTATTAAAGTTCCTATTTGTCGAAGTCATCGTACTTGGACAGTTAATAAATCTTTTGTTGATGGACAGGAAAAGATTATTAATTTTTTGACAGAGATTCCCTCTAATGTTCCTACTCTCACTGGAATATCGATACAGTTGAATAACATAGAAATTGAAGATATCATATTCCCAATAATGACAAATAAATTCTACAGAATATATGCTGATGCATCAAATTCGTCATTGATCTGGTACAGCATTACAACGAGCACGTAAAAAGAAATATAAAATCAGTTCAGTATATGAACCACGTGTTATTTGATTTCAATAATGTTAAACGAGTTGCAATAAGAATTTTTTTGCGAATGGCTCGAAGTAGATACATATAAATCAGAAGAAAGAATTTATTATTTTACAAGAGAAACTGAAATATATAATAAAATTTGCGAAAAAATGAAGTCAATAAATTAAAAGGATCATTAATTAGCATTGCCAGAAAAAACGTTCCTAGAATCCTCGAGTCATGTAGAAAAATAGCCCCATCAGCAAGTATTTTCAGATACAATAATAATATACACAGCAAAGGCCATAACATTTCACCAGGAATCGTTAATATTACGTCAATGATTGCTGTCAATCTAGTATGTGATGTCATCGATAGCAGTTTTCAAGTTGACGTTGAAAAATCCTATAAGGCCTTCAAGGATACATTATGTATTCATTCACACCTCAAGTCACATCAGAATATTTGATTTTATCAGAACCAATAAATGCTGCTTACCTAAAATGTCATAATCCACTCATATTACGGATACATTTTAAACTTACTGAGCAGTCTGGCGACTTGCTCGATCTTAGGTGAGAATCTGTTTGTGTGTTTATAACGACTTCATCATCAGTGTCGTCGTAGTTAAGGAAAACATGAAGAAAAAAATAGCAAGGATAAAATATTTATTTTTGCTCCCATGATTTTATCAAGATCAGAAATAAATTATTCTGGTATTACACTATTAGTTTCGTTGTCACTATGATCAGAGTCACACTCGTCTTTATGTTTAGCCAGTAACTCTTCAGTCATTGACATATATCTCAGCTGTTTTCTACGAGCGTGTACAATTCTTTTTGTTTCGTATTCGTGAGACAATGCTGACGTAACCTTTTCGATAGTTTGTGAGAGAGGAACAAATAATTTCAACTACATATTTGTCATTGGAGCCAGCGATCGTAACATCGCCTGCTGGATTAACTTTATGAATTTATAATCGGAGGGAAACGTATACCTATTTTCGTATTTTCGAAATTGTAATGATTCAAAATCATTCATTATTTTTGTCTTTATCAAAAAATAATCACAGATATTTCTATACCGCTGTGTTGTAATTAGTTAATACCCAACAATATTGCCATTTCAGTCAGATTTTCTAGCCTTGATGGGTCATATACCATCAAGATCATTTGAATTTTCTTAGATTTTCTAAAATATTTTATTTTTATTCAGAAATGTTTATTGCTATTTTTATTGTGATTTATAAATACTTTTATTATAAATATTTTAAATTTTTTTAATGAAATTCTGTCATTTTTCTGAATTGGATAGGTAAGTTAACCAACAATATTGTGACTTTGATCAGATTCTCTAAATTTGACGGGTAATATACCCAACAGTATTACGAATTCAGTCAGATTTTCTAGCGTTGACAGGTATTATACACATCAAAATCGTTGAATTTAGTCAAATGTTCGAAATATTTTATTTTTGTTCAAAAATATTTATTTTCGTTTAGAAATATTTATTAAACAAATAATTTATAATATAAAAAAGTAATGAACCACTAAAACATCACCTCAATTATTACTGCTATTATGAATTTGAGAGATTATCCACAATTGAACCTTCCACATTCTCGGTGGGCGCAAGATTTGATTTTGACAAACTACAGAAATCTAAATTTAATTTTTTTATGCAAGTTCTGGTTTTGATAAATAGAGATATAATTAATCATAGCCGTGAAGCCAAGAAAGAATGTCGGATCAATGGTGCGGCTTATACTTGGTCAACATTCAGGATCATAAATATCATCGATGCTAGAATGCGTGATGAACGAAGTAGAAATATTATCAACTAGGGATAATGTTAATGGTTTAGTACTCATTTTTTATTCACTTTGGGAATAGTTGTCAATGAAAATGCATCTTGTAATGAAGTCTCTCAATTTGTTTGTAAATTACCTTTGTTTTCAATATAACCAATCTTTGAAAAATAATTAAAAACATTACTCTAAGATGTTTGAATGTACGATTTCAGCAATGACCATGCACATAATAATTAAAGCTACTAGTAGTGTTGCATCTACAACAGTTTCAGATTCAAATTTTTAAATTTTTATAATACTTTAAAACTTAGCAAATTGTAAAATTCAGATCTAATTGTTAGAATAACTGAAGGACTGTCCAAAAATAATCTATGACAAATGCTTCAAAAGATTTGAACTTATGGAAAATTTAGATAAATTCACTTATTAATGTTTGAAGTGTTATTTTAAATAATGTGATTAATTGGTTTTTTATTTTGTAGTTTTTACTAATAAACTTTATTTTTCACCAAACAAACAAGCAATGCTTGTTTCAAATAATAATAATAATAATAATAATAATAATAATAATAATAATAATAATAATAATAATAATAATAATAATAATAATAATAATAAAAATTGTATGTGCAGGTCAGGCACTAGTGACAAAACTCTTATCCATTTTTCATAGCGAATGTTTTCATCAGCTGTACATTTGTAGTTAAAAGGGAAAAGAGAATAAGACAAGAATTGAATGTTACTTTAAAATTAATATTTATTGAAACAGTTTCCTAAGATATTTTGTGGCATTTATTTCTCATACACTAAGAATGCTGTCATGCTCAGTAGGAGAAATCTCCATGATGCAGTTCTTATATTGTACTACCCCAGTGTCAATATCAGCTTCAGCACAGATAAAAATATATACATATCCACCATCTGCAATTATCAAACTTTGCAAATTGCTTACTCTTGCAGTAAGGAAGAATACATTCTATTTCAGGCTCAGACATCAAATGTCAAGGTCATTCACTAGCACAGTGACTAAAAAAAAACTAAACATACATGGTCCAAACAAAACGTGCAAAACAGAGAATGTGATTTATCTCATCACATGTAAGATCTGTGGCCTTCAGTACGTGGGAGAAACTGAAAAGCTACACATAAGGATAAACCTTCATAGATCTGATTGGATGACAAAAAAGCTGTACAGAAGCCCGGTCGCAGAACACTTCTCCTCCCCTGGCCACACTTTCAGTGATATAATACTTATCGCTATTGCTAACAACCACAGCTGAAGTTCCGAAACCAGGAAGGAAAAGGAATCATACTGGGTACGCCGCCTTAGAACATTGAAACCAAGCGGTCTAAACCAAGAAGACTAGAAAATGAAAACTATGCACTAGTAGAATTTAACATTTTCTAAATCTTCTTATTATCCTTCAATTTTTACTATAAGAATAACCGGTATAGAATCAAATATCCGGGATATAATCTGCGTTACATATGTACACAAGGTAAAAATAGATGTCGCTTTGGCTTGTAGACTTTTAGGGAATTATACAACGTTTTCAGTTTCCGCAACTAGTCTATACAAGCTGGTTGTATTTATAGTTTTAGCACATGTGAAGACAGAAATGTAAAGGTTTACAAACACAACGTTTTTGTGTTTATTTGTTTGTCGTAATTATGTTTTGTATTTGCCTTTGGAAAAGACTCATTAAGAGTCGAAAGCGCTTAGGCTAGTTAGTTACTAGTTTCGTACTGTTCGTCGTCAAATTATTGCATATATATATATATATATATATATATATATATATATATATATATATATATATATATATATATATATATATATATAGTCATAGATTGAAGTGGATTGTGTTTGATTTAGATAAATCGCGTGCAGCTTATATGACTGGAGCGAACTAAAGTTTCCAACAGCAGCCCCATTCATGCAATGTGCCAAGGCAATCTGACAAATAACTGCGATTCCGTTACTTGAACCATGTTCAACACAACACGGTGTTAATGCTGTTACTACTGTTTGTGTTTCTTTGGCTTCTATGTTGATGATTCTTAGGGTGATGACATGGGGTTTAACATAACTTTTACTGATATTTATAACTGATGCTTTGTGAGGTTACAATATAGAAATCTAAATTAGGCGGAAGACCTTCCCGTGTTTTCATTTCTTTACCAGCATTTCTTTCTTTGGTTGTAGATGCTTTCAACATCGCTGATGTCGTCTTTTGTAGTTACTCGTTTTAACTCAGAACAAAAAAATATTACTTGTAAAATTTCTCCTTTCTGATCTTATAATTTATATTTATTTCTGTATGGGATCTACGGACGTGTCTCGTCAAATCAATTCTGTTGTAGTGGTTAGGTAACTAGTCTTTGTCGAAAATGTGTTGTTTTTTTCCGATGTGAATGAAAGCTCTTGTTTGTAACGCCAGGGTAGGAAGACGATGATGATGGCCGTTGCTCTATTCATATTGTTTCTTCTCGGATGTCTGAGAGATTCAAAAAAATCGATGAAGTACTTCAACTTTTTGGGGATTTGATTTGATCTGGTGCGTGTCTATTACTGTGAAAGTACCATTAGTTATTGTCTTTCATATGATGCGGTAATATAACGGTGTATTTTAGTAATGTTGATACGTAACTTATGTCTACATTTAATCACTAATTTTCATTGAAATTGTTTAGTTGCAGCTGGTTTGGCTTCACGGCACTGAGTCTAAAACATTAAGAAATCTGCTTGCTTTCTGTTTTTGCCATCTCATAGTTTTACAACCGCTATTGCAACACTACTTTCAGTAATTGCATTAACATAAAATTTGTCTTGGGTGACAGGTAAAATTCAAGCACAAGACAAAATACATGACCGAGAGAAAAAAAAAATAAGTAATAAGTTCTTGTCATTATGGATCGATGATAAGTATCAAGTCAGACTTCACAGAAAATTTGTGCCAATTGGATTTGTGTTACAATGTCATAGATTGTTTGAATATTTTTTTGATTTGGACCATGGCGAATTCGGTCTGTGACTTTTTTTGGCTCAAATTATCGGCAGATTCGGACCATGGGAAAAATTAAAAGAAAAAAAAAAACAATTGAACATGCATGCCCGATTTATTTTATTAGTTGTTACTGTTTTCATAACGCTAGTAATAGTGTATACAAGTTTCACATTTACATAAGATAGTTATTAGCAAATGTCTTGCTGAAATTAGAGCAAAATAGTAAGCCATCGCGTTTAATGTTTTAACCAAATAATTTTATTATGTTTTATAAGAATATAAGTTAACTTTTCATAAATCAGGCCAGTATCAGCTCTATCACACAGATATGCATATAAATTCACTGATTGTATTTATTGGTTTCTCATGGATATCGTGCTTTCTTCGCATCATATTTATCCTCCAAAATTGCATAAAATGTTACTTATGAGCAAAACAATAGTATAATGTACGTAGCTGTTATTAAATTTGCATCCAAAATTATCGCTAAATTGTTGTCGTTTGAATAAACTCTCTAACCAGTAAACCAACATATTTTCCTTTTATATCTTTGAAATATTTTAAAATCTTGAAGTGATATCACACATTACATACATTTAATATTGATTTCATAATATAGATTTTTTTATATTATTACATATAAAAACTTTCATTTAACCAATGATCGCAAAGTTATTTCAAATAAGGATTATTATTTGTGTTCTAGAAGGGTATTAAATTCAGTAAATTGGCAAATGACATCAAAAGTGTTTTAATTATAGCGGCATTGATCAAACAGGTTTGGCCAATTCATGGTCAGATGACCCTACTATTGGAGTTTGGGGTTAAATTAATGAAGATGCAATTATCTTATCTTAATAAACAAAAAAGTGATAATTTAAGGTCAGATATTTTTTTTTACTGTTGCAGTGGGGTCGGGCACAAGTTCGTACAACTTTAATTTTAACCATCTCCCTAAATAATAGAACTATTACAATATAAGATGTTAAGATGATATCCGAAGGTAAATTCATGAGATACAAATGTCAACAGACAAGGAAATACCAGGGATATTTGATGGCAATGTGGAATTACTACGCTGAGAAATATATGGATATAATTATTTTAAATTATTATATTGTAATTTTTATCCGTGTTTTTGTACAGTATCCACTTTCAACAATAAAATGCATTCATTTACTAATACATTATAAATCTAGCTATTTAAAATAACTTACTTCCATGTTTTCGTATATAGAATTTATTTGCTAGAAAATTATATTCTTCACAAATCTACTGAGACTTATCTATTATCGACGAAGAATTTATTTTATTTATATGTCGTTTTTTGAGATCCACAAAATTAAGAGAATATATGCATATGATATTGATGTTTGTTTTTGTAAGTTTTATTTAGTGCTGTTAGAATAAAGTACAAAAGACAGTATATTGATAAATTCTCCTTAAATCTAATAAGAGCATTGATGTGTCTAAAGCAGTATTTGTAAAACAAATAAGTAATAAAGACAATAACACACACATACACACATGTATATATATATATATATATATATATATATATATATATATATATATATATATATATATATATATATATATATATATATATATATATATATATATATATGTATATATATATATATATGTATATATATATATATATATATATATATATATATATATATATATATATATATATATATATATATAGTTACGTGTCTATTCTGATACAAAAAACATGAAAAGAGTGAAGACAACAAGCTTTGTATAATTTAACAAAATACTTTATTTCTCTGGAAAAACAAGATATAACCAAGATATAACTGAATGAGAAAAAGGACTTATAGTTTACGGATTAAATCAAAATTAATCCAGGTAATAAAAAATATAAGTCCTATCAATAAAAATTTCTAAGTGAATCAGTTAAAATACCGATGGAATTCAAGATGGAAGGCGATTACGTCTTCGATAGACAGTCTTGTACTGATATATCAACAGTTATTTGTTGAAACACAGTAAACAATATATCAGTTTGGAATACAAAATAATTTTCAATAAATGTTTCTGTCCAAGAATCTAGGAGGACTTGTATTTCAGGGTAAATAAATTACTAATTCAGAAAAACTTCAGCTCAAACTGGTCAAAACAAAACACCTTTTTGGGCCCCAAGTGGCCGAGTGGTCTAAAGCGCCGTTCGTTACGGATCACTGCCATCTCACTTCTGTCAGCGTGTGTTCGAGTCTAGGATTCGGCGAATGTGGATATGTGAAAAAGCTTGCCAGTAGCTTCTCGTGGGTTGGTGGTTCTTTCCGGTGATTTCCCGGTTTCTTCCTCCACCATAATACTGGCCACCATGAATAGCCTATCGTGTGATGAAAAATGGCGTTAAGCCCAACAACAACCCCCCCCAAAAAAACAAAACATCTTTGAGTGTCAAAGGTTTAATTCACAACTTGCTAATTCTTCTTATAGCATGAATTATAAGACTATCTAAAAGAGACTCCAGAATGAGGGTCACGTGGTCATCTTTCCAGAACAACGTAGAATTGTGTTACCTGAGAATTATCACGTTCTCTAGTTTGGCCTTAGATAAAATCAATGGTTCTTACTAAGGGAAAAAAAACAAAATACAGTTGTTTACTTAAAACTTACATTAGTTCTGAATCAAGGGCAATATATAGTGTTTCTAATACTGGTTGTTTATCAGCTAAAACAGAAATGAATTGAATTTCTAAAAAAAATATCAAATCCAGTAGAGAAAATTATCATAACAATAGCATATGACGGAATAAAATAAATATTTTTTTTATAAAAAAAACTAACAAAAGTAACAAAGAAAAGAGCGAAGCCAACAAACTTTGTAACATTTAACAAAACCCTAAAATTAATAAATACAAGTCTTATCAATAAAAAGTCCTAAGTGAATCACAGTTCGAATCCCGATGAAGCTCTTAGATGGAAGGGAACGACGTCTTCAATAACTTCCTTTGTTCTGATATGTCGACAGTTCTTTGTTGAATCGCCAAGACTAATATTCGAATTTGTAATTTCGAACAATTTCCAATAAATGTCTTTGTTCAAGAATTCTAATGAGTACTAGTATGTTCAAGAGATAAGAAATTATTATTTCCGAAAAGTAGAAAATTTCATCTCAAACTGGTTACAAGAAACACACCTTTGATCTCCCAAGGTTAAAAGCAAGACTGGCTAAAACCACTATAGCAGCAGGGACGGTGAACCCTACAAACTTTGCTCGAGTCATAACGAAAAATAAAGGTTCCTACAGAGGCTCAAAAAGGTCAATAACGCTAAACCAAAGTCTCTAACTGAATATATTTCCACACGCTTGACTTTGAGCTCAATTTTGTTATACTATTGTTGACATATTTTTTATGATTTTCTAAGGCGATTTTGTTTACCTGTAAAGCGATCCAATTGTTGTCCTTAACTCTCCCTGCTGCTCTTGATAGTGAAGGGGAGCTAACCAAATATTGTATCCTGACCATATTACCTAAATTTCAAGTATCTTTATTTTTTCCTCCTGATTATAATAGTTACTCTACGAGCGTATGTATAAATTAATATATAGGATTTCGTTTCTTAAGTCAATAAAATTTCCATCCTGATTTGTGAGTTTGAAATACATTCTTGACAAATAATGGATTATGTACACGCAGGTAGACTTGATTTATTGGCTCAGATACAATACGCCACCCTGGAGGTGTTTGAATACTGGACGAATATAATATATATCCCTGCTGGGCCTGATTAGACTTAGAGAGGTCGACGTGGTAGCTGCTATCGATTATATCGCATACTAAATTCAGTGCGTTGGTGGATGTTATATTAAAAATATTAGGAGAGATGTGTCGACTTGTTCCATATGGGTCATTATTATATTTGAGAACAGATGGAAACGGGATTAATTTTTTCCATGATTCAATTACTCCCAGATAATATTCTTCAATAAGATCACTTGATGATTTCTTCATTTTAGCGTTATTAGGAATTGGTATAATAAATGTTCGTAATTGTTCTTCTTCTGCTATTTTATAATGATTAAGAAATAACTGTTTACGCTCTTGATTAGTGTAAAAACCATATGTATCAGGAATAGTTGCAACATTTATGAGACTTCGATTGGCAATATACAAATCGAATAGGATCTCATTTAAGTGTTTTATTAACTCGATTATTTGCTGCTTTTCATTATGATCATAATGCTGTGATAATGAAGTAAATAAATTTTTTAAATCATTAAATGATTTATCGTATTCAGGCTAAAGAGTATTTAAAAATTCTTAAAAAAAATTTTCATCAACAATCTGTTGATTTGTCGTCCTGAGTTCTATGACGAAATCAAATGCTGTTCTATCTACCTTGGGGATCATTTTCCCGTCAAAATCGGTAAAGTATTATCTATCGTCGTTTGGATCAGATTTAAATTTTATATAACTCCATGGATGTTTTTCTCGATATTCTAGATCTTTAATGAATTTTTCTTCACTCGTTTTTCGTTCTAAACTCATTTTTAGTTGGTTCTGGTGGTCATTGAGAAACAGGTG
The DNA here is from genome assembly GCA_016746295.1 of Potamilus streckersoni. NCBI lineage: Eukaryota > Metazoa > Mollusca > Bivalvia > Unionida > Unionidae > Potamilus > Potamilus streckersoni. Next base: position 617,456 of record JAEAOA010001569.1, on the reverse strand, counting down.
CAACTTCAGGCCATCCTAACACTGAATCTAATCGAACTTTGATAAATATCGACAGCATAATCAGGAGAATGTACTTCTATCACCGACGATAATGTTAGTTCGTAAACAGTAATTGCTATTTTAGACTCTCTTCCGGTTATAGACTTAATTTTGCGCTGGAATTCTTCATTTATTTGCTCTATCTGATAACTGCCAGTTGGAATACTAACTACTTGCAAATCAAGAGTTCCATCAGATTTATTTTTGTTTGCAAATACTAATGAATTATTTGGCTGCAGTCCACCAACTGGTTTTGATCTAATATTAGGCCAGCTTTAATAAACCCGTAACTGAGCTAATGCTATCTCTTTTACTGAAATTGCAGGTGGAAAGTTAACGCTAAATTCAGGATTGGTAGAACTTATCGATTACATGGTAGTTTTTGAAGGAGTTGTGTGAGTGACGATCTGCTGTAATAACTCTCTCGACTCAATATCTGAACGATGTTCAGACGCTGACATTATTGTTATTATTATTGTTTAATTCTCCATTTATTTTATTCTGGTATTGTCACCAGAATCGTTAGTGATTATGAATGCTTCATCGTAGGTTTTAATTATCGTTGCGAACTCCTCGTCAGATATTTTACCATCACTGAGATACGAGGAAATATGTCCAGATAGTTTAGAGTAGGTTGTTGTTGCTGTGTGTAATTTTATCATATACTCACGCAATTTATCATTCGCACATGTAGGTAATGTAGCTTTCTTTTTAGCAATTATACTAAGAATGCCTGCTATAGTCGTTGAAGTTGAGACAATTATTGTTATAATTGCTGGAGCTGTCATTGTTAATGTCGATAATATTAATCCGGATCCAGCAACAATAGCAGAAACTGAGTATACAATTATATCAATGACAACCATACATCTACGATATTTTTTTTGCTTTTACTGTATAATGGTCGATGGTATTTTTTTAGTTTGGGCAGACATTCACATGCTTGATTATATCTGTTACGTTGAACATCGATAGATGACGTGGTCATTTGGTCCGTTATACTATGACGTTAAGGAATTAATTGAGTTACAAATTCCAAACAACACCAGTAATTATTTTGAGACAAACTTCTACTCGATGGTTCCAGCGTAAACGTTTCTTCAGAGTCTTTATCTAACAACACAGATACAGTACGTACTCAATACGTACTTAGATTCCTGATCGTCAACATATTTTGTGTTGTAGCATCACTAATTGTAGTTGGATATCCAAGATCTGTAATTTTATTTTTGTTCATAATAATGTCACTAAATACACCGCCAGTCGTCTTGACATAATCGTTAACTGACTTACCGGAATCTTGTATTTTACCCTGATCAGTAAAGGTAACGATAATATCAACAACTGCAGTAGGTATTCGTGCAAGTACGTCTGGTAGTTGTATATTGCTTGTCTTTAATCGTCCTTGCTTGTCCTGAAAATAACCACTTCATTTTGATCCACACTTGCAATATTAAATAAATCATCAATCTCATTTCTGAGTTGATCGAGGGTTGCATATTTAGATAAATCAACTTGCTGCTGAGCTTTACCACGAGCAGATCTTGCGTATATATCTACCATTATATTTACTGATGTCTGTTTAAATGTGACAGCATGGAATATTCATGCACGACCTTGTGAGGTGGTTTTCCTGGAGGTGCCATGGATACAGCATCAAGTACATTAAGTATTTCTCGACCACATATTGGTGGGTCAGTTAATGTTTGTGTTGGTAATGTAGGGTACCAGATTGGAGCAGTATTATTACTGACATAATGAAGATATTATTTTGGTGGCGCTAATCCATATGAATCAAACTAAATAATTCCACGTGAATCAATTGCATACTCTACCCAGTGGGTACCTGGTCCAGAGGATTTATCGAGATTAATAATACCTGTTTCAGAATTGTTCGGTTGTTTTGGTTACTGATCGCACATAAAAATACCTCTAAAGTTTTTGATTTTTTAATTTTTAGCAGCATCGAGTAAATCAAAGTTATACATAGGAGTAGTATCAGGAAAGAAGGGTTTCAGCTGATCCCCTATTTTTGCCCCTCCAAACAAATAGAAACTATATCCTAAACTATACCCAACCCCCTTTTTTACAAAGGTATTAATAAGGTTTTTAGCTCACGCCCCTCTGTTATTACAGCGTTAGATAATGTCATGTATATGATCGGTATCCAGATAAGCTTACAGAAGCTCCGTCAATATATCACAAAAGGTGATACCCTACGTACCCTCTCATGTATTTTACACAACAACAGGTGCAGGTGATCGGTGAATCATCCAGGTAAGCTCGCGACATACAGAGGTTGTGGACCAATGAAATCTCATAATATTCACACGTGATCACCAGTGTATAAAAGACCTATATATTCCTAATTACGCAGTAGAGCCGGCCTTCACCAGGTAGACAAGCGGAAATTATAATGTAGTGGCGGACATGTACAGAGCGAGAAAGGTAAGTGATATTATTTTATACCTCATTAACTACTATTAATGTTTCAACTGTTGATATTAGAAATGCAAAATTATCACGATTGTAGAGACTAAATTTTACTTTACCACTCACACAGCGACGGGACTCGAACAAATCTTTTATTTGTGGTTTGTTTAGAGGATATTTTTTGTCGGTAAAATATATTTTTGACCGATCGAGATCAATTGTGAGTTTAGTATATCTTTTTTGGCTAATCGGACTGTGAAAGTTTTTAAATTCTGCTTGCAACTTTTGATACAAATGTTCGAGATAATTGAAATACTCGCTGTTATCAGATCTGATGAGTGAAAGTTTTAGCTTGTCACGTGTTCCACTAACATATGTACCAAATGTTTCATTATTAAATTCAACTGTCAATGGTTTGCCGTCCATCAATAGATATTTGATTTTACTACTGTAGCTATTTGTCATTTTCAAATTTTCAAACATTATTTTATAAATTTATGTAAAATTTTAGTCGGTCATCATCATGACAATACCCAAGGGAAAGTGTATCTACCCCATTTTCGCAATAACGTTTGTCATCAAAATTACACAATCCACGTTTGATAATGACATCTGTTTCAAGCTTATGATGATTAGTTCGAATTTCCATAGCTCACATAAAACTAACACCGCCATCAAGCGCGTACTTGTAGTCATCAAATTTCATAAACATTTTAACAAAATCACGAGGCAGACCTTTTGCTTTTTTGTTATTTTATTATTGTCTAACAATACGGCATACATTGTGCTACATAATCCGATAAAATATTTGATAGCGCTTGAGTTCATTTCATCTTTGAACTTACCAATAATCTTTTTATTTGTGTCGTCAAGAAATTTACCGTCACGTGGGTAATCAGAAAGACCAAACAGATGTCGATTATTGAACATATCCTGTTAGATATCCTCGCATTCGATTTCATATACGAGTGAATCAGTATCAGTAAACAATAATCTACTGGCAGGCCACTGAATTTGAGCAAAATTATAATGAAAATCGTACATCAGCCACTTTGATAAATCTATCACTGAAGCTCCAACGTAGATCGGCTTGTTTAGTTTTAGATTTGTTTTTCTTCTTTGTATCGCAACAAGATTCTCATTAAAAAATTTCATACTCACAAAATCATCGTCTGACACAAGTTTGTTTCTGCGATTGATATCATTAACTAGTTCGATATTTACGCGTTTCCTAATATTCTCCATCGTCTTACCAAAAACAGAATTATTCATCAGCTTGAAAAAGTTTTTCTCAAAATATGTTTTCGCTGCAGCTCTTCTTGAAGTGTTTGAGTTAATGTAACCTCTCATCCACGGCGACTGATTAAATTTTAGTACACGATGAACTTTTCTCAACACAAGACCAGTATCGACTTCTTGTTTTAAAACTTTGTAATGCAAAACATAATTTTTCTTATCGAGTAAATTTGGTACTAGTTTCTTGACCATGGAATGTTGCCTTAGTGATGCTAACGCTTGTTGTTCTTCTGATAACAAACTATAATCTATAACCATCGATTCCGCGCAGAAATGATAATCGTTATGCAATTTGTGCAGCCAATTTGGACAATCAATATCAACTTCAACGAAATATGAAACATCTTCGGGTATCTTTTTTCTGTTTCAGATAGAAATTGATCAGCCGTGATCCAGTGAAATCCACCAAGAGGCATTGCTTCTATCATTGAACCACCGTACAAGTTGTTACAATCTAGATAAACTATATACTTTGAAGGAAGCTTAGGATTATACTCTTTCAAATATTTGTTGTTTGCTTCAGCATATTTCTTCGTTATCACGCTAATACCGCCTCTGATACCCTTTTCGATAAAATTGAACATATCAACGTTAGTCAGTAATTCTAACCTTACCTTACTGAACTTTAGCAGAGCATCCCATGACACCCCAAGGGCAGAATAATTCCAGCAAGGATCTAGTCCATAATTATTATAACTCACTTCTCGAAAACTTTCAAAAACATCTGCTAATAATAAAACGTCAATTTTCAAATACAAATCATGATAATCACTAAACGTCTCACAATCAAAATCTTTCCAGATATCTTATGTATAATTGTACTCGTCATCGGTTATATTTACATTTTTCAGTTGCGAGTAAAATTTGTCTTTGTCAGGTAAAGATGTTTCATCAAATTTACTCCAATCGTTGAGATATTCGTACGGAAATACCCCTTTTTTAGCTAGTAGATTAAATTTATCTCCAAAACAGTCTCGTAGCTTATCAAATTTACTACAACCTTTCACTAGCTCATCTAACGATGATGCCATAAACTGCAGGCTGTCAATGAAACGCAATTTACCTAGCGTAACTGACATGTAGTTTTCAAAATTATTTGGAATGCATTTGATGATGTTATCGAGTTTCAGACGAGCTTTAATATCAAGATCACCAAAAGCTTCTACTATAATGTGGCTATCATATCCTCGAAAGTTGTGAAGAATAACCGGAATAAAATCTGGAGCATGACATTTTAAATTACACTGATCATGAGCCGCTCCACGGTACTGTCCGGTCAAATGGCAATGGTCAGGTACTTTTTTCTCAGTCCTGACATTGTCAGGGTCAAAAGCTTTTTCACAAATATAACAAATTTCTGCTTGCTTGTGATCGGATTCTTGTTGAGGTGTTAATTTAATTATTGGCGTTACTCTTTTCAAACGATAAGTAATATTATCAACTTCGTTAATCAACTGCTTGAGAAGCCAGAAAGCTGGATTTTTACCACGATATAATTTGATTGGTTTAGATAATCTAGAATCAGTACAACAAACTGCCTTGTACGATACTCCACACGGAACATGATTTTGAATTTTTCTTGTACATGGTTGATTAGGATTATTTTGTACGCCAAGTACATGTTGAAGTAAGCATTCGAAATCAGCGTATATGACGAAAGGAATTTTTAGTTTGTGATTATAATGGAGAGACTGTAACACACTATCTTGTTTAGATGGCATTGTTATTCTTTGTACATCACTACAGTACTGCAAATGATTTTGTAATATTTCATTGTTTGCACAGCCATGCAAGCAGCGGTAACAAAAGAACTTTTTGTTCTTATTCTTATTGTACTGTTTGCCAACTAGTCCGTTAAAGTTTTTAATCCAAACGTAATGATTTTTATAAAACAGTAAATTTACAGTCGATTGCGAAGCTTTTTCTGAAATATATCTCGGATATACGTCCTCTTTTTCATCTAGTCCGAAAACGTTAATTGAAACATTGTTTTGCTTCTCAAATTTTGTAATTTGATTTTCTGCCACTGGAAAGTTATTATCTTTAAAATTTAATCTTGACACGTGACTGATATACTTTTCAACACGAGTAGCGTTTTTTTTCTGCTGGAAATAGCGCGGAAAGAATAGCCCATTGGAAACATTTGTTATCGACGTTTTTTATGTTTATACAACATCTTTTATTTTTGGTGGTAGGTCGATGTACGAACTACCGCGTAATGCGTCATATTTCACCGTGTGAAACAAAATTTCTTTGATCATTTCAAACTTCCAACCCGAACCTAATTCGGTGAATTCCTCTATTTTTTCCTCCAAATTTCATGGTGTATTTCATTAGATAGTGATAAAAGATCAGTTCCAAGCAAAACACGTCTTGATTTTGCGTTCATATAAGGGTCTGCAATTTCCTTGTCAGTTAATTCTTTTGTTAAAAGTACCTTTGAAAATATAGCATGATATTGCACTAATAATCTTATACTTTTGTGTTTTTCGAGCTCACATTTTACAGTTGTCTGTAGTAGGTGGTAAAGATTTGTTGCAGTAAAATTTACTAGCACGATTTGTTTATCAAACCGAAAACTGTTGTCAAAACCTGCAAAAGCAGTCGCTATTTTATCAGGTTCTCCCATAAGGCTTTTCTTGGCTATATCACGCAATTTTGACATCGCTATACTATAGTCTAATATCTAATTGATAATTTACCGCACACTGCGCATGCTCCAAGGTTGTAAAAAAACAATTAGAGTTAAACAAAATTACTATAGTATAATGCCAGCAAATCTGACAAGCGCACGAGAGCAAGAGATATACCACGTTCACCTAAAGTATAACTTATTCGCTGGAAATGCATTAGGTTCATCCACTAACATCAAACTAGAATATCTTTGGGCAAATTAACGCCAGCGGGTTATCAGTTTAGTGTAAAGGGAGATAATGCCGATACGATTACAATGCTTAGAAAAGATTTTATTTACTTGTTGTTCTGCGATGACATTCCAAAGGGACAGCGTGTATATCATGTGAACGGTGCAGTCACTGATGACAATATTGAAAACTTATCTTTACAAAACGAGTTTCAGCCGCACCCGGTCTTTGATTTATTCGAGGCTAACGATCACGGTATTATTAGAAGTAAAAAGACTAAAAAAGTTCTTGGTACTATAAGCAATATGGGATATAGCATAGTAGGTGTTAGAAAACATTGACAAATCAAGTTCGTTATTATGGTCATAGGTTTGTTTATGAGGTGTTTAACAGACCTATACCCATGGTCACATCAATAACGTAAAGACTGACAATCAACTGTGGAAGTTAGAGCAAGTTAAGCAGCAGGAAAATGTGAGAAAAGGACGAGGTGGTAACGGTAGTAATTTTAGATGCCCAATAAACCTGTTGTTTCGATAAACCTCGAAACGGACGAGGAGATTAAATTCAAATCAATGACAGCTGCGGCAAAACATTTTAATATCAGTCCTATGTCAGTAAAATTTGTAGCTGATAGAGTAATGAAATCAACTTTTTCAAGCGAATACTATGCTAGGATTGTTTTTAGATATGATGATTAAAAATATTTGATAGCTCGGTTTTAGTCAAATAATTATGAGCAAATGCTATGACATCATCATGATCAAAATTTAGCGTCGTTACTCCACTTTCATTAAATTTATTTTATTCTGCTTCTGTTAGCAATATTTTATGAGAATCACCTTGCATTACAATAACGTCAACAGAATATATACACTATAACCCGACAAGCATTTTCTTACCGCTTCGGATAGTACTTTGTAATTTACTATATTAACTTTTTGGTGATATTTTATCTCGTCAGTCATCTTATAATAACAAATTAGATAAAAAAATATTATAATCATGGACTTGATGAAACGATTCGATCAACTATACGAAGAAGATACTAGTGATAAGTTCGCCAGCAATAAGGTCGCGCATAGTATTACATTTTCCAAAGATTTCGTAGACAAATCTATTGGTTATAGCGAAGTTGATATTTTATATAACAACGAATCTGATGATTATTGTGAAATAGTTACTGTTGCTGACAGATCTAATTCCAGCAGACCAACAACTGAACGATATAATGCCGAGTATCACATTGCAAAAAAATAATGAAATTTACTTTTACCGTTGCTGAACAGCAAATATTTTGACAGCTAATAAGACCTTTCATAAACATCAATATTCCATGCCGATAGAAAAATATTAAATTCGATTTCATTTTTGTCAAAATTTTTAATCGAATGACGATCTCTGACGATCGCAGACAATATATAATATCGGTATGTAAACCAACAAAATGTAAATCTGTCAAACAAAAGTACGAGTTAATTTATAATAGCATTATTTCATAATTTGTTTGGTCGGGATCTAACTGTTAAATTTATCGCTATACCCACGCCATTTGACTAAACTATTATCTCCTTTTTTCCCAAACACTTTTTCAATGACGAAAACAACCTGCTCAGTTTTCTGTAGTTCTTGTTCGTAAAAACTACCTATGAGAGGTTACCCTGCCAGATCTTTTAACGCATATGTTACAGGTATTGTCAAAAGTACCTTATAAACCACAAATACTTCTTCGCTCCTGTTCGGAGTAAATCCTTTTGCAAATAACTTTTTTATCAAAGATATTCGAACTTTATCAGCAACCTTAAATTTATGTCTGCGGTACATGTTTTCATTTGCTAATATCGGATTTTTAGTAGCATTATTGGGTGACATTTTGATGGTTCGATGTTTCGTGTTATTATATTCGCCTACGATTTGAGAAAGGTCATCGATATATCTGTTGGTGTCTTTAGCTGTCATATGTTTGTGTATTTTTTTCGTTTAGCGTGCGATTAAATCTCACGAAAACAACGCTTTTACCTTCGTTTCCTGTAACATATTTTTTTACATTATTTTGTTCTAGAAACTGCTGCAACTTTTTGTCAAAAAACTCGGATCCGTGATCAGTCCAGATTTCATTTGGTTTTCTTTCTGTACTCGTTATTATTTGTTTTAGCGCATCAGTCATTGAAGTCCCAGTCTTATCCGAAACAGGTACACTGAAAGCGTATTTACTAAAAACGTCTATAACGTTAAAGAAATACCTTTTGGAGCACCATCAGCGCCAACGTTAAACTGAGGCAGATTGGATACATCCACCAAATCTATTGCCCAAATATCATCTACAGCATTTTCGACAATTTTACGTCATGGAAACTTTTTTTAGGTCTGTGTAGTTAGATTGCAAGATCATCGTATACTTTTTTTCCAAGTCCAAGTTAATATTTGGCTCCAATCATTCCCTGAACAAATTTTCTATCAAATTGTTCTCGTAGATTTGTTGGCTCTATAACACGTAATTCGTCTAACATTACTTTATCACATTCTGCTTTCGAGTTCCCATGATCACGATAACAGATATCATGACGCATCGCTATTGCATTCACTTGATTATAGGGCTCTTGTCCTGGCAATGGATTGTCGTTTTCATCTAGTTGTTTATCTAGCGGATAGTAAGGTCCTGTATACCGATGACCTGGTAAAGTCCAACCGTCTTTTGGTTTTGGTAATTTTCCAATAATTTTGTGTATATCTATACCTGACCCTATTATTTCTCTGTTGTTACAACATTGACAGTATGCGACAATTTTATTTTGCTCAAGACACAAATCTCTGTCAGAATCACAGTTGCATATCATTCTATATTTCTAGTCGTCTACTAAAATAACCTCCCTGACGATATCAGGACAACCAGATCCTATCAACACTGTCGCTGGGGACACTGTCGATGGGGACACTTTCGCTGGGGACGTTTTCTTTAAAAACATAGTATTTCTTTTTCCGCAGATTGTGCAAATACTCTTTAATATCATCCTGTTGTTTTTGTTTTTTTCTGTTGTTTCATTAATATTTTCTGTTTTAGTTCTACACTTGAGACAAAATGTTGACATTATTATATTTGTAAGTTTAGATAAAATTAATTGCAATCTCATCATTAGCGTGAGAAGGTTGATTATCAAACTGTAAAATAAATTTTAAAAAATTTAGATTTCTGCTCTGGGACATCTGTCGGATAAACATAATACAATAATATCCGCAAGCAGACGTTCCAACAGTTTGGAGTTGATTTGACGAATAATATACCTTTTCATATTTTTCGTTCATATATGTTTTATTACATCGCTTGTAGGAAGTCCAAACGAGTCGAAATAATTATTATAAACTGCTACCCAATATGTACCGGATCCGTCATTGAAATCTTGCAAATTTATCACACACGAACTTGTAGCTGACGGCAATTTTATTGCTGTGAGTTCATCTTTAGAACAAACTCAGTGAAATCCAGGAACCGCTTTTAACTTATCAATTATATCAAAATTACTCAACGGGGTGGTCGTGTTCCTGGTAATGTTAGGCCACGTCCGATTCCTAAAAGATTTTGGCAGTAGAATTCCCGCTAGTCCCGCCAAAAGTGTAGAGAACGGAATAATTCATTCTTGTTTTGTTTTATTGCATATGCATTTGCATTTTGGTGTTGAAGATTTTGTTGTTTTCTTTTTTGTTTTCTTTTTTCTGGCGATTTTGTTGTTGGCGATTTCTTTTTCCGTTGTGGCATTATAATACATCATTTACATAAAATTTACAATTTTTGTATTCCACTTCCACCAATGATACCATTACGCTCAACAGCTTTCTTCGTTGCGCAAGAGACTGCTCCTGACATTGATGCTGGTCCTAATGTTCCCAACACCGGCAAAACTTTAGGTATTATTGTACTATCTAATACTGATAATGCCGGACCAAGAAAACCACCTTTGACGACAGTGTCGTTTGCCATCGCTGTCATTTGTGCAGCACTCAAATTTAAAATAAAAGTTTTTTTTTACGATCATACTTCCTTAGTTGATTTTTTGTTACCATTAATTTTGTTAAAACACCATCAGAAATATTAGGATTGATTTTTAATGATACCTGTTCTCGCTTTGCAATAGCAGCTTCTAATTTTTTAACTTGGCATCGGTCAAATATACTTTTTTTTACAATAAATTTTGTCATTTTATATAATAACTGTTGACTAAAATTGAACTGTCATTTTACCTCCAATAGAATCTACCGTGATAAATATATCACTAATCACTAATGCGTATACGTACAACGGCGATACTGGAACCACTCCAAGTGTCCAGGTAATTTCAATATCCGCTGTGCTGTCTACAATTCGCTCGTTATGTTTACTAACATCAAAATGAAATATAGGATAAAGTGTACGAAATTCCTCTGATGATATCTGAGTTCCATCTTTAACATCTTGATATTTTTGCATTGCGTCAAGCAGATACATGTACGGTCAAGAAATATTTTTATTAGCGTCATCAGCAAAATTGCACTCTATAGCTCGATCTGGATATTGCTTTGAATTTAATCTAACGTATATTCGTCTAACATCTGCGTGGTCAAATATTGCATTATTTTGTTGTTGGTTGCCTCGTCGGGCGTGCTGTTGAAATACGATAAATATTTGTATCGGCAGTTGTTCGCTTGATGTTGTTGTGATCCTCCACGTGTAGTCGGTAGTATTTGGAACCGCTGTCTGATATATTTTATGCTGCTTAAAATGAATTCTGTTTGTATGCTTATCAATTGTGCTATTTAGTTCTGACATGTTAGTGATCGACGGTGTTATACGTGGCATCCACAGAGCAAGTTTGTTTATGATAAACTGTACATCAGCCCTTCCAGATCTAAATAAGCAATTGTTTTGTTCTGCTCGATCTAAAATAAGAGTATGTTTTACTCCGCGAAATACTTTATCATGATCGCGACAAAAGCCTAAAATTATGCTTAGCGGAAGCACCATTGTAATTTGACGTGATCTTGCTGCAAGTTCTCTTCGCCTAGCAAACCCTTCGTTATAACGTGGATTTCTCACGTCAAGTGTGTTAAGAAGCAAACTTAACATCGCAGTACCGTTTGCATCTGCAGCTGGTGGTGTTATATTAAGATTATTAAAAGCTGCCGTAAGAGAAACTCTTGTAGCGTCTGTATTAGCAGCTGCACCTGGTGCTGCTATACCAAGCGCATCTGCATTAGCAATGAGAAGATTTCTCACAATTATAACATTTGCATCAGCATCTGCTCCATGTACTATAGCACCTCTCTTCAAAAATTCAGTTGATTCAGCTATACCCCGTCCAGTATCTTTAAACCACATCATGTTAGTTGCAGTTGATCTCGAGTAACCATCTGAAAATGAAATAATATTTAAAATTGTACTTGCAACTTGTAGATGACTTGAAATATCTTCTATAGTTTGATTGGCCAGTTGATATCTAGCACTTTTGAATAAACTCCAGCCGTTATTTATAAGAGCTACTTCTGATCCAACTGCAATTGCAGCAGGTGGATTGGCTACTGTCATAATCCTACCGCGAACTTCTAACATAGCCTTATGTGGCATTAGAAATACATCTTCGTCTCTGGTGTTAAAGGTTCTGATACCAGCTTTATTTGTTTCGTTAGAGTTTTCATCAAGATACTCAACATACTCAAATTCTGTCACAGCGTTTTCGATATTATAAGTTTCTGTTCAAGCTAGATAATTTTTAGCAGACATTTTATTTATTAGATTATATAAAATTTTATTGTGGCACTGTTACTTTAATTTTTGTATGATCTGCTTGCCCTTTGGTGATAATAGTTTTCTTTTTGTTGTTGTTATCATAGCTCGTTGAGTTTCTTTTGTTGGAGCAATTTCTGAGATAGCTTGTTTTATTTCACTTGCAGTCGGTGGATCTCCTTTTATTTTATCAACTATTTTTTTGTCCAACCGCAGTCCCAGCGGCAGATGCAGCCCCAGTTGCAAAAACTTTACCCGCGTCAATAGCAATTGGTGCAACTTTACACGCTATATCCGGAATATTTTCAATAACTTTAGTAAACATATTTCCAAAAAATCCTCCTACTATTTTTCCTCGATAATTTTTTTTCTTTGTTTCATTATATTTGATGTTGCATAATTTTTACTTTTGCTCGTGTAGATGTAAATAATAAATTACAACTTCATTATGTAAATGCAACTGTTCTCCAGATTGATCTGTCAACTGCATTATTATACTTGATATTTGATTTTCAACATTTAAAGGATAATAGATAATATGTCGAGGAGTTATTTGCACAAGAGAACCTGGCGAAACTTCTGGTGAAAAACTGTAAATCACTTGACCCTTGCTACCTTTTGATGCATAAGAGCCAGAAGCAATATAGAGCAATTTACTAATCTTGTATTTACTTCTGTTATTTTTACTGGCAGTTCACTGTCATACGTAATAGTCTGATCAAGTGCATTTCTTTAGTAAATCCTAACAGTTGTGCAGTACTTCTTTCTCTTGGTTCAAGATCGATTAACATTTTTCAAAGTTATCCTAGCTCGTAATGTGTTATAATTCGCTGCCAACTCAAAATTATCAGCCACACCGCCAGCTTTTGTTATGAGCTCTTTGATTGTCCTGTTTAGATCAGTAATATTATAAGCTCCTTGTGGAATTCTTATTTTTTTTTGTTGTAGATATTGAAGAACTTGTAAACGTAGTCAAACACATTTCATCGTTAACATCAGTTTTCACGTTAGGCATAGCATTTCAGTAAGTAAATGAGATTAGTCCAATCTCATATTATTTTGCAGGATCTAGTTGGATAGGCGGAATATAATTTACTGAAAAATTTGCGCTATCTATCGCAGACTCACTAGAGTTTAGCAATAATGTTGTTTGCATTCATTTTATATTAGATTATTTTACAAAATTAAGTCGCGGTGTAAAGTTTCATATTCGTCAGATGTTAATAATTCACTCGATCTTAGATGATCAAGTATGACAATGGTTTCATTATCAAGTTCAACACTATCATCCCGAGCTTCATTTGATGATATTAATAACATTAATCTACCTATCATTTCAGTAGTTGATGTAAATATTTTTACACCAGTTCCTGTTTTTCCTTCTCTATTTTATCCACACGAATTTTATCAAGGGTAATAAATTTTCTTCTAAAACCCCACCCCAACCAAAAGGTTTTGGTCTACTATTTTCTGCTTTTCTTCTAAATATGAAAGCAATAACACTATATCTCATTCTATCATAAAGTGGATGCATATTCTCAATTTCTGTAACCGTGTTTAGTTCATCTTTAGCAGCAGCTCCGTCTTTAAATATTGCATCTAATCTATCGATTAATACTTGATATTCCACATTAGTCCACTTACTTATTTTATCAACATCTATATTTTCTTTCTTTAAAAATTCATCATACACATTTTCTTTTATCTCATCATTTGCTCTTCTCATAAAAAAATTTCTTTTCTCTCCTACTTCCATAAACTTTACAGTAAGCTCACCAACTGTGTTTTGCTCCTCTTTGATATCTTTTATTTCTCCTAATACATTTGTCACAATATTTGTTATTCCTTGCGTTGTTAACTCTGCTAATCTTCGCGCAAGTTGCAGCGGATTATTTATCAAACGATCTACTTCAGCTTGTCTAGCAGCAGGATCAGCTCTATTTGCTGTAAGTGCCTCAGTTAATTTTCTTTTTTCTTCATCAGATCTAGTAGCAATTTTTGCAGCAGCTGCTTCTTGTTGTTCTTTAACAATTCCAACCAACCCTTTTTCTTGCAGTTGTTTAAGTTCTTCTTCTGATAGTGGTTTAGTTTCAGGTTGTTTTCCAAGTAGTGATTCAGTAACTGGCTTGAAAATTGTAGCTGTTGCTTCTGTAGCAGTTACTTGTCCACGTCGTGCTTGCTGTACTTTTTGCTTAAATAATGCCTGAGATTGAGCAAGTATATTTAGATCTTCTATGTGTTGTCTGTATCTTGCTTGTTTGTCCATTTTTATTATTACAAATTTTATAAAACTAAAACGCTTTACTGTAAGTAACTGTTAATACAACAGCGAAAAATTTTAGTTGGATCATTTGTAAGTTTATCAAATAAGAAAAAGTTGTATTTATCCTTTGTAGCATTACGATAAAGTTCAATAAACTTATCTTTTGTCACGTCACCGCATTGCTCGCTTGCAATATTTCTAACGTCAATATTGTCCAGTCCTGGAAATAATACAAAACAACCAGTATTTCGCTGAATAAATCTGTCAACATTATAAAAACCTTGAGCAAGATAAACAGAATTACACTGTTTATTACGTGACAGTGATAAATACGATCTTATTTTATTCATCTCCATGTTATTTAGAGGAATATCGTCAAATTCTACTATCTTATGTTCATCTGCATCAAGTTGATTAACTGGAATAAGATCTTCTGGCTGCTCAATTATAAAAAATCTTCACCAGATTTAAGATCATCACGAAGCTTGTTATTATATTCGCTTAATAACCCATACTTATCTTGCTGTGGATTGATTGTGTAAATATAAACTCTGTCATAGTTAAATTTATCACCAAGAAGCAAATTCATAAGCAAATTTGTTTTTCCTGGTCCAGTTCGCCCAACAATAAGATAATGACAATCAGGAAGTTCATTGTTATGTTTATGCTTCACCAGTCTCTCTGTATCAAAGTTTAATATTTTCGACTTTGCCATTGTTGCTATAATTTTATATAATGTTCATAATTTTATGTAGGATAGTAAATAATGAGTTACTATACAAAATTTGGAACATTAGCAGGAGATGTATTCACAGAAGGTTATCAAGGTGACTTATCAAGGTATGCAACTCTTGATCAGCTCAAAAATGAAATTACTAATCTACTAAATATTGCCAGTGTAGATCCAAATGAAGTAGTCATTTTCCAGGATAAAGAAGGACGATTAAAGATGAGCAATGTAAAACTGTCAGATGTACTTGTACGAAATACTGATGCGGTTACTGATAATATCTTGACTTTTAACAATCGAGGTAAGATACAAGATTCTGGTAGGTCAGTGAATGTATTTACTGGGACTTTTATTATGAACAAAAAATAAAATTACAGATCTTGGATATCCAACTACTGATAATGATGCTACAACAAAAAAAAATATGTTGACGATCAAGAATCAAAGTATGTGTAATTCAATGGTGGTATGATGCGTGCATTTATCAACAAAAACCATAATGCCATTACTTACCTTAGAACACCAGAGTCTGATTTTAATGCTGCAACAAAGAAATACATCGATGATCAGGACGTTCCAATCAACAATGAAATAACTGCGCTCAAAAATGAATTTCTTGGTCACGTGAATACGTTTTTAAGTTTTCGTAGAAACATAAACACACTCAAAAATGATTTTTTTGGAAATCCATCAAATGTTGACATTACACTCGCTAATATTAACATAAACCTCAATTATATTAACATAAAACTCAATGATATTATTAGTGGAATTCCTAGTATTGTTGACAAAACAAGTATGATTAAAATTCCTCATAAGCAGATTAAAAATATTGTGTATACTCTTAATGCTGGATTTGGTGACTGGACGAGGCAAAACAAATCTATCAAGCATATTGCAGAAGTTACCGGTGTGTATAGATTATCAGTCTTTAGCGGTGCAAAGTTTAATATATACACCAGAAATCTATTTCGTCACTGAACTGATATTTTCTCTGGAATTGTATCAATAGTATTAAACAAAAATGCTGAAGAAGAGTTTATACTTAAACCAGCTGATAAAAATTTAACAAATGCCTTTTATCATTGGTGTTTAGAATTTATAGCTGATTTATCATAATTACCTACTACTTAACCAAGCCTGGGGATTATGTAAACAAATATTATAATGACAAAAAGTATAGTTTATTTTAATCATATTTCAAAAATATTCCAGGACAGGATGTGGACACACTAATACAATACTACAAATATTATCATAAAAAAAACTTTGGTGCATAAAAATATATTACAGATACTACAACAAGATCCTTCGAGTAATATCATATCTACCGTTGTTAATGACCAGTTCTGGTATAATTTCAAGTGGGGTATCATTAAATCCGTTTTTGTTAATCATCTCTGGCTTTGGTGTCTCTCTTTCAACAGCGTGTAAAAAAGTAGAACCAAGACTCGCAACTAAAAAAAATAATTGTCAAGCGTCTAGTATCACCTATAAAAAATTACTCGATCAGATACGATCTTACTTGCGTGGAATAAAATATAATATGGACGATTTAATACGCGAGTTCCGTATTATTGATAGTATGTTAACAGATATTCTACCAATGAGGGTCAGTAAGTATGAAAAATATTATCAAAAGAAGTATGATATAATATAGAAATATTATCTAAACTAAACTTAAGATATAATATCACTTACCTGATTCTCCTGTTGTATCCTCTTTCTTGAAAGTCCGTCTCCGCAATGACTATGAGAGAATTGAACGGCTTTATATACCAGTGATTTGTAATGTTCTCGAGAATCACGTGATTGAGTCTGACACATCATTTTACCTATCTCTCCCTTGAAAGTTCAGCGACCGCAATGACTACTACCTTATATGGTAATGATTTGGAAGATTGAGTCTGACAAAAGTATTTTACCTATCTTTTAGTAAATTCTAGAAGATCACTTGATCTCCGAATGACGTATATCATTATTAATGAAAGTTACCTGGATCGGTAAACATCTGTTACATAGCTGGGCTCTTAGCGCAATTATCGATTGCGTTACCTAGGTATTTTGCAACAGGTG